>JAKSZT010053770.1:35255128-35369530 GCA_026826555.1 Tolypeutes matacus
AAAAAAAAAAAAAAAAAAAAAAAGAAAACTATGAACAGCCCTTGGGATAGGTTAACCCCAAGAAGCATTCAAAAGATGAGTCACATCAGGAGGGAGAAAAGGGCTGATTGGGAGAGAAGAGCATGGAAGATAAGCGAAATGAATAGGTACCATTTCTTGTGCCCCTTCCATGTGTTTTGTATATATTATTCTAATCAACACTGACCTAGGGAAAACCTGAGACTATGACCCTACAAATACCTAAAGCACAACTAGTAAGTAGGAGGTCCAGAGCTTGGACAAGAGCCAAGTTCTTTCTACTGCATCATGTTGCTTCAAGTTGGGCACCTATATATTTTGCAATATGTCTCTAAGTTGTATGTGCTTATATAAGATTTGATTATTTCATATACTATTTCAATAAAGAAAACAGTTTTTAACATTAACTTAAAAATCAGTAGAAAATCCTGTTTCTATCTGCCTCTATAAAATCAAACTATTTGAACTCAATGGTTATAACCAAATAAACTGTCCACAGCTTTCCCCAACTGAAAGCAAATGACTTTAGAGAAAGTAAAAAGCCTTTGGGATATTTCTTACAATTATAAATACATGAGATGAACACAAACATCACTGTGGAATGTGGTGCTTCAAACTCTAGGTGTCAAACCAAATTAATTACCTTGTAATTTCTCTGAATAAGAGAAATCCTTGCTATTGAGGAGAAAAGTTTTCCCACTTTCATCTTTTCATTTTCATCTCCCATTTAGTTGGCAATTTCTATCAGTTGTATCCCTAATATGTTCTTTGAGTATATTTTCCCTTGCTTCTTTTATCCAATTAAAGTTCTCTCATCTTTCTCCTGAAATATTGGTTTTATCCTCTTAAAAGATCCCCATGCCTCTCAAATCTTTTCACTTTCCAATCATCTCTACATTGTTGTATTTTTAAATACACACTCAATTATTCTTAATGGTTTTCCATTGCCTACACAATTTCAGACTCCTTTAAAATGCACTCAAAGTATCTACTACCCAGCCCCCAAACATAATTCTAGGCTCACCTGCCATTGCATTTCCCTCTATGCACTACTGTTTTGTCACTATGGATTCCCAGAACTTTCATATGTTTTTTAAACAATTTTTTTAACTTTTAATATTTTTGTTAGAGAAGTTGTGGGTTTACAAAATAATCATGCATAAAATACAGGATTCCCATAACTACCCTATTCTTAAAACCTTACATTGGTGTGGAACATTTGTTTCAATTGATGAAAGCACATTTTTATAGTTGTACTATTAACTATAGTCCATGGTTTAATTTGGGGTCCACTGTTTGTATTGTATTTCCATGGATTTTCAAAACATTTTTATTCTGTTACCATACATACAATCATCTAACATTTCCCCTATTAATCAGTTTCATATATATCTTTCAATGCTGTTCATTATGTTCACAAAATTGTGTTACCATCACCACCATCCATTATCTAAATAGTTCCATAATTCAAAATAGGAACCTTAGATAAGGAATAGGAAGTTAAGGCCGAAAATACAGAGAACTGTCATTCTTAAATTATTTATTAATGTAAATCCTCATATGGAGAATACACCTACATAATTTGTCTGTCAATATCCCACCTATCTTTTAAGGCCTTTTAAATACCATCCAAAATGCAATCTCTAAATTCTTCAGGTGAAAATTCCTATTCTGGGTTTCCATTGTATTTCTGTTTCAATTTCCATTAGAGTAGTTACACCTCCTCATATGCCCAAGATTATCCTCTATGGTGTGTGGTAGTTTGAATCTCGTACTCCAGAGAAAAGCATGTTGTTAATCTTAATCCACATTCCCGTGGGTGTGAACTCAGTGTCCAACCCCTTGAAGATATTATTTTTAGTTAAAGTGTGGCCCAACTGAATCAGTGCAAGCCTTAATCCATATTATTAGAGTCCTGTATAAGCAGAAGAAATGCAGACACAGAGGCAGAAAAAGCCTGAAGGCAGGAGTCAGTGGAAACTGGAAAAGCAGCCACAAGAAGAAAGACCCACCAATGATTGCAAGCAGAGATACAGGCCCAGGAATCCCACGGATTGTAGCAAACCAATCCAGGACACTACTACTTTTGGGGAGAAAGCATTGCCTTGCCAATGCCTTGATTTCATACTTCCAGCCTCTGAAACCGTGAGCAAATAGACACTTGCTATTTAGGCCAACCCATTGTGTGGTATCTGTTATATCAGTACGGCAAACTAAGACAGTGATACACAGTTGTTTCTTCACTATGTTTTCTCGTGCAGGGCTATGTCATTCATCTTTGAATCACCTCTAGTTCTTAGGATAGTAGACCACACTTTAAGATATTTGCTAATTTGAATTCAAATATCGTTCTATTTCCATATTGGCCTATGGTTTGTAAACTGCCCTCACCTGGATAATGGTAGTGTAATTGTACAGTAACTACGAAGCTGGCATTTTTTGCTCAACTCTACCACTTATAAACTGTGTGACTGTGAGCAAACTACTTAACATCTCTGTGACCTCAGCTCTCATTCACACAGTGAGAATATGAAGATACTGTGAAGATCAAATGAGCTACTTGAGTCAATACACGTGGACTTAGAACAATATGCCATTGTGAAATATGAACTCTCCTCACTGTTATCCTATAGTTGCCTCTACTTCATTGTTTAACTATACATTGCTCACTAGAAATCATTTTGAAACAGAATCATTAAAGTTAACCAAAAACAACTATATTTTTAACCCTGAAAATAGAAGTGGAAGATTAAGGGCAGAAACAATAAGCAAATGCAGAGCCCCCTTTTGACCTCCAGTGGTCACAATGGAAAAGAAGATCAAAACAAGTTAAAGACTAGAAATACCCTTTGCTTTTTATAATGAATTAGAAACAGAGACATGGGTTAAAATATATAAAAGAAGGCTTTACTCTCATTGCTGGGGTTTTAATAGAATTATTCTTAGTCAAGCAAAACTAAGTGTGCTACAATATTTATAGATGCTTCCTTGTATTTGATCATCATTATATTAATTTATACTTAAATTACTTGGTTATTAAAAGCTGCCCTTGCCCTTTTAAGAATTTTATGTTGTTGAATTATATTAAATATAAATTATTATATAGTATATATATAGTCATAAGTATAACCATTATGATGAATTTTTCTTTTAAATAAAAGATGAAAAAATCGAGAAAATATTCTCCATAAACCTTGGTCATCTTACTTCCACTCCCTGCTTTCCAGACCACTCTTCTACGCTTGACCATGTCCATGTAGTATTGCATGGTTAGTTTGCCTCAAAATAACTCATTCTTGCCATGACCTCCACATGCTTCTCCCAGAAAACTCACCTTTCTCAATGAAACCACCTTTATTCAAGACACTCAATTCAGAAGTCTGGAATTAGCTTGACTTTTATTTCCCCAGCATGGACATTTTATCAATCATTAAGTTTTATTTTCATTTCCTTCCTAAATATCTTTCAAATCTAATTGCATATATTGTAACAGAAAAATGCATAAGCAAATATTATTTATGTTAATATATCATTGTTAATGACATGAAAGAGGTGTAATGATGTCTGAATCTCACATTGAGCCTGAGATTCATCTAATAAGATGGATTGATAGATGGGGACAGAGAGGAATGGATGGCTATATGAATGGGAAAATATAATAGATTATTGATTTATAGAATCTTGGTGGAAGTTAGAGGGAGGGTCACTATAAGATCCTTTCAACTTTCATGTATTTGAAATTTTTCACAACAAAATAATAGAAACAATTACTTCTGTATCCTGAAGCACAACTTATTATTGGTACTTAACTTTCAGCAAACATTAGCTGAAGTGCATAAAAGGATTAAGGTAAAATTAAGAAAATACAATATGTAAATATAATTATTATAATGGATGGTGAATGATATTATTTACCTTCTTTTGCTAATACTCACCTTTATGGCTCTATCTTATACTTACACTGGAGCAAAACAAGCAAATTCCAACAACTGGGGTCCAAGCTTCACTATAGATTTTCATAGAGATGTAAATTTAGTCTGGTAAAACCTCAATGTATGGTTAGTTTTCTGTATCTAGATAGCAGTATGTTCTTTTTTTTACTTAAAAACTATGGTTTTAACAGCTTCCTTTCAACAACAACTTCATATTATAATTGCTTATATGTTGTAGAATAACTTTTGGAAAGTAAATGGGTAATAAGTGAAGTTTGTGTTGTTGTTTTTTAAAAAATAAACCCTATCTTGTTTTGCTTTTGTCTTTCTGTTTTGTTGATTGATTTATTCCTTATGTATTTCTTACAATCATTTCACTATCTTGGTGAAAACCTCAAATTACAGAAACATAATGCTTAGCACAAAATAGGTTTTAAGAATGCTTGGCATATTAATCTGATTTAAGCTAAATGAATATATCACGTTTATGTGACTTTTAGTTATTTATGATTTGACAATTATTGTCTACTAAATTGTGGCCTTATGTTTCTACTTTTTTGTCTTGTATGTGTCTTTTTTACTGACAGGATATACAAGAAGCAATATTACAATGTGGCAATGATATAATATTTATGCCCCTTAGTCTTTATGGGTTAGAGTGACTCTTTGCATTGCAGACTTTAGGAGTTGCATATGATGTCTTCATATGAAAAACTATCCTATGTTTAAGGACTTAAAGGACTATTTTATAATGTTAAATGCAGACTAGAAAAAATTTGATGTCTTTAGATTTAATTCAGTCACCTCAACTGTAATATATTTTTATATTTTAGGCATTTGTATAATTTCTAGTTATTTATTCCCACTTAACTGAAGGAAGCTGTGATATTTATAGATGGTTCTTTGTGTTACAGCCTCAATAAATTAATCCATACACTGAACGTACTCATTCATCATCGTAAAGTATCCTTTCATCATTTATATTTTTATTCTTCTGAATTTAATTACACATAAACTCTATTGTACGATTAGATTAGATTATTTATTTATTTGAGAATATCAGATGGATTTACATGCAGGAAATAATCTCCAGGAAAAATTTTTTGTTATCTTACAATGGTTAAACATACACATGTATATTCTTGCAGGTAATAATCTGGATATTAATTTTGATGACATTCAAAGACACACTGGGAATTCTATACTTACAGTTTTTTCCCCCAATGTCTACAAAATAAAAAATGTTTGGAGAAAAAGATAGTTATAATAATAGTAATAGTTTCTTTTTTCAGTATAGGAGATGCCAACATGAAGGGAAATTAAATAGAATATGCATAAAATAAATTGCTCATTAAAACTGCTGTCAATGTAATACATGTTCATAAAGTAATTAAAACATTTTGCATACAATTAAAATGATAACTTTTGAACTTGTATGAAGAAAACCAAGACAGCAAAACACATTTCCTATATTCAAAGAAAATAGAACTTTCTATATAGAATGGCCTTTGCTCCATGATAATAAGTAATTTATATGACCTTACTTTGTTTATGACTTCACACGAAAACCTTTTCTTAAAAGAGAAATTTGATAGAACATTAAGAGACATGGCATTTCCTAACTCATCTCATTTTAATTTATACCACGTTTTGCTTCCCTTTGCTAGAAAGTATATCAAATTTTTTAGACAGTGTGCTTACTCTGCTTTATTAAATGAGATGAAACAAGTGCATGTAAGTGTATGTGATTTATTTTTTAAAACCTTCAGTGCTTAAGCAAGGAGCTAAAAAGAATCAACACACCAGAGAGATATAGTACAGGCATGATTTAAATCTTTCTGAGAAGGAAAAAAAACATACTCAGATTTCCTTTCAAATCTTTCTCCAATCCAGTCATATTTGGTTCACTGGTAACATTTAAAAATAAGGGGAACTGGATAAGTTTAAGGTGTATATCTTATAAATAAACAAGTCTTTCACAAAACATATCTGAATTAATAATATCTTTATGTGCATTAAGAACTTTAAATGGGGTTCAACTCTTTATCTTCTTTTCCTAACTAATGAACTTAAATTCATCAGGAAAAAAAATAGTTTGATTTTAACTAATTTTTCAACATTGAGCATGAGAAAGCAAATATTTTATGCTTAAGGCATTAAGATAGTGAATTAAGAGATTTCCACTCTAAATTATCCTTGTTACACTAGAACTGATTTTAAAATTTTAATTGGAATATTTGGTTACTCATAAATGTATTCATCCCTGGTTTTCCTTTTTGTCAAATATTTTGTCAATGTCATCACCCCATATACTACTTGACAACCTTTCTGTCCATTTCTATGCTCTGAAATATTCCTTAAAGATTTCATACAAATTTCTCCCCCACATATTTTAATACATGAGTCAAAGATAAATTGACCGAAGTGAAGTATGGTAAAATAAAAAGGAATGAAAAAACAAAACCAAATATTCAAAACCAATTTAAATTTTTTCTATTAAAGTTTCTTAAAATGTAGATGCATACTCAATTTCTGCTTCACTTTTTTGCCTCTGAAAAAGTAGGTCAGAATCTACAGATAGTGAAACTGGTATTTGTGAATTCTAGTAACAGTTTTATTGAGGAAAAAATTCTCACTATTTTTTTTTACTCTGTGAATTACAAAGCCAATTTTGTAAGTGAAAGGGAGAAAGTTCATTTTTGATGTCCCCCTCTTTCCTAGGACACATTGATCTTTCAAGTCTTCGTTAAAGGACTGTATTGGCAAGATGGTTTGTCCTCTGAGTTGCCTCTGATAGGAAGGGAAATATCTGTAAGACTGTGGCCTGAGTTTTAATATAATGATTTAGGGGTCAGGGAATATTTAAGTCAATTTTTATTTGACAAAGAACTTGGCAATTATATCTAGAACCTAATTATCCTGATTATTATTATTATCAGTGGAGCTTCAGCACTTCTGTTATCTTCTGGTCAGAAAATGCTCTGAAAAATACCAGAAATTCAAGATCTCTTCAAGGAAGAAAAGCATGTTTAACTGTGATATAATTAGCAGTTTCTATGGCTTTTGTTCTTTAGAGACCATAATAGTTTTGATTCTAGAAAATATCTAATTATGTGGGAACGAAATTCAAGGCAAAAAAGCAGATAAATTATAGCATAATTTTCATAGTAATTAGATTTTGTGGAAAACAATTCTTATTACACATTCTGCTTAATCTTCAAGATCTTTTTACCCCTTAAGAATTAATAATTCAAACCTAACTTCAGCTACCCTCTTTTATATTCTCCTAATCTCACTATTGAAAATGAATAATTATTGTTATTTTAATAAAACAACTTCCATTCCTTTTGAATTAAAAAAATTTTTTTTAGGATCACATCTATTTGAATTGAATAATGAGGAACCTATTTGCAATGATATTTGGGGAGTTTTCTTTTTCTTTATTGGGTAGACTATATTACATATATAATTATATATGTATAATTTAAAATTTAAGCTTATATAAAATTTAAGATTGTCATAAAACATATAATTTATGGCTGTATATTTGGGTTTTATTTTGTTACTTTGCACTAAAAATCTACCTAGTTTTACTTCACTAAGATTTTTGACAGAAATAATTGTCAGTTTATCATATGTCATTTCATATACTATAATGCAGTTTTACCAACCAATTACTTAAAAAAAGAATAGTTGGTCCTAATCTAGTTCCAGTAAAAGCCAAAGCATTCATAAAACAAAATAAATTCAAATTTAAATTAACATTGTCTCAAAACAGTTTTTATTTTCTTTAATCATCTTGAGGCTTCTCAGGAATCCAAGAAGTCCACCTCTACTGTATTTCTTTAATTTTAATTCTAATTGGACATGAAGTTATGGAAGATTTTGTAAGCTATCATAAAGGTGCTAGCAGCCCTAGTAAGCTGACATTATCTCAGCAGAATGATTCAAGCACTATAGGGTGGGTCTTATTGTCCCAAGCCTTCCTTGGAAGATCTATCAATGATTGCTGCTTGAAAATCCAACCTACTTGTGCAAAGGATATACTTCACCAGTGTTTGTATCTGCCCAGTTTAAATGAAAGCAAAGTCACTATCTTGAAGAGGCCAATGTCAGAGGACTTGCAGATAGTTTGCATTAAGCTGTATCATGAGTGGTAAATTGAGTCTAAATAATGATTACACATACACATGCACACACATTCTTCCTTGATAATGCTAACTTAAATTGAGATAAAAGAAAATCTACTGAGGCATAATGAAACAAAAGCCATTGTGTATTTCTGTTTTGTGATTATCAGAGATGTAATATATCTCAGTGGTTTTGTCTAATTCTTCTCAAATTTACTGTGGCATTTAATACAGAAGAGATTCTAATTCAGTAGGTCTTTGGCAGTGCCTGAGAGCCTGCATTTCGAACACGGTGGTGCACGTGCTGCTTGTCCAGGGTCACAGTCTTAGGGGGAAGAGATTTGATCAGCTGTTTTCAGTGATAATGAGATAGGCAGAAATGGCACAATTCTTCATTCTGTGATCAGTTGTATGATGGAATCCCTTAACTTTAGTAAATCTTTGTTTTTTAAACTGTGTGCATGTATAGGTTCCAACTGTTTGTAGCTAACCTGATAAACATTTTCTAGGTTTAAGAAATAGAATACAAAATTTTAAAATGGTAAACACTAAATGAACACATTAGAAAGAGAACTGAGACTTCAGAAGATGTGGATTTTAGTCTCAGTTTTCACTAAAGAGAAGGTTACTAATAATTTCTAAGAGGTTACTTAAATTTTATTAGTTGCAGTTTTCTATTTCATGGGGTTTTGGCGAGGAGAAAGTAACATTGGAGGAAGCATTCTGAAGACTAAAGCACTATACAAATACAGGATTTCTGTTGTTCATGTTTATTTATTTCTCCATGTGAGGATAACATTTTAAAAAAATCATTGCTCTTAATTATTAAATTATTTTCAATAATTTAATATAATACTGACAATAGCAGCATCTACAGTTTTGGGGATGCAATTTAACATCTATTACCTATAACCCTATGTTTGGTGTCTTGACTTTTTTGACCATGCAATACAGACAAACATTAACCCTATTCCATTTTTTTTTTTTTGTGACACTTACCATTTATGCTTTAAGAATGATCATGTATTTTGAGTGTTAATATAGAGTTGTTTCCATAGATACCTAGTCAAGAGTAATAAAAATGTTTTCTAAAGCCAATTTGATACTCCCCATCTCATTCTGAATGAGTACCAATGTCTTCTTTTATTAATAGCACAAAGAAATGGTTTACGATGTCTTTAATTTAGGTTAACTAAATATGAGTTAGGTTTATTTCCTAGTTGACCTACTATTTTGACATTATTTCTTAAAAGGAGCATTAAAAATACGTTGGACCATTATTTTCGGATAATACTCTACTGAGATTTATATAATTTATGTTAATTGGAAGAAATGTCTTATACTGTTTAATAAGAAATATATTAAATATATTTATATTCATAAAAGTTAGTTAAAACACTAAGGAAAATGTATTTCCCCATCTCTTAATAACATCCTCAATTTGTTAATGAGGCCAAGCAAAACCCTTACAGATTATATGTAAATAGGAAGGTAGGTAAAAATAAATGCAAACAATAGCCACTTTTAGATTTGTATACTAAAACCCAACAAAATGGGAAAAGCCAATAATTTTTTCATTTCTTAATAGATAGGGTTGGCAGTATAACTATTGGTATGTAAAATTTCTATAGCAGATAGTGTATTAAATCAAATAGATGATAAAAATACTTGAAACCATTCAGAACATGTATTTTTGATGTACCTATTTAACCTTTGTTTTAGTAGAAATCATAAAGCAAAATGAAACCCTCTTACTCTTAGAAAAATATCTGTATCAAGAGCTATGATTATTGGAAAATGATCAATTCATTATTTTATTCTCAGAGGATAATTGAAGAGACCTTATTTACTCTTACAGTGTGGGACATCAATTATCAAATTTCTACTTAAACCCCTAAATATAAAGAATATTGAATCCTGGTTTCTCCCCCTCCCTGACTATTATTCCTCTCTAACTAACAATCTCTATTTCATCTAATCATTTTTGGGACTTCTTTTCTTAAAAATTTCTTTGTAGTTAGGAATGTATGTCATTGAAAAATATCATTTAAAAATCTATAGTCGTATTTTCTACCAGTAATGTATAGTTTTTATGATTCCAAATGATTCTAATTTTTTGTCCTCTTGAACTCCCTTTTAAGTATTTTCTAAGTGGAGACTGCCTATTTAAGGCCTCTTTTATAAAACATTTTCTATCCTGTTACGTTCATAGCTCAGCCATTCTGTGGTTCTCATACAGGGTTACGTTGAGAGCTCAGTCATTCGGTGGTTCTCATATAGGGTTGAAAGCCTGAAAATTAATTGGATCAAAAATTTTATGTTTCAATAAAAGGTAAATAAATATTGCCTATTGCTCTTACCCTATGGATTAACAATGGTTTCAAAATATGAAGACACCATGGAAAAATAAATATATTCACATGATCCCATAAATATGCTAAGAATTCTAAGGTTTTTCTTTTGATAAAAAGCTCTCTATATATTATCCTGGAGGGCAGAGATCTCTCTTAGCTCTATTTCCTATTACAGTCCTTGGCACCTAGTGGATGCTTCATGCATGGTGAAAATGGAAGTTGTCAATATGTTGGTAGCTAACAACTGTAGCTTATTCATTCTGCTCTTATCAGTGATTCTAGGAGGACTTAGAAAAAAGCATCAGGGGCAGAAGGAGAGAATAAAACTCCATTCCTGTTAAACCTAACTTATGTACAGATAAAAAGAACACATAGTTGAAAGAGATGAGAAGACAATAAACTGGGCAAACTGAAAACAGTCTCTACAAACGTAAAAAGAAAGGCAGTGAATATCGGTAAGTTAAAATGGATAGTTTAATTTCTGCCTAAAAATGATCTATTCTTAACTTCCCATTAATAATGTAGCTATGCAACCTCTATCATATTATATTACATAGTATCTTAACTATTTTACTGACAACTGTACGGCTACATATAAAACAGCAATCTGAGTTCTCTCAGGAATTAATAAATAATTAATAAATTAATTAATAAATTTATTAATAAATTAATAAATAATTAATAAATAATTAATAAACGTTCCGACGTTTTTAATGCAGGCTCATTTTTTTTTTTTAAAAGATATTTAATACAGCACTTCTAATTTATATTGCAAATGTTAGGATTAAGCTCACTGAAGCATTTATATAGCAGATTTTATGATGTACTTTGTGGACTTTCATTTTCAAGTTGTAATGTTATAATTTTATTAAAGTGTTTTTAAGATGTTTAAGTATAGTTGAGTGAGGATGACAAAATTGTTAACCATTAGGAATTGCTCTTTTCTTTCCTTTTTTCCTTCCTTCCTTTCATCTTTCTTTGTTGACCCCTTCCAAACAGTTGATAGATTTATATATTTTAAGTGATATTTTTCTCTCTTCATGATCATCCATGTTTTCCCATCCTGGAGCATATTTAATAGTTACAAGGAGTCAATCAGAGTAGTAATCTATTACTCAGCTTCCTCAGTTAGATTAAAGTGTTATCAGAAAAATACTACCCTAATTGTTATTATTATCTGAATATTTTTATAAATATATGAAGAACACCCTTTACTAATAAACTCTGTTTCTCCCATGGTCAAACAGTTTGAGAATTCATGAGTGGCTTACAAGCAGTACTGAAAATTAGAGTTGTGGCATACTTTTACAAAATTAAAATAGCAAAATTCACCAAAACAATAACAAATTTGGTAAAGATTTTGCAAATCTCCACAGTGGGTGCTGCCTTTGTTGTATCACTATCAGTTTACCTCTGTACCACACAGCATCAAAGGACCAGCTAATGGTATAGCATTGCTTTTCTACTTCCTGCTGCCAAATTCCTAGCTCCAGCCATTTGCCTTTTGCAGGTTCCTCCCACCCAGGATTCAGTCAGAAATGAAGAAAGAGGGAAAAAAAAGCAGTACAATTAGTTCATATTTTATGATTATTAACACACAATTATCTCAAGGTCATTCAAAAGCAATTGCATTATATATTTTTTAAATTCGGCATTGATTATTTGATCTGAGTTGGTTGTATTTATCTTTGCATCATCTATGAAAAATGTGATTTTTCTCCGTTTTTTCTTTTAAAGGAAATCAACAATAATAACACAGTGGAGAAATCAATCATTTGCCTTCTTATGGACGGCAGCACTTGCGCACCACTTCAATAATTTCTCTTTGAAGAAAAAGTTTAATATGACTATTGCAAACACGAAAGTCATTGATCAAAGATACTCAGTACCTTGTTGATTCATCCTAGCCCTGTAAAACATTCTGTAATTTGAATTGTCAGTATGACTAGATTTCCCCATAAATCATCCAAATGAGTAAGGTTTTATGATAACCCATGTGTTTCATTTCCTATCTTCAGGATTCGTTTCTCTTTGTTTTGACTTACAAGATTGTGTTTTCCTTCTCCAAGGACATAGGTACAATTTCTTCACTTATTCATAAAGGTATTTAGAAAACACATTTGATAAACAAACAGTGACTCTCATGGGTGTTAAACAATTAAGTGGAGTCATCAGTTTCATATCAGTCTTGGCATTACTTACCTTTCAGGTTCAGGAAGGTTAAAGTTCACTAGACTATAAACTGGTCCTGACACATTGTTTAAGCCCAAACACAACTCTGCATTAGCTGTAATTTAAGTCTTACTTTATGCTAAGTTGAAAAGGCAGTGAGGATCCCAAAGGGAACACCAAATCTACACATTTTCCCTTACCCATTATTTTAGGATTTTATGCATGTATAAATGGGATAGCTCTCTCTGATAATGAAGCCATGGCAACTTTTTACATTAGTAGCTAAATGAGCAAAAGAGATTATTTGGCTTTATATGAATTTAGACAAATTTATAAACATATTGGAGAGGCACATTCTTGATGGTTTCCTTATGCTATCAACCCACATTAAATCCAAAAATAGTTATAATTTAGCAAATAAGCAAAAGAATAAAAAACACACTTCTAATGAAAAAAAAATTACAACTATATTAACTTATAAAACTAATACTAACAAGAATTTGTAATTAGTTTTCAAAAGTGTGTCTTTATTTTTGAAATATGTTTTCAAATAATAATAGTACCATAATTATATGGGCATACAGGATAATGTGACAAAATTACGTGATCATCCAAATGTGCCATAAAAATTGATACATTAATGAAAGCAGAGTATGTATCAAGGGAAGGGCTTTAATTTTCTCTTGTCTACTTTCTTAAACTAAATAGTGACACAAACATTTTGACTTTGAAAATGTTCTTTTAGGGCATCTGAGCACTCTTAATAATCCTTACTGGTTATTATTGGGAAAACAGCTTAAAGAAACTTTTCCTAGATAAGATTTTGTAATTTGCCTTTAGTTGACATACAAAGTTTATAATATTTAATGCCTTTTTTCATGTGTATGTAACTTAGTAATACATGAAGTCCTGTGTGTATAACCTCAGTTTTAGGAAATGGCACAGATCACTATCACTTCATCTGCTTTTGTTTTCCTTAAGCTACTTTCATTGCTTTCCTAGAAATGTGTGGGTCCTCAGTTAAGTAAAATTGTGCATTTCAGTACATTTTTTAGTGACAGGATATACTTAGGTATTTATATTGTCCTATTCTTTGAAATTCTTATGTAATATTATGAAACCAGCTAATGTTAACTGAGCTTTTTTTCCCCAATATTAGTCATTGTTCCAAGTGCTTTATATGAATTAACTCATATGTGATCCACATAACAACCAAACACAGGAGGAACTATTATTATATCTAGCCTAAAGACGGGAAATTGAGCACAGAGGGCTTACATCATCTGTCTACAGTTTCTCGGCTAGTGCCCAATCGGGGCAGTCATGCTTCAGAGACTCCATGCTCTTAGCTACAATCCTAATGGCTATGGATAACATCCCAGAATGAAACATTTTTAAAAGTTAAGCTGTGGAATAGCAGTTAAGTGATTTTCCTAGAGTCATAAATGCAGTCAATGTCTTGGAATAATTTTAAAAGAGAATCAACGTAATGGTTTCTTTATTTAGATGGTAAGCATAGTACTGACTAAAACCAATTTAACAAAAAAAATACCACATTTATGTAAATTTAGCCCTGGTTATGATTTGTGGTTTCATTGTGTCATCTGCTAATTTTGTTAAACTCAATTTGATTTTAAAAAAAGTGTTTACTATTTTATTAATAAATCAAAATATTTCATACATCCTTGATGTACTAAGTACCCATTTAATATCAGTATTTATCCATTAAATAAAACAAAATAGCTTTGAGAATACATTAAAAGAAGCAAGCATAACCTTCAGACTAGTTCACTGCATTCATTTTCTAAATGTGCGTTGGGTCCTGTATGTGGAGAGGATCTACAAAACAAAGCAGCAGCAAACCACAGTAACCGGGGCATTTACCCAATTGTCAGACACTGTTCTAACTGTCCTACGTGGACTATCAGGTGCATACTTAGAGAAAGAGTATGAGATATTGGCGATAACACTGTTTCACAACTAAATGGATGTAGAAGAGAAATAAAGTAAATTACCTCAAACTCCCATTGGAAGATGTGAGATATAAATTCAGGCAGTTTGACTCCAGAGCCCGACAAACCAATTCATCCAAGTTTCTTATTTGGTACATCTTATATTGTTAGGCAGGGTCTTAAGCCCTGTGATAAACACAAACACTCGTCTATGTGCAGTTACAGAATGCCCTTGGGATTCAAAGGAGGGGAAATTCAAAATCCATTTGGAGAAGGGTAACATTTAATGAAACAGGTAGCAAGTTTAGGGATCAATAACTCAATTTGATGTGACTATGGTAGGGTTTAATACTAGAAAGGTCATTTAGAATAAAATCATAAAGGACTTGACAGACAGCAAAATATGGATTCAATTCACTTGTGAATTTGGAGACAAATGATTTTTGAATGTGAAGGTATTATGATTGCCATTAGAGATGTATTTAGGGGAGGCATGTGCCAGTTGTGTCTAAAAAGGATATATGGTTTATTAAGTTAGGAATTCCTACCAAATTAAACCAAAACCATAACTTTGTGATTAAAACATATTTTAATCATTCAAAACAGCATCCAGAAGTCTTTTTCCTAGGTTTGCAGACATCATTTCTGGTCATAATTATTAAATTTGATATTTGTAAAAATAGCAGAATAGATTCTCACAAATCAACGATTCTCTCTTGAATCTGGATTAATTTTTTAAGGCATTTGAAGTTAACATTACACCTCAAAAATGGTTGGGGTTAATATACTAAGACACATATTTTATCAATATAGAAAGGTTACTTTATAACTTTTCCTTTAGATATTATCATATTACCGTTTGAGACATGGTAATTAAAATCTTCCACCTTGAAAGTATTTGTGTAAAGTGTACATTTAATATTGTAAACCTATTCCTTCCTCTCAGAGTGATTAGAACGTAACAAGTGGCTTTTTTTTTTTTTTTTTTTTTGTCAAAACTATCCATGCCATTAAAATTCAGTGGCATTGCTTCCCGTCGTCATTCAGCTTTATCTGGCTAAAATCCTTTAATTCCCCAGCCCCTGCTGTTGGGGGGCTCTAGGCTCATCACACTTAACCTCTGCCTAGGCTTCTCAGAAAAGAATTTGTTTCAGTCCATTCATTGCTTCAATGGTTGAGCAAGCCACACACAAGTGCGCACTGGTCTTTTACCCTGAGCACACTAATCTGATTGTTTTTCCACTCTACAAACTCTGGGTCAACAATCAAGCTGCCGCCAGAAACTAATTAATTTGCAAACAGGCTTCTGTTTTCACAGAGGGAAAGCTTTTGAGAGCCATGTCAGGGAGGCCGGTCACACCATGGTTACAGGCATTGTCATGGCATCCACTTCTCTGGGTAAATCTCTTGCTTGATGTCACTGCACACATGAACCCAGATTACCCAGTTAGTATTAAATCCCTATTGAGGCCCACCGAGCTCTGAATGTAGTGAGTGACACTGGAAGAGGAAATTGGTATAGACAGGCTCTGTATTCATTAAACCGATGGTGAGACAAGAGGGAGAAAATTGTAAGAACCAAGAGAAAAAGAGAAGCTGACTTTAATTTAAAGAATTGTCCAAGATATTGTTTTGTTTTTATAAGTGTTTGTCAAATTTAGCTTAAATAGTGAATTTATTTTAAGTAAATATAATAATATTCATAAATGACATTTATTACTCTTACCATTGACTGTTAATTCCTAAATAGGAGACTCAAAATTTATGAGAAATATGCCACATTTGAGAGTTGTACTTTGAAGCCTATCTTTTAAAAAATATAAAATATCATATACTAGCAATTTTAAATCCAGATAGATTTTCTTAGAGCCCTGAAAATAATACAGTCAGCTTTTAAGCATATGGCCACGGATGAGTTTTTTATTTCAAAATTTTTTTTCATTTTTATTCATTAGTGCAATGTAATTTCAAACAAAATAGGTTAAAAGTGATTATGTTGCTTAGACAAAAATGAACATAGAAAATGGGCCCTGGATAGGAGGTCAAGTAAAGGTATATTTCAAAAATTGCAGTTCTTTATGAAAAAAAGACATATTTAGGGATTTTAATACATTTATTTAGAAAGTAGAATAACATAATGGCATATTTCAATTTTTTGGAAAGATTATATTAGAAAAGGGTATGCCTTCTTTATTAAGATGGAAAATTTTCTAGATAATAGATTCAAGAGAAAACAAAATAGATTATTTCTAGGTTGTATTTAGGTATAGCTATGAGTACTTATTTTAAACTATAACACATTTCTGCTTCAGGGTAATTTCATGAAAAAAACCCACAAATATTGTCAGTTTTATTTTTGTGGCTCTATACATTGATACCCCAGAATTACTATCTAATGAATACAGTATGTAACTCATAGAAAATGTGCTAGACATTAAAAGAGACTATGTCCTTGTTCCTTCTTTCCTAGGCTAGGAAAACGAAAGGGCACTTTTGTTGCTGCTGCTGTTGTTGTTTTAACTGAATGATCACTCAGCTTCTATAAGACTCAACTGCTCAAAAAACCATAAAGTAAGGCTTACAGGCAGCTTTTTCTCAAAGGACAGCAAAATATCACTTACTTAAGCCAGAGAAATTATCCAAAATGGCATTCTTAAGTCTGACGTTATGCGTAACTAGATAATTCACTTTATTTATTAAAAAATATCCTGTTGAATACTCAGATATGGTTTATGCCTCCAAAGATGGTAGAATTGAAATAGTCTATCAAAAAAGTTGTACTAAGTGATTTGAGATTGGATATCTGCAGTATTGGTACCAAGTATTTTTAATTTGTGCTCTCATGATTTATTTGTAGACATATTTCCTGGTTCTACTTTTCTAAAATTGCATTTGGTGGAGCGATTTGCATCTTAGGAGAACATGAAATATCCCTAGTGTGTGACCACAGAGGAAACAATGCTGATTCCAATAATGACAGGCCATCCTGGTGTGAGTGTTACAAGGGAGAGGAAGTGGAACGATGACTCGCATACCACTTCAATTATAGAAAAAAGCAAGTTGGTCTATCCACAGGCACGATCCTTTTAGGAAACTCCACTAAAAGAAAACAGGTCTTCCTGAAAGGAGTGGGAAAGCCTCACACTCCGGGCACTGTAATTACGTCTGTTTGTGTGCACCAGGCCTTGGCTCTCACAAGGATCCATGTGGTTTGATATATTAAGCTCGACTCTGGCTGCCCTTTCACCCTGACTCAAATATAATTACTCACAGAATGAGTCTGACAACGCTGGCTAAGCATGGTCCACCCAATGGAAGGAGGATAGAGGATTCAGTGATAATTGACATTTATGAAGTGCTTATTATGTGATAAGCACTTGTTTAGTGCTTTTTATATGTTATTATATTTTCATTTTTTTCACAACAACTTTGTAAGGTAGGTAGTATTATCCTCCCATTACATATAAGAGACAAAGTCAAAGTGAAATCAAAGTTTTTCATGCTCTAAAGACTATAGTCTTTCCTCCAAATCATATAGCAATTGAATATTAGTCTAAGAAATAAACAATATTGTCTCCATCAATAATTGTCTCCATCAATTAGAAAAATAGATGTGGGCTAGCCATCAACTGGCCTAATGAATGGCTAATATATACAATCACTGAGTAGTAGTATGTACATACTAAAAGTTAAGAAATCATTACTATAACTGTAGTTTAAATGCCATCATTGGCTTCCTTTCATATCATTTCATTTATTTACTATGAATATATAGACAACAATTTTCTTTAATGTCCATGATTAGTAGTCAAAATTGGAATTGGAGTTTAAAAACAATAAAATATTGAGAGAATTTATGGAGGGCACATGCACACACACATGCAGGTACATCTATGTCAAACCCATGACAGTAAATTTTCTGAAATCAAAAGTTGTCCAGCCTCTAGCAAACTTAAATGAGAGGCTTGGGTAGATGGTAAGGTTAAAGAAAGCAATTATGTTCAAAATAATAGAATCCATCTCTCAAATTTCTTCAACTGAAAGGATTATTCATTCCGAATCCAGCCTTTTAAAATGAAACTAAATTTAAATATTTATTGACACTATTACAAAAATGCAAATTTTAGCAAGTAATGATAAAAATAGTAAAATCCCAAATAAAAAATCAAGATATTTCAAGATTCAATTCTAGACATCTGTTTTCTTTTTAATTTTTCTTTATTAAAAGTCATCTGAAATAGACCATCTGATTTTTCCAAATGAGTTCAATTGATTTGAGGAAAGCAAAGAAAGTCCTGTGCCAACATTAATTTTAATAACACTGAAGACCCTTCAGAAAGTACCTTGCTAGATAATTTATTAATTCTGGCAGCATGAATGATTGTATAGTGTACACTGATACCTCAAAACTCATTTATTTTATGCATGAATGTGTAAACATTATGTTTCCAATTTTATTCTGGAATGGTATTTAATTTCATGGGGCTTTTGATTCCCAGTCCCCTGGTTCTATCTCCAACATGTCTGCATCCTCCATCTTGCAGCAGCTCTGGTTTCTGCACCCTGTCAGATGCAACCTTTGTGCTAATTTGGAAAAATCAGTTCTCACATTTAGTGCTGAGAGACTGATAACTGAATTCTCCAATGAGTTTCACATTTTCAGAGATGAAATACAGAGCTGTGGACAATGACTGTGTTTTCCCACAGTGTAAATTCTTCAGACTCAGCTGTCAACATGTGAGTATGCAGCACAAAAACAGCTTTAACTTGATGACTTTTTTTCTCCAAGGCTATAAAAGTGAAATGGATACTATACATTATTCCATCTTATAATGAGATTTTATTTGTCAGGGACAGTGAAAGCCTATTTGCCCTTTAGAATTCTTAGTATTACAAATCTCCTTCTTTCTAAACAAAAAATATTTTCCCTCCTACATAAATGTTCTAAGTGTGAGAATAGAAAAGATATCAACATTAAAAGGTTTTCTTTTACAAATTTTTGTTTCCTTGAATATGAAAGAAAACTTTTTAAACTTAAACCTTTTTTTTTTAGTAAAAATGAAAAAATAGTGAAATAACTTTAGTGATATTTGAATATAAACTGTGTTCAATTTATTGTGCTTGGAAGTTTATTGGAATACATAAGAATACAGGGTGACAAATATATCTACAATCGAACATAACAGAATATGAAATAAATAGTAAAACCAAAATGTAAATAAAAAGAAATATAGTTGTTTCAATGCATTTTACCTTCACAGAAGAGAGTTTACATTTAAGTTAAACCTGTAAGAATATGTCTGTTATAGATATAAAAGAATAAAGATCTTTCTGGACGTGGATGATGGGAAAGAGTGTGGCATTTTCAAGGAATAGTGAGCATTCTCATATGGCTATTGAATAGAGTTGGTAGAAGTATGGCATGGAGATGAGACAGGCTAGGAAGTTGGGCCTAGCTTATGGGTCCCTTAAAACCATGAATGGCAAACTACAGCCTGTGAGCCAAATATGGTCCTACACTTGCTTTTGTACATACAGTCTTACTGTAATACAGCCACACCTATTTCCAGGTCTAACCTCTCATTATAGCTCTAAAGTAACATGCACATACATAAATGTAAACACATACTCCCCTATTCCTATGTCCTCATTAGCAATTGGTACCTCATACCCAAAATTTAGTTCACTATTTCCATTTTCACTCTTGGTTATCCATATGCTTGATATTGGTATCACTAGTCACCCAACTTCCCTGCTAGAATTTCAGTTTTGTCATTAATTCTTTGATCATCTTCATTTCTCTACACCTAGTCAGATACTAAACCATGTCTATACTATTAAAGTTGTGGGTCTCAAATCCTGCTCCTACTCTTCATCCACTCATGCCTACATCATCTCTAAAATAATTTACTAGCTTCTTTATCTTTCATGTTCACCTTCACACTAATCTTAATGTTAACTTCCTAAGATTCCAATAATTTCTTCCAGACAGAATTCGATGAATGATCTTTTGTAAATTCATAGCATATTACTGCTTGTGTGTAGAATTGGCATATACTTATTTGAATGTCTGCTTCTTACATTCTACCATGAGCCATTTGAATTAAATGACCATGTTGTCCATCCCACTCTTGATTTTTTAAGCAGGACCAACACCATGACAAACCATGCCTCTTTTGTGTCTTAAAAGTAAGCACAATTACCTGGGATCCCATCTTCCCATGTTCCAGCAACCAACATGCTGGTACTTAATTTCATTTCCCTCCACAAATCCCTAGTTTCATAACTGACAATTGATAGTCCAAATTTGTCCTCCCTCTGGACTTTTGGGGTATGGCTCTCTTTTATTGTTTTAGACATAGCCTCTCCTCATCACAATATCTTCTATTTTCCCTGGTGAATTCTCCAATTTCCTAGATGGTCACCCAGGAATAATTCCACCTTCCCTTCCCTCTACATATTTCATCATGTGTCCAAACCCTTAATACCACAATATTGGTTCTCAATCATGAATGACCTTAGGAATCATTTGCAATTAAAAGGACAACAACAAAAAGGTGATGTCAAACTTGAGGAAACTTGGGACAATAAGAAATAAGAGCAGTTAAGAGAAGTGACTCTACTGAAGAGAAAGAGTTCGTTATCAGTGACAAACACTGCAGGAGAGGTTGTCTAAAAGGGAGATTGATATAAAGCTATAGAAAACCTCTAGTGAGCTTTGGAAGAGCAGTTTCATGGGAATAAGCTATTGAATAAAAGTCATATTGAAAGAGGGTAAGTGTGGTGAAAAAGTTGCGTAAACACATATGAAACATGCTTTGAAATTAGACATATGGGGAGTTCATGACCAAAAAAAAAAAAAAAAAAAGGATGAAGAGAGGGTTTTTGATAGGATAGATGAATAAGTTTTAGATCCAGGGAAAGAAATTAGTGTGGAACAGGAAATAAAGACAATTAAAAAATGCAAATTGGTAAATTCCTGGAAGAACATCAATGCAATTAAGAGCAAAGGCAGAGGGAAGCAGCTGTGGCTCAATCAGTAGGGCTCCCGTTTACCACATGGGAGGCCCCGGGTTCAGTTCCTGGGGCCTCCTGGTGAAGGCAAGCCTGCCCACACGGCGTGGTTAGCTGACCCAGCAAGCACAAGCAGCAAGGGGGGGATAAATGACTAAATAAATAAAATCTTTAAAAAAAAAAAAAAAGAGCAAAGGCAGAAAGGCCAAACTTGGAAAGTAAGAGGAACATCTTTTTCACTAACACATGAAAAATAATTGGACAATCATAAATGTTGCAGTAGGAGGGATGAGATGCTGACTGAATTAATTGGAAATTCATTTTATGTTTTTAATATTCACTTTGGAAAATGGGTTTAGATAAGAACAATATTTGTCACACAAAACTCATGGTCTACTGAAGTTTCAGTAAGGTCCAGAGGCAGAACTGTGATTTTTCTCTACCAAATCATTTAAGAACAGAAGTGATGAAGTGAATTTTGGAGTTCACAAAAGTAAACACATGCAAAATAAATGTGGCAGAAGTTCAAAGAGTGAGATAATCAAGCATCTTACTGAGAACATATTTAAGTGTGAGCTCTGTTCTTATTAATGGGGCATGTGAAAATGGGAAAATGTTCATGGACTGGGAGATTAGGAACTAGCAGCTTCATTTTATAAGGTTGAAGGCATATATAAATGGGAATAATAATAATTAAAAAATCATGATGTAGGGACTTTTATAAAAATGATTGATGAATGTGTGAGTATTCAAAAATAAAACTCTGGATAGAAGGAGATATAAGGATTACTTCGTAAAAAATCTGAATGAAAATAGTATTTATTATTTTAGGATATACAGTTTTTGTACAGTTTATGCTATGCTAACAGTATTTACATACTCAAATACAACTTCTCAATCAAGTAGGAAAGCCAGTGCCTGAAGTTCAGGAAACTGGATTCTTATTCCAAATCTTCTTCTGTTAGGTTAGATGTAATCTTAGATAAGATATTGACCTTAATTTCCTTACCTATAAAAATGCGAGAGGAGGTTTTAGAAAGAATAAAGGAGAATCAAAATGAAATAATGATGTCAAAGCCCTTTGAAAATTTGAAAAACACTATCAATGTGATGTTGTTAGAACTTCAATTTTTAAAAATGTTCCACAACTTCTATGCTGCTTTCAAGTCAGTAATGAGAGGAATGGAGGAAAAAAAAAAAACCCACAGAACTACACTGTGAGATTTGTTGTGGTGTCCTTGGAAGACAGAATTGGTAAGTCATCTTATCTTTTTCCATTGCCTCCCTTCCGTGGCTCCAGCCCAGATCTATTCCTTTCCATAGCTAACTGCTGAGAAACTTCAGATTTGGCACAAAGTAAATATTTTCCTGAAACTTTAATCTCTGTCATTCTGTGTGCCCAATTTTCTCACACCCACTGTCATGAAGTCACCACCATTAGTTTAACAGCATACTAAATCTCAAGTCGTATTGTATGTATGGTAAAAGGAATGTTCCCAATGACTTAATACATTTCCACATGTCACTTGCATACGTTATTGCATGTACCACCTACCATTGAGCCACCTGGAATCGTGCTGCTCTGTCCTGATTGGGTGGTGGTGTCCAAGCGTTCGGAAGATAGCAAAGTCTCGTCCCATAAAATCAGCTGCAGTTCCAGAGTATAATTCTCCATCTGTATTGTAGTAAAATAAAACCACATACACATTCTTTAATTCAATTAAATCAAACAAGTCATAAAGTTTCATTTTATAGCAATACTATAAAGAAAATAGAAATGCTCTGTGCATTATTTTTCATCCTTTATCTTTATTGAAATAAGTATTTTATCAAATGATGACATACTGATTAAATATCTGACTACTCATTTAATACTCGTTTAGAAAAGACTGAGTAAAATCTGATTCAGTGGACATTGATAAAGTAGGAAATCTTATTCCTTTCCACTATGACCAGACTGACAAGCTTAGAACATGCAAACCATATTTAATGCATTTTTGCTTTTATATGTGTAAAGTTATGATGGTCCTAATATCCTTACTTAGTAAACTAAGGCATCATTGTAAAATCTTGCTTATAGTTTTTATTTTATTAGAAATTAAATTTCTAATATATTTCTCTATTAGTGGGATCTGAATTAATGAGATTTTTTTATGTAATTAAGAAAGGACTGGTATTTTCCTTGCTAAAAAATTTTCTTTTATTTTAATGAGTGGGAGAAGTATTCTTACTCAGTATAAGAGATCACACAGTCCTCTAAAAACAAGTACAGCACACAGACTCAGATACAACAGAAATGTGTTTGAAGCAGAGGCAATTTTGGTAAAATAAGGTCATAATCACTGCAGTTTAAAAATCCATTTTTCTTTAACAGGTTCTTACTTAAATTGAATTAACTCTAGGGAAGAATTTAAAAAGGGAGGTGAGAGAGGAGTTAATATTTACTGATTACCATTTACACAATCAGGTGCTGGGTTTGACACTTTCAAATTAGTTCATTTAGCTCTGCCAAGAACTCCATGAAGTAAAATTGTTATCCTTACTGTACAGTTCAGGAAACCCAAGGTTATTCAGCTAATGACTATGTAAGTCAAGGTGAAGTTTCAAATCCAGGCCTGTTTAATCCCAAACTTCTTATACTAAGACATACCACCCTTCAATAAATGAAGTTTGTAAAAATTACACTTCTTTCCTTTAAACTAAAACGGTCTTGTATTATTTCTTCAAGAAAACACATAGTTGCCTGCCCATTTATAGTGAATTACTTGCAAAACAAAATAAAATTATAAATATTTCTCCAAACAGTCCCCATAATTACAGTGCAACTTAAAATCTTGTTGCTCATTTGGACATGTCATTTTTGCATCCATCAATATGAAAAATATTCAGAGAATAAAGAGGGTACAGAAAAATTATAACTTAATTTGTGTATTTCTCTAACATTTCCAAGAGAATTTCATATTTATTAGATAAATGGAAACGTTTCTGTGAATCTTCAGTTTTAAGTGCCTATTAAAAAACCTTATTCTTCTGATTATCTGGTATCCTTTGTTCACATCTCAATAGCCACTTGCAAATAAGTGCTTTTCTATATAAAGTAGACATTCCCAGCAGTCCACCTCTCCACCCACCCCACCCCCACCTCGAACTCCTTCGTTAGAACCTGTAATTCTTTGATGTGTTTGGATCAACTTGGCTTTGGAGAACCCCCGGAGCAGAGGAGAAGAGCCACACAGAGACAATCACTGAGCAACTCCAAGTTACCCTTCTAAGCATGAATAGAAAGATAACTAATCTGGAAAACCGAGTTATAAAACACTGATAATTTAGTCTTTATTATGTCAATCAAGAGTAATAAAAAAGATGGCCTGACAATACATCATATAGTGGAAATTTATAGATAAATGAAGAATGTTTATATGTCATCCTAATTGTCAGTTGGGATATAAAAGCACCTTGTAGTCTCTTCATTCAATTAAATATCAAGTTCAAATCTGACTTGCTCCAAACAGAATATCTTGCAGAAATATTTTACCTGACCACAAGGCAAAGAAAGAACTCTGTTTTAAATATGCAGTGAAAATCTATTTGTAAGTTTCAAAGGCATCTTGAAACATTTAAATGCATATTGTCTCCTTAATATTAACCTGTATTAAATCACTGTAACATTTTTATTAAGGTTAATATTTCATTGTTTTATAAATAACTGATAAATACAAGTGATGGATTTTTAAACTTCAAGTGAAAGATTTTTCTTGGTCTGCGTGAAATAGTGAGTATTAGTTAAAAATGAATGAGGAAAGCAACATAAAACGCTCATGTTAATTTCAAACATTCTCATCTTGGAATACCTGTCAAAGGATGCCTTATGTTCTCTTTTCCTTGAAAAACCAAAAGTATTATTAATGTATTTGTTGAAACTCCTTGACTATGAACCGTGTTAGGTAATGAAAATCAGGAAAAGTGAAAACAGAACAACCAAAAGATGAAAAACTGAAGAGTTTCATTATCAGAGTATAGGCAGACAGGCCATATCATCTAGTGGTGTAATCAGAAATGGAAAAGTAAAGAATGCCATTAATTAATAACTTAAAATTATTTTTGCTATTCAGCTTGTTTCATGGTGAGCAAGTTCCACAGTCATAGTTACTATTATTATGCACACTATATATTCAGGAGGAGGATGAAATAACCAAAGAAACTGTTACTTGTACAGAGAAACATGTTTGCTTCTTTTAGCCATTTGTTTGCTTTTTAAATCAGTTATGTGCATTCTTTTTATCCATTCCCATATGAGGAGGGCATAAGTCCATACGGATGAAAGCAAAGGCAGCAGGAATGATTTTCTTTCTCTTTTGACAATGGACGGGAAGATCATTCAGAGAAAGGCTCAGGAGAAGAGCTATTGGTTCAGCTTATTACCTAAAGCAGAATTGAATTAAACAATTGATTTATAGGCCAGAGCAAGGTTTTCAGTTTAGGCTCCAGTTGCCTCCAGCTATAGGAAATTACCTCCCATCTGAATATTATTTTTGGCACAAGTCAGGGTGATTTCTGTGAGCTGGAGGGCATCAGATGATTAGGAGGCTATGAAGGACACACTCTCATTGTTGATATTCAGTGTCAATAACTGTTCCTTTAGATCAGATTTCCTGAACGGGGATGATTGCTTCAGAAAAGATATGACCTCTTTGTTGTTTTGGCCTCAAAGTTTGATGGTAGAATATCCTATTCTTGCATGCTTATTAAGCAGAAATTTAATATCAATCCAGAGTATATTCCATGTAATATTATCGATCATTTCCACCATGGATTGCAGACTTGTAATATTCTGTGGTTATCTGAAATGATCTAAAGATACTTGGCTATAAGAAATTTACTATACCTCATTTAACTTATATTTAGAGAACATACATGTTTAACAAAAAAGGCCTACTTGCCAAATGTCTTTTGTAATTTCCAAGTGATTAATGAACTTATCAAATTATATGTTGATTCTTGACATAGTATTAATTTGCTAGTTTTCTGACCCTAGATAGAACTCTTGAAAATCTGAAGTAGTGTTCCAAGTGAAACTTATTCTATAATGATTTCAGATGGCATTATGGTACAGATACATACTTTTGGGCTGTCCATATATACTAAGCCACTAAGGAAAGAAAACACGGCATTTGTCAAGTTTTATTAAATTGATGGTAGAATAATATATTCAAGGAATTGTTATATATATTCTAAAACGTGGTTGTGGATATTCTGTCCAACAAGGTCTTTAAGCTTCTCTAGAAAATATACCATATGGGATATTCAATGTCTCAAAAATAATACATTGGCCTAAGATAATAAATTACTGCTGACAGAGGTATCCACCCATCTAGAAATTGTCAAATATGAAAGTTAAGAAAGCCATTCTTTCTTAACTGTGAGCTTTCTTAACTGTCTCTAAGGAACACATTTTTTACTGAGCTGAACAAAATGAGTTTAGGGAGCTGTATTTCCACCATGGCTGAGATATGGGGATGCTTGCATTAACCAAATTTCATATAGACTCTGAACTTTCTATTCACAGTTCAAAATAAAGTAAAAATGTGGCTTAGATCAGTTACTATACGAGATTCCAATCCCTGTGAAAGGCATGGTGAGGAGAAACAGAGGGAGGGAAAAAAATTGCAGCATTACTACCACAGGTGAAAGGTGTGACGTGGATGTGAGCAAAAATCAAACAAACCTAAAGAACAAGCCATTATGTTGTTAATGCCTTAAGTAAATTCCACTCACAAAGTAGTAGAATAATTAGAAACAGAAGGGAGGGTGGAACAAGTCTGGAGGGGACTTGCTCTCTCTCTGATATGCACATGCACACACAACATGGATGGGTAGGTGGGAAGGGTTTGGGAAAGAAAGAGAGCAATAATTTTATATTTTAACATTAATTGGACACTTTTTCTGTACCAATAAATACGATATGTTGTCTTTTTAACTTACATTGTCCTATTAAATTAACACTTTGAGTACTTAATATGTGCACATGGTGTAAAATTTAAAAATATAAAATTTATAAGATACAAAATCTGTCTCCCAGATCCCCGCAGTCAACCACTGTTACCAGTTGTTGTTGTTTTTGTCTCTTCTTCTACATATATTCCAGAAATATGTACACACCCAAGATAGTAATATGCTATTACATTGTCTTTTTAATCCTCACAACAAACTAGTTGGACTAGCATGGCCATGTCATTTTATGTACGAGGAAGTTGAATCTCAGAGAGGTTTATATAACTTTCTTAATTATATTTAATTAATTATAGGGAGTACCTCACTTGTTCTAACAACAGATTAGAGCATTTTCTAATGCCAAAACGAGCCCTTTCCTGAGCGAAGCAGAATTCCATCTTGAGAATATAAACCTTAGGTAAAAGTCCCAGAACTTTGAAATAGAGCTCAATAATATTTCTTAGTGATGGAGTATTTCTAAGTTATTTGTACCACAATACCTGGTAAAGGCTTCAATGAGAAAATAAAACAGCTCTCAAGGACCATTCCTTTCATATCACAAAAATGTGAGGAAATAATTCGTAAGGAAAATCCTGGGTTTTATTTTATATTGTCTTCTCACCTGGCATTTATTCTGCACAGGAGCAACTGTGATCTTTAATATAGAAATTTTAAACAAAGTCATAAAAATATTAGCAGTAGGAGGAAATGAAAAATGTTTTAAAAAGAAATACTGGAGCAGTTTCATATTAATAAAAATCATCTTTATTAAAGGAGATTTAAAAATGAACTTAGGTGCTTTGGAAAACTCAGGACACATTACGGAATTGGGACTTACTTCCATGGCCATGGGTTGGTCAGTGAGGATCCATGACTGGTTTTGGTGCTCAACTGTAAAAGCCCGTGGCAAGAGACTACATTAAGCCTTGATAGTTTTTCTATAACAATTTTTTAAGCTATCGTCTGGTTTTATAAGTTTATGACTGGTTGAAGTTGGTTATTAGTGTAGCAGTATAAAAAAAAATCTGCTGCCAATATCTATCTGGCCAGTTTAAAGACTACTAGGGTCAAATCTGAATTTTTTTTCCTAGTATTGAGGAAGGGTAAAGTCTGGCATTAACTTAAAACTTTCCATCTTATGTGCTGAAATGAGGAGAATATTTCCAAAATATTTGGGGAAGATAGGCTTTCTTAAAAGCCATTCTCAAATATAAGATCTACAATTCATATGTTTCAGAGACAGCTGTTACCCTTTGGAGTAACAGAACTTTGGAAGTGCTGTAGGAAAAAAAATATGTATATATGTTAAAGATCTCCATTAATTATTGAGCATTCTTTTTAAAACAGCACAAGAGACAATGCCAAGAAAAACCCAACAAAGGGAATTCAATGTGGTATGAGACAAAGAATATATAGCATTTAAAGAGGAAGCAAATAGCCTCAATAAAGGGAGTTACAGCTCTTTAATTAAAATTGTGCTGCAGGTATTTTAAGGAATTTTACTAGGTCTTGTGTGGTTTGTTCCTTTTTCTGCATCTTGTTATTAAACTGATTCAGAAATTAATTTATTTTGGCTTGATTAATATTTCTTGTCAATAAGCACTATCTTTATATACCCCTGAAACTTAATAAATTATTTCACTGTATTGGATAAGTTAGATCTGGACTTCCATCTAAAGGCTGCTTTTCTGAAATGCCTACTGTTCTTTACAGCCAGACATCCTATCCTTGACTTGCTGAACTTTCCTCATTCACTTTTTCAAAGAAATTCCAACACAAAACCAAAAATAAGGAGTTTCATATTCCTTATGGACCTTGTGTGGTTGCATACCATATGAACTATGTAATAGCTCCTTGTCATCATCCTTTGTCATTGGCATATTAAAATAAATAAGCAAATCCCTACTGAGAAACATACCATGAATTAAAGCTGCTTTAGGCACAATTTTATATATTGCTTTCTTAGGAAGATCCATCCTTTTTTCCAGCATGCAATTTAAATAAGTTTAGGCTGCAAGTTCGAACAAGGTATGACTCCTCCCCTTTGTTTAAGACAACTTTCAAATTCCAGTATGTACCCTTAAGGAAGTTATCCACATGTAATCACTAGGCATTTCATGAATAGGAAAATTATAAGTGTGCTAAATTTGCTGCATTCCTTCAGCTCTTAAATTTTTGTAAAACTGTTGCTTAAGTGGATAAAATAAACTAATACTATCTATATTTGAAAAGCAATAGGGGTGAAAATTCATGTTGTAATAGGTTTACTCTTAATAGTACAGGAATCAGTGAAACAGTAAAAAAGAAAACACTTTAGAGAATACTGAGCAAAAATATATCTTCATAGTTAATGTATTGAATATTGCTAGGGTTTATTTTCTTGAGTAGAAAAAGTTATTTGTAAAAGCAAAAAGAATGGGAAAATTTTAATAACTTGTGATACAACAGATCATAATCTCTATTTTTTTAAATCTAGATTTATTCAAAATTAATTCGAGATTTCACATCATAAAATTTAGCATTATTTTTATTATGCTAGCAAGTGAATATCAAAAAAGAAATAAAAAATGATATCATTTCTACATGATTATAGAAAAACATATTCAGGAGCAGAATTATGGCCCAGAATCTCATGTATTTTAGGTTGCTGATATGCTCAGAAGTTTGAAAAAATGCTTAATGATTTATCACTTTTTGTTTGCTTTTATCATTTAGCCCAAGTTCACGGGTGGGTATAATGATATAGAAAATATTCTTTATCTTTCAATACAGATTAAAATTCTCTCCCCGTCTACCTCTGTATCCTCTTGAACTATGCCTAAGCAGTCACAACCCATTGAAGGAAATGAGGAAAGTAGGAAGCTAGAAATGAAGATGCTTAGCGAAAATGGTAGAGATAACCACAAAAAAATGTTTTGTTAGATTGTTAAACAAAACAAAATAAAACAAAAAACCTAAAACCACAAAAGGAGAATACAGAAGGCCTTTACTAGATCAACATGTCCAACAAAATATCAGGATGTGTCAACACAAGTAACACAATGGGGTCTCTGTCAATTGTACCATCATTTAGACTGAGTGTGCTGATTAAGTTATCCCAATGTCAAGAGTGTTTCAAATCTTGGAACTACAATTAACAGAATAGACCAAATATCATTCTTTCTTTCTGTCATGTCACATTTCCCTATTTTAAGACCACTTTCATAAAATGAAAACCGAAAACCTTTTCTCACAAAATAAAAAATTTTAAAGTTCAAGCGCTGATGTATAGCGACTGAGCAGTGATTTAAAAGATTCTCTTCAGCCATTTCAACTAAAAAGAATTGCAGCTTAGAAAGTGTATTTGTCAAAACAACATTTAGTGCATTTTCTTCATTTTCAAGATATTTGAACATATCACAACCGATGTCCTCCTAAAATGTTCAAGATTAATAATGGAAAATCTTGATAGGTATAAAAATATTCAACCTGATTATTATCTATGGGAAATTGACTGGTAAATTGTTCATTGACTACATACCTATTAAAAGAGATGCTGTCAGCAGTTTAGGGTCATATGGACTCTTCCCACGGCCATTTTCAAAATCTGAGTCCTCCAGTTTAAAAATGTTGTCCTGTTGATAAAAAAAAGAGTAGGATTTCATTTATTTACAAAAAGAAATGTTTTTTAACATTTCACTTACTCAGAGAAGTTGAGTGTTGATATACAAAAGCAAGAGGTATTTTCATTTCTATAAACTTTGTAGGTGGCAAAATAAATTAGTCAAATATCTCCTTGGCTTCATAATTTTTAGTAGCATTTAGCATGTTGCAAGTCCTTATGCGTAAATGAACTGTAAAGAACAGGACTCATTGTATTAAGAGTAGAGTGTGATGAATGTGATCATTTTGTCACATAGGTATACCAAGAGCTATTCTATTGGGTTTTGAGGAAAATAATTTTAAAGCTAAATAAAATGGCTTCTTTCTCTTTTCGTAAAGACAAGTAGAAATTCACTATCTTGAGTGTCTAGAAAAAAAGTACACTATCTATTTTACTGTATGTGCTTTCTGGAAGGAAATGATAAACAGCCAGAGCAGTCACTTCTCCCTCTCTGTTCTTCCTATAGCTGTGGTGCTTACATGCTTCTCAAGTACTTTTAAGTTACTTATATTGGCAGGCTGTAAGGTACCTGAAACTATCCTTACCCACCTCTCTAAGCAGCAAAAATCATACTGTATGTTAGAAAAGGTGTGCCTGGAGTTGGTGCCATTACAGCAAGAAGTACAGAGGGGACACAGGGAAGTCTGCCCAGGTGAGGCCCATGTACCGAGAATTGACAATGAATATTTAACTACATTTAAATATGCATAAATACTCAGGCAGAAGGTGTGCAGAAATGCAATGCAATAAAAGCCTTAATAAGCATATAACAAACTCATGCCTGAGACCCTTTAGAATGTGTCTAGCTACTAAAACTGTGTGACAGTAGAGTAAAACTGGGGACATTTCTGAGCAGTCTTTTCAGAACCAGGTGCTCTGGGAATTAATTAGGTCAGAATATGTATGCTTTTTCCAGTAGCACATTAACTTGTCCATAGACCGAAATAAAATAGCTTTTTTGGCAAGTTCTCCACTCTTCACATAAATGTATTTTCTATCTTCTTAGAATAATAAATGGTGTCCATTTTATGGCCAGTAAGGATTACTTTATTTAACATTTAATATTTCTGATGGAGCTAATGGCATGATTTTAAATTATGACCCTTACAGCTCAATTGAAATAGAGAGGAAAAATGAAAAAGGAAGCAAACCAAGAGTTTCCCATTTTTATTACTGTGAGTGAGAATTATGGATTCCATTCTCCCCTTGAATTGATTCTGTATTTGGTAATTAACTATTCCATAGCAGTGATGGTTCCTTAGCTCAGTTCTAAAATTTATACTGTTCAATATTATTGTGAGGATTAAAAAATAAATAAAGAAAACATTTTATAGCAGCAAAATAAAATACAAGTGCATTTTATTTTTATTCTATTAATACTGATCTTATTACCACTATAACTAAGTAATATGAAAATTAACGCAAGTTGTTGCTGTTATTATAAACATTTCTTGTGTAACTGTGAAAGAAACAAGCTTAAGGGCAGTTACATAATTTGTCATAGGCACTTGAATATTAAAATTATGATATGAAAAAAAGAATTGATATATGCTTGATTTACTCAGTAAAACATCTATATTTTATTGCCACATATCTTGGAAAATATTAAAATTTGGACATTTGGTTATTTCTCACAGGTTAGAGGAAACGAGAAATGGTGGTGTGGTTGAAAATATTGTTCATATTGTTATAAATTTCTTGTACTCCTAAGACATTTTACAATACTGACAATGTTGGAAGAGTTATCCCTCAAAGAAAGAATGAGATACTTTATGTCAGCGATCAGACATACAAGTTAGACAATGCCAAGGTAGATGAAAAGTACTTCCAATCTCGTGTAATATTTGATTTACAAGGTAAAAGATTTGACTTCATAGGAAGAGAGGTTAAACATGTCTGTTATGGCTCAAGTGAAAATGAAAAACTATCCTTTTTCATAGTGTGGGGTCATGTGTTCAAAGCTGGCCTTTTCTTCTCCTTTTTGTACGTCATAAATAAATAGTAGATTCCTTGCATCTTTCACTGATACACAATATCTTTCCTTTAAAGGTAGCTTTTACCCCAATTCTGGTTAACAACCATGTAATTCTGTATTCTTATATGATGCTATGGATGGGTAAAACAAATTGAATTTCCTTTCCAGCCCAGTGAGATGGGAGGCTGGAATAAATATAATTTGATTTCTGGATAGGGAAGTAAAATGACATTTCTTACATGCAGATATTTGTAGTTTAAAATTCATACATGTTACATATAGTAATGGGGGTCTAAGGATGTTGAAATTGGACAGAATTGGGTATTATCCCTAGCTTTTCATTTATTAGCCTAGGCAAATCCCTAAACTCTTTTGAAATTCAGATTCCTCCTATGTAAAAGGAGGATAAGAAAATCTCATAGGGTCGATATAAAGATTTATTGTAATAATGTATATAAAACATATTTAGTAGGCCCTCAAAAATACTCAACTTCCCTTAGCCATTGTTTATAGTTGCCACAATAAAATCATCCACACTGATCAAAATCTCTTGTGCCACAGTGGAAATGCCTAGCTATATTTTCATCAGTGGAAATTAGGACAGGTATTTAAAATTAGGTAAATGCTTTAACCTCCCTCATTGTGTTGAGAATTGTTCTTTCCTACAGGTAGATGAGAGTCTAAATGAAAAGCTTTTCTTAAAAAAAAAAAAGCATCTAAATTAGAAAAAATGTAGTGTTTTCTTAACCTGTGATTTTCTTTCAAAATGAACATAATCAACAATTATAATGTAAACTATAGTCCATGGTTAGTAGCAATGCTTTAATAGGTTTTCATCCATTGTAACAAATGTACCAGACTAACAAAAGATGTTAGTTGGGGAAACGTGGGAGGGGGAGGGGGTGGGGTATATGGGAATCACCTATATTTTTTATATAACATTCATGTAATCTAAAGCTTCTTTAAAAATAAAAAAATATATTTTATTGGGAATATCTAAAGGTTGCAATTTCATTAAATAGCATTATATGTACAAAAGTTAATTTGTCTGACAAATTTAATGTAACTGACATGAAGTGATACCAATACTGCTGTTTCTGTTATCTAGGGAGCCAGATCTATTAGATATGTCTAAGATATTGACCCATTTTCAACACTGCTGATATAATTGTATATTAACATACAATGTTGTCACATTAATACATCACTTAGATCATTGTCTGGTTCTGCTTGGAAGGCCTTATGAAATCTGATTGCTACCCAATGATTGTTTTACAAGAGTGATAAATAGATCACATATGCAAGTAATAAGACAAAATCCTAAGTCCAATGTATACAATTAAATGGCAGAGCTTATATGCCTTACACGGGCTGAGCCAGTTTTCATTTTTAGTAATACATTTAACAGGAAATCCAGTTGCATAGATTCTAATTGCTTTAGCAGATACTATGAGCATATCATAGAAGTTATTGTGCCGTATTTTATTACATGATTGCATCAGTTTTCAATGACTATATTTAGCTTTCAAGACCACTCTTTCCTCTTTGTCTTTTGGATTTCCTGAATGTTATTAGACTGTGGTGAGGTAAGGCATTAAAGGAAATAACAACTGGCTAATGTCTAATCCAAACTCTTGTAAATTATAAACCATTGGTGACATCATAAGCAATACATTTCCTAATTCTCAGTCTTGACCAAGTAATAAATTTAAGCAACAAAGTTGTAATTTTAGTTGTTTTTTTAAATGATTAAAACAAAATGATGTTTGTTAAAAAAAAAAAAAAGTTTAGGTTAAAAAATATATATATGTGATAGAATAAACATTTTTTATGGGGAATTACATGAAAGTATGTAAAAAACAATACTTGGACATTATTTAAAGAATGTATATTATTATATTTTTTCAAATTTCTCATTCTCTTCCCCTGCTCCTCACAAGACTCCTTGTATGCCAGTTATACTGAACTACCAAGCGTTCCCTGGCCATGCCATGCTTTCTCATTTCTGCCTGAAATCCCTTCCTTCTTCTCCCATTCTCCATTAGCCCCAAGCCTAGAGTGAGCCTCCTTTCCTTTAAGACCAAATTAAAATATGGCTTCTGAGGAGAAGTCTTCAGATATTTCTGAAGATATAATTTATTAGATTTCCTCTGTGTGTATCTGAATTACATAATAGTACAACGTCATTCACTATACAGGGTAAAACTACTGGCTTCTCCAAAGAAAGGATGTAATGGCATCTCATAGGAAGTATCGTGAAATAGTGCTTTCCCCAAAGGAGATCCTTCAGTGGATCAAATTCATGCAGAAGTTATTTTTCTTAAATAGGTGACTCTAGATCTACGTTGTTCAATACTGGCCCCTCTAAGCACATATGGGTATTTAAATTTAAAATTTAAGAGTGAGAATTCAGTTCCTCTGGTGTACTAAATTCATTTAAAGTACTCAATTATCACACGCAGCTTGTGGCTATTACTATCGGATAGACACAGATATAGAACATTTCCATGATTATAGCCAGTGCTTTTGGACAGCACTGCTCTAGAACCTGAGCCATATTGCCTTAGCATTCAGAGTAGAGTTGGCAATCAAAAGGATCCCTTGGAGAGAAAACTTGACATTAGATTACAATCATAGTTTAAAAAGTCTATGATACAGACAAGGAAGGGTTATACTGAAAGCACTAGTCTTTTGTTTTTGTTTTCTCTTTTAAAGGCAGATGATAGATTTGCTGGCAGTACAGATGAACAAATGCATGTCCTTTGTTTTTCTTGCTTGCCATGCTTCTTTCACTTGGATTCACTTTTCCCTAACCTATGTGGGTCCGAATTTTACCTATTACTTAAATTTTAGGTTATACTACCAGTCCATTAAGTGTCCATTAATTTTTCCCCAACAGAAAATAATGTTTTCTACCTGGAAATTGTATAGCAATCTATCATATCTTTCTTCTGACATTTGCTATAATCAACCTTGATAATCAACAATGCATATATTCTTTTTTCCCTACTAAATTCCATAGAAGCAAGGGACAAATGTCATCTACTATATTTCTTTCAAACACTAAGAGAGTCTCGAACTGACTTAAAGTTCAAAAAGAGAAAGAATTAATGAGTAAGTAAATGACTGATTGACGGATTGGAAGAGACTATATAGAAAAACTACATCCAAGGATCATGTATATCCTGGCCTCCACGAGTTAATGACTTAAGAATAGGACACAGATAGGAACATAATCATGTCATAAAAGCCAGATGACAAAATTGAAACATTACCAAATTTAAAAATGAGTTTTGGAAAATACAATACTTTTTGATTTCTTAATATTATATGTTATTATTAGTATATTATTGATACTTATTATATCCTTCTAATATGAGTTTACTCTTGATACAAAAGAATAAAATGAAACACTGACAAACACTCTAACCTTACAGCATCTTTATCACTATATCCCTGTTCCTCTTTAATTTTACATGGGCCTTCTAATTCTTCATTTATTATTCATAATAAGCATATCAGTAAATATTATACCACTCAATATACCCACCTTATTCACTGAGGGGTAAAATTATCAGAATATTCCTATGCAGAACTCAAAAATGTGATGTCTTCCTGTATATACTGGATTCTGAAAGAGCAATTTTACCTAACCAATTTTTCACTCAATGGAAATTACAGCAAACTTTTCTGGGATGTGGGCAAGTGGAACAGGAAACTACAGAAGATGTTTGAAACTGCTAAAAGTAATTTTTAATTTATGGAAATACATAATTTCCTATTGGAATTTTCATCTTTTTATTCATTTTAGAAACTGTACTAATGTATATATTTTCTAAAATGCTAATAAAATATTAATGGATGCAGTAAATACATATTGAACTGTTACTATGTAAGAATTAAAGATTGTATAAAGGTGAAAAGTCTAGTGGCTAAACTAAATATGATACAAGAAATTAAGACAAAGAATACACAACAATAATACATTACATATACATAATATTACAGGGTTTATAAAGTATTTAGCAGCTATTTTAACAGTGAACACACATTAAGGGATAACGATACCCTAAGATTTCATGTATATTATTTAATCTTCACAACAACTCTACTATGATTACACCCAATTTATAGGTGAGAAAACTGAGGCTTGGAAATTCTACATATAAATACTCAAAGTGACAAAACTAATAACTGATGGAGTAAAACTTGATAACAGATCTATTTACAAACCCTTGTTTTTATCACCACATCAAAAAGGGGTTTACCACAAATATTATGTGAGATGTACTCTAAAATAGTACCAACTGGAAAACAACAGAAATTCAAAATAGGGAGAGGTAATTTTCCGTTTCAGGATATGAAGAAACACTTTAGTTGATTTAGACCTTGAAAGCCGGATTTTGGTCTGAGGTATGTGTGTATATTATGTATGTGTTGAAAGTGGGCGCAGGTGGTCAAAGGAGCCCATATAGAGAAAAAGGAAATGTAGGGAGGCAGATTATTCTATCTAAAGGATATGACAGCAAAAACAAACAAAAAAACAAAACAAAACAAAAATAAAGAAAATAAATTGAATCCATATTTGAGGAATAACACAAAATTGAGTTTAGACATTGAAGAATATATACATATATTAGGAGATAAGACTGAAAAATGAATTTGGGACCAAACTCTGGAATGATTCCTCTGCCAGAATAAGCAATTTGGTCTGTATTCAATGTCAGAGACACAGTGCTATTTTTAGTTGGAGAAAAATATCATCAAAGAGTCAACATTATGATGAACTTGACAGAGATGTGTGAGATGCTTCAGAGGTATATGAGACTGGTGACAGGTAAAGAACTATTGCCATAGCCTGAGAAGGGGAAAATTAGGTCATGTTACATATTACAGCAGTTTAGAGGAATTTAGTATGTTGTGACTTGGTCAAGTCAAATACCTCTTTGTAGCTCATTTTTCTTAATCATCCATTGGGTCAGAATCCCTTTTGATATTCCAACAAAAGCTATGGCTTTTTTCTCCCAGAAAACTGAAGCTAAGTGTATATACGGTTTATAAGGTACTTTAATTGCTAATGGAATTCGTGTACTCCATGGTAAGAGGCCCCAAGTTAGTTAATCTGCAAAGATTTTTTCATTTCTAACATTGAGTGATTCTATGATCCTGTAACTCTGAACTTCCACATTTGCTTCTTCTGTTCTTTTCCCTTCTTCATGTACATAAATACAGGGATTTTTAAAATCCATTTTCTTTTTTATTCTTTGCATACTATTGTCTGGAAATCACTTATTTTCAGAAACTCAGCTGTTGAACTACAACCCCACTCTCTCTGCTAATCTAGTCGTTCAAACTTGGTTTCCTGCCCTGTATGAAATGTCCTTATTTTCCATAGTTATTTCAAAATTTAGAGCTATTAAAAGTCCTTGGCTCTTCAAAAGACTATAAGAGCAATTATTAATAATAAGTTTCATAAAAATTAGTCTGTCAGAAATAGTTATTTAACAATATACCTTGTAGGAAGACACAAAAGAATTGCAACCCTGGTCTCTGTCACTGGGTGCTGAGAAATTTAAAAAGTAATGGTATGTGAATAAAGCAAGTATAATTTTCTACCCTGACAGTAATGTATTAGGCCTGACTTAGATTTAACTGTGATTTACAGCCCCATATTATGATATGGTTTCATCTTTTCCTACTATAAAACAAACAAAAAATTGCTTCCAGGCAATGACTGTTATTAATTGGAAAAATAACCACAATAAGATAAACAATCAAGGAAAAGGTAGACCTGTAAGGATTTTTTAGGTCTGACTATACTAATAATAACTTTTTTTCATGTTAATTTATAATTTTGAATAGTTTAGGATGTACAACTATAATATTTGGTTGTAAATAGAAATTTAGTCAGGTTTGATGCTAAATTATTTTAAATGAATAAGTATAATTATTATACTTAAAAACTGGTTATATTATTTTCAAAAAATTTATAACTTTGGAATAAAAATTTTCTCAGCAAATAGAAAGCCAACAATATGAAAATTGTTTTGATGAAAATGGAGTTTTCCTAAAATAAGAATAAAATGTTATAATTCTATAAAATATATTCCAATTTAATATTCATGGATATATGATCAACTCTAGTTATATCAATGCAGATTACTCTATACAACTTTTCTTTCTGGAAAATCCCTATTAGTATCCAAAATAGAAAGAAAGATAACATTTATCATGTGGGTAGACAATATTCCTAGAAAGTTCCTTTACTGGTTGAAATTAAATAGGGGCGTTTTTGTCCAGGCCTATGAGTTAAATTTATGTTGTGCATTGCTTCAGTATAATAGAAGTCTTATCTCTGAAATTGGCTTCCACATATTACATGGCTTTTCTGTGGCATAAAATTTTCCTGATCTTTGACCTTTTAGATAGATTTAGTAAAAAATTTATTGTTTAAAGATTATGAAACCTAGATAAAACCCCCATTTTTTTCTATTATTATTTGAATGATCTAAAATTAGTTTTTATAATTTCTTTGAAGCTTCAATATCCTTATCTATGAAATGGGAATATTCTATACAATTGCTTCAAAGACTTAATATGATCTAATGCATATTAAACTATGGAAGCATACTTAAACCATATATAAATTTAGTTTATTATTTGAACAATTATAAATACACTATTAATGGTATATCTTTGCTATGATACATGTTAACTTTTCTGTGATATTAATAGCTAATCACACTCCTCCAAGTATTTAATAGTTGTATTTGCTTATTGAGCCTCACTAAAACTCCTTTGAGTACATAGTATTACTATCCCAATTGTGTAGGTGAATCAACAACAACAACAACAAAAACAACAGAGAGAAAGAGTGACTTGCCACAGGTCACACAGTAAAGAGAAACAGATAAGCCATCTCCAGAATTAGCAATAAATGTAGGGATAATAAAAACATATTTTTTCATTTGATTTGTATAGTCATATGACTTTATGACTACTCATTATCCATAATATTTTGTTCTGTATCATATTTTAACTTTGTAATCCCTAAAGTTCACATACATATTAGGTCCTGAATTAATTTTAATGGAATTGACCATAACAAGGAATAGCATATTTAATGTCCTCATATTATATGATTAATATATTAAAGAGTGGTAGAAGGAATTAACATATTTTACCTTTATTTGCAGAAAATATATGAAGTTACTTTGTTTCTAAGTTTGTAAAAAGTTAGTACCACTTTATTTATTTCCCTCTTGTAACAACATGTACATACATAAAATCCTTACAATTGGATTAAATAGAATTTGCCCTCTTGAATTTAAGGAACCTGAATTTATCTGGGTTCCCCAAACAAACATCAGTGACATAATTCATCTGCTTTTTATCATCATCAAAATTAATGGTATAAACTAAGTAAAACAGAAAGCATATGTGTTCATACTTGATGCAGATTATGTTTTTAATAGGAGCTTAATTTGAGTTTATGCAGATATCACATACCTGTCATGGTATAATTATTCAGCAATGAAGGCCTGTTAACTCCCAAGGTATGTAACAATGAAAGGGAAAATTCTCTCTTGACTAGAATGAGAAATACCAGAACATGAACAATTTACTCTATGTTTTGCCCCAGTGAGACCTGGTAAAGTAAGCCCAGTCAAAGAGAAAATCGATGGTCCACAAAAAATAAAATAGTGAAACAGTTCACTTGATCTTTCTACATATGCATTTTAAGTCTTCTACATTCAAAATATGGTTACTTTTTATTTGTGACCTTATAATTTCATCTAGCAGCAGAGTGTTTTTAAATCCTAAACAGTAAAAGTACTGCTATTACTTTTTACCACTTCTTCTATAATGTGTTTTTCACATCCAGGATTATAAACTACAAATTTTATAAACCTAAATGTAAATAAGTCAACAGAAAGGAGCATGTGCACTGTAGAAAGAACTGGAATCTACTCATGCAGTTTCTTTGCATTTCACAATTTTTCATAGATTCCATCTGGGAAGTGATGAGGCCAAAGGATTGACATTTTGTTTATACTAGGCTTTGCTTTAGCAAAGCCTTGTCATTCAAGTGTTGTCATAATGAAATTATATAACTATCCGATATTCTTTTAGCAAATAAGCAAAGATTTAAAAATAATTATTATTTTACCAAAGGAATTGTAGGAAATACACAATCCTGTCAAATCCTGGTTAGAAAATAGTATTTTTGAAAATAATTTGGGACTTAGGAAGACCATTAAAAATGTTCATAAACTTTAATTTGGTTATTTTAGTTGTGGAAATATATTCTAAAGGGAAAAAATACACATAAGAAAAATATTAAAGCAAGTAGAGGTTCAAAATGGTAGTACTTAAGAATAATTAAAAAATAGGGGACAGATGCCAGTAATAGGGGAATGGTAAACTATGGCATAACTACATCATTGATTATGATGTAGGAATTTATTTCATATGTTTACATTAAACTTGTTTTAATACCTTGAATTAATGCCTGTTATATCACTGTAGAAGCAATATGTAGCAAGTTGTCATCTATGTAAAGATGAATGGAAAAAAAACTTGCAGGAAATACATTAAAATAATAAGGTCCCCAGTGTGTGGGAGTTAGTTGTTTTTGACTATTTATATTTATTTATTCTTATTTTTAATATTTTCTGCCATGATCATGCAGCATATATATTAAAATAAGCAAGACTGCTGTTTAAATAGGATATCCAATTATCTAACTAAATCTGCAGACTAGCAATGTATGGACAGAGACAAGTTTTGTTTAACTGACAGGGTTTTTAAAATTTGAATTTGAATGAGACTTATGTGGGACTTAGGACTTTTCATGGGAAAATTCAACATAGTACCAATTCTTTTTCATCTTTTTATGTCACCTACTATGGGCATTTGAGTTTGCAATCCCTAATAAAGCATTGCAACTTGCTTGATCACCAATGCTTACATTACATTTATCATCTAAATTGTCTCTGTCTTCAGATTTACTTCAAATAACAAAGGCCTCAGAAGGGTTGCGGTCATGCTCTCATATCTTGTGATAGAGTTACTATTTGGTTTACCAATTAATCATAGCTGAACATATAGGTTAATGGGAACTTCAAAGTGGTTTGAAACTCTAATTGTCATAGTATCATAAATCTCTATAGCTTTTCACTCATTCTTTTTATATATTTAAATTTATCTATATATACACTGCTGTTTAATAATGTCTTTGTTTAACTTAGAAAAAAATTAAAAATGTACTGTTCCAAATATTTATGCCTATATTAATTATCCAGAGTTCTTGAGAATCAAGCTGCATGGTTACCTACCTCAAAATAGAGGCACAACAGTTCTTAGAAAAGTATTCAGATATTGGATGGCTTGTTTTCCTATCAAATTAATCACCATAGAGACATTCTATACCACATGTAGAGTTGAATCTTGGGTTATTTATAATCTAGTATAATGAGTGCTTGAATTATTTATAAATGAATCTCTCTCATTGGTAGAATTCAGTTTCTGCCTATAAGCAAGGCTTGCCATCAAATATAATCACATAACACATATTATCATCACAACACATCAAATTACCTAACTTAAAAAATAAATCAAGAATTTTAATTAGGTTAATAGTTAGAGTGTTTACGGTTAAAAATTTTACTGCCAGTCTGAAAAACACCATTCACATGACTGGGCCTTGATTACCATTCTAAATAATATTTTCAGTTAGGGAAATCATAATAAATCCTTACAATAAATTACTTTGAGTGGTTGAAAACTAGATAAAATCTTTCTCAGCTCATTCATGATCTTCTGCAATTCTGAACAAAAATAGATATTTTAATCCCTGTCATTAAAAGTTAAATTTGGGAGCAATATTAGCAGATATAAAAATTGGGAGTTAGAAAAATAAATTTAGTTACTACAAGTTATTACATATATTCCTACATATTTGTGTTATACAAGTTCAAAAGAGAAAGATGGAGTAGAGAGGTTAAATAAGTTAAAGCAAGAATGTATGTGATGTATCTGTGACATAGTAGAACGGCCCAGACTGAACAACATACTGATACAGGAGTAAAAGAAAAGAAAATTTCACCAAAGTTGTTTTTTCTATCTGTCAGCTGCTGTTGAATTAAAAACTGGAAATATTTTTCCATTTATGTTTGATCAATGCTGATGGGTATACACATAATTATAATCTGAAAGTCCTACCACTTTTTTCCTTAAAGGTGTTAAAAGTTGAATTCCAGAGAAAATCAGCAACTGTGGCAAGTTCTTCAACTTGATTATGTACACTCACCCATTTAAAATCTGACTAATAATTTTTTTTTTTAAATCACCAAACATAAAATTACTATGAAATGTGGAAAACCTGATAAAAGATTAATATCTAAAGAATGTATCAACATTTAAGATACAATATAAAAAGCAAAGCAGTAAAACTCTAAGAAAAAAATGAATTTTACCAAATGTAAAAGAAATACAATCAATTAAAGGCATGGAGCTTGCAATTTTGCAGCTACTAAACTACAAATTTTCTACAAGAAAATTTCAACAAGAAAATATTCAATGTTGAAGAGCTTTTATAAAAATAAACTGCCAAAGACACAATCAGATTATAGAGCTCTTCCTCTAAGAAAGCAGAGCCTCAAACATTAAGGGACAATATATACTAGTAAACAGGATAACTAATCCTAGAGAAAAAAATAAAAAATACTTGAACCTAAAAGGTTCATTAATCCTAAATTTACCTAATATTCAATGACATGAGATTAAGTACACACTGGTACACTATCACAATGGAAATAGCATAGTCATTGAGTAATTACTATAAATACTACTAGAAATATGGAATATTATCTGCTCTTAAAAATATTATAGATCATATATATATATATAATGATCACACTAAATTAATATGTACACAAATGGACAAACTGGAAGGGAAAAGGCAGATATAAAAATGTTGAAGAGATTATATCTATAAATGTTTGAACTATTTATGTATATACATATATACATATATTCTATATAATATTTAATATCACATATAAATAAAATTTGATATTATACATATTATATTTTCAGATATTTCTTAACCATGTTATTGGGTTTATAATCATTTAAATATACCCATGCAAACACACAAACAGTACTTAGCTTAAAAGCTAAGAAAATAGAACATGTTCTATTTAATTATCAAATTGACTAAATTTTCCCTGCTTTAATTCTGGCCCCTCTTTTTTTCCCTTCTAACATCTTTGAGAACAAGATTGAGGATGATTTTGCTCCATTGGTGATGGAAGAATAAAACCTTTAAGAGTAAGATATTACACTTTGAGTAATTTCTCTGTCTGCCACACTGTTTTGCTTTTATACTGATTCCTTCAATATTGCTTTATTAATCAATATGACCATATGACTTTTTAAAAACTGTTGAAAAGTATTCAAATTTGTCCAACCCCCAAACCCAGTCCATGCTCGTTATGTGTGCTAGTCCATATCAGAGACAGGAGGCATATGCTCTTGAAAAGTAGGATATATTATAAATTTTCATTCATTTAAAACTGTGAGTTACTTATTTGAGCTATATTCTAGATATAAAGAGAGTAAACAAGAATGAGTAGTAGGCCCAGGATGTGTATATCCATTGCAGGTTATGTGCCACACTAATGAAAGATGTTTATGTGAGATGTTATGGGAGGTATGGGAGGTGGAGATCATGGGAATCCCTGTAATTTTTGTGTAACATTTATGTAATCTAAGCATCTTTTAAAATATATATGAAAAAATAATAACATTTATGTAAGCAAATGCACATATACACATATATATCTATATATCATTTTATAAATATTGGTTTGTATTGTGAAAAATTTGATTTTTACCCATAATTAAAAAAAAAAAAAAAGAATGAGTAGTGGGAAGTGGAGGGTGAAAAGAGCTCCATTTGCTGATATTAGCAGATAATAAGAAGAATGTGAAAAATAAAGAACAATGAATTTGGAATATGGTGGAGTAGTAAATCCTGACGAATGTACGTCCTAATATTAATCTCATCATTGCAGAGACAACCCTGTATTACTAAATAAAGCAAATAAAGCAAAGGCTATTTGAAAAATGAAGATATTCCCTTTTAAACCATTTTTATTTTATGACCTTGCATAAAAATGATGTTCCTTGATTAAAAAATATAAAAGGTTGGTATGTTAAACTAGTAAAAAATTAGATCTGAGGTGCTCTTTAAGGGGTGGCTAAGAAAAATCCAGGAAAGTCCAAAAAATCTACAGGCAAAGTCAATACTGTTGCTATTGTTTGAGCTCAAGGAATTCCTAGAAATCACTGCAATTAATTCAAACTCACAAGAATTCAAGGCATCCATTTCAATAGTATAGCTAGTTTTGGTTTTATGACAAAATTAAATATTGTTGACTTCATAATCTCATCTCAGAGCAGACAACTACACCTAAAAGGAATATTTCCATATCTTGTCTGAATTTTATTTACAGGTTCACTTAAATAGTCTATAAAGTCCAGTTACTATTGCTATTCATACCAGTGCCATTATAGCTAAATAGAAAATAGAAGTTTCATCCCCAAAATTTGATATTAGAATACAAGCAGTCAGATGTCTCTCTTCACAGAAAAATACAAAATAAATATTTTTTGTTTTTTATTATTTTTTAAATAAATCAATTTTATTGATACATATTAAAAAGCATACAATCCATCCGAAGTATACAATCAATGGTATTTGGTATAATCACCACATAGTTGTGCACTCATCACAAAATAATGAAAATGCTTTAGTAATGATTGAATTGATGAATACAAAATATTTTTTAAAATATTGACTTAAAATGTAAATCAGTTCCAGATTTAAAATATTTTCTTCATCAGGACTAAGGTATTAAGATAAATCTGAATTTGATTGAAAACTGATCACTTAGGCTGGTAAATTTTTGATAATTATTTCTCTCTCTCAATTTTATATTAAAAATTTTGAAATGAACAATTTGCAAGAGAGGGTTAAAAAATACATTTAGTCTGAAATAGTGCTTAGGAACCATAATATTTCTTAAAGACTGTGCGTTAAAATTTTACGTAAATATAAATATAACTAAAATAAAAAATGACTCAAAGAAGGGACGGTCATGGCTTCTACGTAGTTTAAATTAATATTTTTATTTTATGTATCATAATAACCCCCTGAGATAGGTTTTACTATTCCATTTAATAAATAAAAATCACTGATGTTCAGAAAATTGATTATTTACTATATCAATGTTAGAATAATTTCCACTAAACAACCTTGCCTCCTTCCATGGTAACCTTTGTGGATTACTGTTGCAATCATAATTCCATAAATGCGTTATTCTATATACAATGCAAGCTGTATGTCAAGTGACATTACTAATTATCTATTGTTTCTAACCTGGTTCAAGTTCAAGCTTTTGCTTGGCTGAGCATCAGTGATCATTCAAGTAGTGGGTGTAGTGTAGGTGTACACGAATCACTTCAATGCAATTTCAGCTGGTCTTATGTGTTCAATGTCTTTTGATCTTTAAGTCTGATTTAAGTTTATAGAATCATTTATGGTTTTGCCACAGTTCTCAATTTCTTTATTTCTTACAAGTCTTTATGACTTATTTATCTATTTATTCATTTAGGTTATTTTTTTTCATAATAATGCTTTAAAACTCTGATCATAAAAACCAGAGAATGATTATATGGCTATTGTTTCCATACAATAACTTTTTTTTTTAATTTTTAAAAATTATTGTACATATTTTGTATAAAGGATCATATAGTTGTCAGATAAAATGATATTTATACTTTGTGAGTCATTTTTAAATTACATAGATACTGACAATGAAATACTAGGCAAATTATGGTCTAATCAATTCATTGTGATGCTGTACATGTTGCTTTATAAAGTCTCATTCAGAAAAATTTGGAAACATACAGGAGACCAATTAGCTTTCTGGAAATTGGAATTGAGAAAGTGAACTGAGAATAAATATATAAAAATTTAGGTGATGTTGTTTATGACCTGATCTCGTTATTCTAATTTTCCATAAATCATAAAACCATTCCCTGAGCCCATTTTACTTATAATGTCTCATGACTAATTTGGAATAGCAAGATTTTGGGAGGAAATTCATTTAGTATATTAAATTGCTACAGGTATAAAGGCTGCTGCTCTTTGGGGTATTATAAAATGTCCTCCCCAAAGAAATAAAATACTTTCTTAAGGGAGATGCTTATTTTGTGGTTTTCAAAAGTTAAAAAGAACATTTCTGGAATTTAAGCATAGTCTCCCTTCATCTAAATTTGTGCTTCCTGAGATGCTATGTATTAGAAAGGCAGCTCTTCTTTATGTGAAGACACTCAAATTTTATGGATGCCAAAATAGTACATACACTGAAAAATGGAAAATTTAAACAACTTTCTAGGTGACTAATAAAAACCAGGACACCCATTATCTCAACTACCCTGATGATTATGTCAACATTTCTAAAGTCAAAATAAGGAAGGATATCTGTTCACAAGAGTAAGTGATTTTTTTTTTTTTTTCATTATGGATGTAGTTAGAGATGCACCCCTCTCATCTGAGAAACTATGTGTAACGTCTACTCACTGTAGTTATATATTTAAAAGAAAATGCCATTAGAAAATATATATATACATACAGTAGGTTGAAATATGAAAATATCTATGGAATGTGATATCTAATAATGTGGGTTTCTCAAGGGATCTTAAGAAGGAAGGAGGAGGATGTGTCAGTCTTAATGAGGGAGGATTCTACATTTGGAATGAGATATTTTTTGGCTAACTTCATCAATGGGCTGCATTGAAGTTTAGGGGGAGAAAAGGGAAGATGAAAGGGTGTCACAGGAAATGAGAACATAGGTGTAGGAGGATATCATATTACACAGAGCTTTAAAACTGACCATAAAATCTCAGACACTATTCTGGGGGAATAAAAGTAGCTGGTGGGCTGGAGTGAGGACAATGAATAAAAACAGATGGAAATGAGAAGCTGCTGCAATATAAGGAAAGGGAAAAATCTGATAAGAACTCAGTTGAGGAATATCCTTAACTGTGTTCTAAAGTCATAAACTGTAATACAAATGTAAATTTTGAAATTTTGACACTTTTTTTGGCAAAAAAAAAAAGTCCATTAACATTTAACAGAAAACACTTAGAAAATACAGAATCATTTGCTGGACAATTCATACCATAAAATTAGTTTCATCTTAAGCATCCTCTCATTCTACTCAAAATTTTTCTATCTTCTTTATCCTTTTAAAAATAAATGAATCAAGATAGAAAGGATACATACGAATGGTTTTGCAGAAAGCACTGGCCAGTTGTGTGTCAGATGTTTTGACACATCCACCTTTTTAGAAGGAGGAAGTACAAGTGAACCTAAACATGTCACCCCACACCCCACACATTGGTTTTTCCCTTTGTTGGGCATTGATAATAAAAAGAGAGGTGGCCACAGAGGATCAGGGCAGGGCCCAGAGCAATGCTGTTTTTCTTGTTTTCACTACCACTATTGTTATTACAAATTCTCTGTGGGTGCTCTTTGTAATAACTTCCCAGAATGAGAGTGCCTACATCAAAGGCACAAAGCCTCTGCTGCTGTTGATGTGGCTGCTACAACCCCTACAACTCCGGCCACTCCTGTGCGACCTCTCCCTGGTACCATCCCAGCAGCACCAGTTCAGCACATAGGAAGATCTGTCAAACTGTAGTAGTGTGACTCTGATTTTAACCTCCCTAAGTCTGCTTTCTCTTATGTGAAGTTAACATTGGGACTCTTTGCTGTTAATTTTATTATTATTTTTATATCACATTTATAATCCTTAAAAATAAGCCATAAGGTAAATGTTATTTTCTTCATTTTACAGTTAAGGAGATTGCTTATGCCCTGAGGGTGCAACTAATAATGGAGATGGGATTTACAATAATTATATGCATGGCCTAAGGATTATAATAGAAGATAGTTGGCTTAACTGTTCAGATTCTTGCTACATGAAACCTAGGATTTCACAGAGTCAAGGCAAAAAAGACATGGATTGCATACTGAGAAAATATTCTGAGAACAAGGAGCTATTATTTCTAATCTTGCTTTACCACAAGTTGTCTAAACTTGTTTCTTCATGTGCTCAAACTGATAACTGGGGGCCTATGTAAAAAAGTGATAGAACTGAGAAGCAAAGATAAGTCCTGGTTTTTACAAAGGATTAATTGGGAAATATATTTTACACCCATAAAGATAAATTTAGCTGGTTGCATAATTTGCTTATTTTGCTGACCTACACCCTCACCCTTGAATTCTAAATTATATATGCCATTTTATAGTTGTCTCTTTTCCTCTAATATTCCTTTCTCAATAACGTTTTATTCCAGGGGTTCTTAACCAGGGGTCTACGGACCCCCAAGGGGCCCGTGGAAACATTTCAGGGTATCCGTGAGCTTGAATTAAAAATTCAAAAAACCATTATTCTTGTGGAGACATGTTGGTATGGGTGTGATGTATTTATTAAATAATACACAGTATAGTGTGGACTTAGTATGATTTTTATTTTGATATAGCGGGTTCTGAGTGCAGTGGATAATTGCCTGTAAAAATGTTGGTAAGGATGGCTGAAATGGTTTTATGATGCCGTGGGAGAACTCGAATTTCTAAATGTTTGCCAAAAATGACCGTATGAACAGATGTTGAACCATGTTAAGTTATCAGGTATTGAAATTATGGGAAAGTTGTAAAACGTAATTTAGAATAATGCTAAAATATATTTTAAAGACATGTTGCCTTTGAGTGTCATAAAACTATCTGCTGCTACCTTGTGAGAAGGGGTCCGTGGTTTTCACCTGACTAGCAAAGGGGTCTGTGGAACAAAAAAGGTTAAGAACCCCTGCTTTATTCTGAATTCCATTTCTACTCTTCTACTTAAAAAAACCTGTATTTAAAAACAGCAGTGGCTTTCCAGTTTCAACTCCCATGGAATTTCCCCAAGGTCTTTTTTTCCTTGGTATTTTTATTAAATATGGAATTTCTGAGTGTCTATTTCAAGGCATGATTTTCCTTTTGACTCTACTCCATATCTGGTCTAACCTTACCTCTATTTTTTTGTCTTATATCTGTTAATATTCTCTCCTCCTTCTTTTTCACACCTACCCCTTTCCTCAAAGTGCTTTTGCTAAATCTTTGTCTTTCTTGTATTTTATTTCTCCATAAATGTGTATCACACAGAACTTATAACTCAAGTCTCCCTTATTTACATTTCTATTATTTCTTTTTCACTTCAGCTCAGGCGCATGTCTTTACTTGCCTATGTGATACTCTGCTTGGAAACCAAGCACTGTACTTAATCTCCTCCTAACCCCAGGACTCTATCAGTAAGCCATTTCTCCTAAAGAAGTTACAAATATTATCTATGAATTCACTATTAATTGACACCCACATTCAAAACACAGAACATTGGCTTGTTTTATTTATTCCCTATTAGTTACCAATTATTAAATATTTTTGATTCTTCTATCAAATTAGCTCATTTTTCTTTCACCTTACTGCCCAAGTATGATACATGAAGACTATATTCTGCTTAGCTTCCTAGCTGTCTTCTTTGACCCTTTATCTCTTTTTATCCAAATACCTCATCACATACTCCACTAGCAGTGTAAAATTTTATAAATCATGTTTTCATCATATTAATTTCCTACTCTACATCTTCAAATGCGCTCTCTTTCTTCATACATGGAATTTTAATTTCAAGGTTCTTTGTAATTTGGCCTAATTGTCCACATTTATTTCCCTCCTATTTCATAGTTTTCAAAATGACTTATTCAGAATATTCTCTTTACTATTCAATAGTAAATATTCTTTACTATTCAATAGAAATTGTATATTTGCTATTAATTTTGTATCTTTGTTTTTCTGCTTTTTAAATGAAAACATTTACCTTGCTTTATTCAATTATCCATTTCTTTCCAGGCCATTATCAGAATTTACTTTCAAGTAGTTTAGAAGTTAGTAGTTACAAGGACCTGAGTTCAAAACATGACTCTGTTTCCGAAGATGTGTGATTTTGTCCTGGTTATTTAACTTCTCTAATATCCAGGTTCCTAATCTATAAAGTGTAAAACAGTCTGCCCTCCAGTTGAGACTATGATAAGGAATAAACAAAATAACTTACTTGACACAGTGTTTGAATATTTCTGCAGAACTTTTCATGATCTGACCTCATGCCAAGGACTGGGGTTAAAGAACTGGATAGGACAGATACAGTACCAGTCCCCAGGGAACTCAGGTTTGTAGGGAAAACTTACAATTTTATAACATTAATTTAATTTATTTCTAAAAGATAAAATTATATGAAAATATACAATGGTGGTTTAAATTAGCTGGGGATTGGGAATGAGGTAGGCAAAGAAGACTTCCCTGAGAGAAGACAATGAAGTAGAGATATGAAAGACAAAACTTATGCAGAAAATAGTTAAGGAGTAACTTGATAATTAGTAATTTATTTTTGTTATTGTTATTGCTTTCTTCTGTTGGCTGCAGCTCTGCTGAGATTCAGAGCTCAATCGGCATACAAACAGCTGGAAGATTTATGTCTCTGGGACACATATTTAATGGGTATAGGGCTCATTAGGTTCAAACAAAAGGAGCAGAAGAGTCATGTGTAGAAAAATTATAAATAAGTCCAAAGCCAATACATTGGGGGGAGAGGTTATCATATGATCCAAGATAAGACCCACTGACAGGGTGCCGAATTCCTGGGGTTGTCTGCCCTGCCTATAATGTCTAGATGGCTCTAGAGTCCTCAGGAGCTCCCTTGATTGAGGCACTGGCAGTCAGTTAGGTCCTCTTGAGATGTGCATAAGCGTAACCTCTGGAATGACATCCAGACTCACTTTGAAATCTCTTAGCCATAAAAACTCATTTGTATTTAATATTTCCCCCTTTTGGTCATTCTCTTGACCTTTTATGGTATTTCAGATACTCTTAGGCAAAATTGGACATTCCTGTTTTGGGGTGTAGTTTCCTAAGCTGCTTAAAGCAAATACCATGGAACGGTTCAGTGAAAACAGTGGGAATATATTTGCTTATAATTTTAAGACTGGAAAAATGTCCAGATGAAGGAATCATCAAAGCATCATCAAGATGATACTTTCTTCCATCCTTGGCTTCTTTATCATATGGCAAGGCACATGGTAATGTCTGCTGCTATCTCCCTTTTCTTCTGGGTTTTGTTGACTTCAGCTTTTTGCTTCCGTGGCTTTCTCTCTTTTTGTCTGAATTTCATTGTTATAAAAGATGCCAGTAATAGAGTTAAGATCCATCCTGAATGAGGTAACATCTTAACTGAAGTAGCCTCATCAAAAGGTCCTACTTACAATGGGTCCACACCCACAGGAATGGGTCAAATTTAAGTATATATATATTTTCTGGAGTATATACAGCCTCAAACCACCACAGGGCTTCAGTGGAACTATATATATAAATCTACTATAACTGACCAACTTTTTATGTTATACACGATTTATTTCCCACTTGCCCATGCAGTTTTTGAGGCCAGAAAACATGTGATTTATCATTCTATTTTAAATCCATAACATTAGTCTCAGCAGAGGAGTACAAAAAAGTATTTATTGTAAATATGTTTGTTATCTATGCCAGTTTTATATCTCTAATTAAATTCTAAGTTATATAAGGGCAGGATTCCCTGTGCTACACAGCTTGATTTTATTTACCACTATTATAATATGGCACAAGCGGTATTTTGGGTATGTCTGTATGCAGATTGAATATGAATACTTGACATTTATTTAAAGATGATAGAATGACTAATTATCCTTTGACTAATAAAATTTGACATATTTAGAAAAATGTTATGAAATGCATCATCTAGTTTCAATTCTCCACATCTCACAGCCCATCTCAATGAAAAGTACTATAAAATGGAATATTAGTATGAGAATTCAAAAATAAAAAAGACACTACTTCATCCAACAGCAGCATAATATACATTCTTCTCTAGTGCACATGGGTCATTCTTCAGGATAGGTCATATGTTAGGACAAAAAAACTAGTCTCAATATGCTTTAAAATACTGAAATCATATGATGTATCTTCTCTGACCACAATGGAATGAAGGAAGACATCAAATAGGAGGAGAACTAGAAAATCCACAAATATGTGCAAATTAAACAACAAAACAACCAGTGGATCTAAGAAGAAATCACAAGGGAAATATCTTGAATAAAAAGGAACACTTAGGGAGGGGATGTGGCTCAAGCAGCTGAGCGCCTGCTTCCCACATGGAAGGTCCCAGGTTCAATCCCCGGCCATACCAAAACTTATGTAAAACAGAAAAGGCAGTGCTGAGAAGGAAATTCATAGCTCTAAATGCTTACATTAAAAAGAAGAAAGATAAAATATCAGAGACTTAATCTCACAACTGGAGGATCTAGAGAAAGGAGAATAAGCTAAACCAAAAGCAAGCAGAAGGAAGGGGAAAAAAGCTAAGTGGGGTAAATAAAATAGAGAATAAAAAACCAATAGAGATAATCAATAAAACTTAAATTGTTTCTTTGAAAAGATCAATAAAATTGATAAATTTTTAGCTAGACTGAAAAAGAAAAAAAGAGATGAAATGAAAGGGAGGCCATTACCACCTAACCACAGATATAAAAAAGATTATAAGAGGATACTGTGAACAATTGTACACCAACAAATTATATAACCTAGATGAAATGGATAAATTCCTAGAAACACACAAACATTCTATACTGACTCTAGAAGAAATAGAAGATTTCAACAGATCAGTTACAAGTAAAATATACAATGTCATCAAAAACCTCCCAACAAATAAAAACATAGGACCTGATATAGGATGGCTATAGGATGACTGAATACCTGAAAGTAACTTGTTTCTCTCCCTGTTGTTAGGATACAAAGGAAATAATTATATGTAAATTAAAAGTTAATAGAATGCAACCCTCTCTTAGTGCCAAATTCTGTTTCTTATTGTCAAGAACATCCTGTTGAAGCAATGAAGTAGGAAAACCAGCTTTACCCAGTTGGCTGGACCTGCACAGAAGAAGCCCCTTACCATCCTCACTTCAACCTGCTTAATTAACACTGTAGATTTCCCACCCAGGGGTGAATTATCTGCCCCTTTTTTGATCATGCATGTGCAAGTGTGATTTCCTGAACATACTAGTCATACAATTCTATAACTAGCTAAGTACGATCATCCATATGAATAAAGCTAATGCATAATCAAAGCAAATGTTAAGTAGTAACTTAGGTATTTAAGCAAAAGTAAAACTGCAGCATTGGGAGTCAGGTCTGAGTCTCTTCAGATTGACCTTAGCTCCTCTCTGCAGACATAATAAATATAAGTTCTGCCTAAAAAAAAAACAACAACAACAAAAAATATAGGACCAGAGGGCTCCACTGGTGAATTATACCAAACTTTTCATGAAGAATTAGCACCAATCCTGCTCAAACTCTTAAAAAAAGAATTGAAGAAGGAAACACTTCTTAACTTATTCTATGAGGACACCATCACCCTCATAGCAAAGCCAGATCAAGATACCACAGGAAAAGAAAATTGTTGATGAATATCCCATTAAAATATAGATGCAAAAATCCTCATCAAAATACTAGCAAAACTAATCCAACAGCATATTAGAAAGAATTATACACCATGCAAAGTGAGATTTATCCCAGGTATACAAGGGTGGTTTAACATAATAAAATAAATTAATGTAATATACCACATTAACAGATTCAAGGAAAAAAAAAACCCATGATCGATCTCAATTGATACTGAAAAGGCATTTGACAAAATCTAGCACCACTTCTTGATAAAAACACTCATAAAATTAGGAAGGAAACTTCCTCAACATGATAAAGGGCATACATGAAAACCCCACAACCAACATCATATTCAATGGTGAAAGACTGAGAGCTTTCCCCCAGTGATTAGCCATAAGACAAGTATGTCCAGTGTCACTACTGTTATTCAACATTGTACTGGTATTCCCAGTCAGAACAATTAGGCAAGAAAAATAAATAAAATGCATTCAGATTGGAAGGGAAGAAGTAAAACTTTTCCTATTTGCAGGTGACATGATCCTATATACAGAAAATCCTGAAAAATCTACAACAATGCTCCGAGAGTTAATAATGAATTCAGCAGCAAGACAAGGAAAAGATCAACATGCAAAAATCAGTAGTGTTTCTATACAGTAGTAACAAACAATCTGAAGAGTTAATTAAGAAGTAAATTCCATTTACAATAGCAACTAAAAGAATCAGATATCTAGAAAAAATTAACTCAAGGCTATACAGGACTTTTTAATATATTTTTATATATTTATGATGTCGATTCTATCCAAAGCGATTTACAGATGCAATGCACTCCCAATCAAATTTCCACCAGCCTTCTCTGAAAATATGGAAAAGGCAATCATCAAATTCATATGGAAGGGTAAGGGGACCTGAACAGCCAAAAACATCTTGAAAAAGGAGAAAAAACTTGGAGGACTCATACTTTCCGATTTTAAAACTTTTTACAAAACTACAGTAAGAAAAACAGCATGGGACTGGCACAAGGATAGACATATAGACCAATGGAATCAAAGTGAGAGTTTCAGAAATAAACCTTCACATCTATTGCCAATTGATTTTTGGCAAGGTTGCCAAGGTCTCTCCATTGGGAAAGAATAGTCTTTAACAAATGGCGCTGGGAAAACATATATCTATATGCAAATATATGAAAGTAGACCCCTAGTCACATGATACACAAAAATTAACTCAAAATGTATCAAAGACTAAATATAAGGCCCAAAACTATAAAACTTCTAGAAGAAAACATAGGGAAGCATTTTCAGGACACTGTTGTAGTCATGGTTTCTTGGACATTATGCCAAAAGCATGAACAAAAGAAAAAATAGATAAATGGTACCTCAGCAAAATGAAAAACTCTTATGTATCAAAGAACTTTATCATGAAAGTAAAAAGAAAACCTACAGAATGGGAGAAACTATTTGGAAACCACATATCTTATAAGGGTATAATATAAATAAAGAAATCCTACAAAACAAGAAAAAGACAGCCCAATTTTAAAAAATGGGCAAAAGACTAGAATAGCCATCTCTCCAAAGAAGATATCCAAATGGCCAATAAGCACATTAAAAGGTACTCAACATCATTAAACATTAGGGAAATGAAAACCAAAACCACAATGAGATACCATTTTGTATCCACTAGAATGGCTACTATTTGAAAAATGGAAAATAAGTTCAGAGAGGATGTGGAGAAACTGGAATACTCGTTCATTGTTGGTGGGAATATAAAATGGTGCAGCCACTGTAGAAAACTAGTGTTTGGTCAGAAAGTTAAATATAGAATTACCCAAGGACCTGATAATCCCACTTAAAGGTACATTTCAAAAAATACATAGACATTTTATCATTTACAGTTTGCAGATATAGATGCTGTAAAAGAATTCACTCAATTTTATTGTTTTATGATACCTCTTGCCCTAATATCACAAATATTCCAGTCTTGTTGATACTAGCTTAGAAAGATAGTCAGTGAACAATTCTTTAAGCCTAAAGATTTAAAAGATGGGACTCGAACAGATATTAGTACACCAATGATCATAGCAGCATTATTCAGAATTGCCAAAATATGGGATTCCTTTTTACTTCATTATATGTATATACCACAGTTTAAAATGGTTGAGGGAGTGGTAGGGAATGGAGAGTTAATGCATAATTGGTAGAGTGTGGGTGACCTAAAAGTATGGATGATGGTGATGGCGGCAAAACATTGTGAATGTAATTAACACCACTGAATTGTTTATTTGAATCTGACTAAAAGGGGAAATTTTAGGTTGTATGTATGTTACCAGAACAAAAATTTAAAAAACCACAATGGAGAACCTTGCAACACAAAATTGAACCCGGATGTAAACTATGGACTATAGTTAATATTATAAATATAATAATATTGACTTATCAATTGTTACAAAGGTACCATACTCATGCATAGTGTTAACAATAGGGAAAATTGTGTGTATAAGGGGGGAGAGGTGTATGTGGGAACTTTGTACCTTCTGGATGATTTTACTGTATATCTACAACTTCTCTAATAAAAGAATAAGATATAATTTGATCTATTAATGTTTAAGTCACTTGCAGCACGATTAATAAGTTAAATTATCCCTCCTTTAGTGGGAAGGATCCATTGTACATTGAACATTCTCTTCATACTATTATCTCTTCAGATTTTAAACAATGGTGTAGGGGATTTTTATTCTTTTTGAAAGAAAAATTATTCACTTAACTTTTTACAGCTTATACTAAGAGTGAAATGACATTAAAGTTATAATCCTCCTAAGATTCAATGATAAGTCAATTTAGAACTGTTAGCAATGAGAATGCCATTTAGTGAAAAAGTATACATATGTACTATTTTGCAGCATGTTTTCAGAGGAATAGAGTAAAATCCTTTCCTTTAAATAGGAATAGAATATCCAAGAGATCACTGAGTTCAGCTATCAGGCTTCTGTTTAGTAGTCCATACACAGGGGAATACATACTTCCATATGTGTTATTTATGTACTTATGCTGTTTTTATAATTACTACAAATATTGCAATTTTTAAACGAATCAAGTCCTTAGTTGATCTGAATTCTTCACAAGCATGGACATTTTCAACTTCATAAATCTATAAAACTTGTCAATTATTAATATTTTGACAAGAACCATATTGTAAATATTATATGTATAAATAGGGGATATTAAAATTAGTGATTTTGTGTAATTATACATTTGAACAGAACCATCTAAAGTCTATAACCTTCAATTACTTGACTGAAATGATACATATCTAAATCACATAATGTTATACTATAATATGCCTAAATATCTAATAAAAACATAGTCATTCCTTCAAACTAGTTAGTAGCATATCTTATAAATTTGTTATATGGCTTATTTCACAAACTGAGTGTTTCTTTTATACTTATGCAGTTCTGAAAGGTTGCTTAGTATATGAAATTTTATATCTAGATAAAAACACACACACTTAGATAAACAATTAATAGTTTAAGTATACTGTGTAGTAATTTAAATACCTAGATTTATTAACTGGAAAGGAAGCCTTCTGTGCCATTAAACTTAAAGATTTAACGGGTATGAGATGTACTGATGATACGATACTGATTTTTAAACTAAAATATTTCATTGACATATAGGGACCAAAGAAAGACATTCATAGAGACTAAAGTAAGACATTTTAAATTCATTTTCAGACAATATGTTTGAAAATATCTTAATTATTACATCATGATAGTTTTAATTTTAGACCTGTCCTTTTATATAAGATAGAGATATTATTTCTAATAGTATTTGAATATTTGAAGGGTTTTAAAGTTTAATCCCATAAATTCTCTTAGTAATAAAATAATACAAAATATTATAGAAGATTGTTTTCATTTTTTAGGTATTAGTGGAGGTGTAACTGCATGCAGTGCTCACATCTGAAGTTGGATTTCAAAATTTGGTTAAAATTTTATGAGTAAAATCATGGGATTTCAGGGATAAGAAAAGTCAGTTTTAATATTTTATAAGAAAAGAGCACCATATGTTTAATGATAATCTAGGAATTTGACAATCAGAGTGCTAATGGCTGCTAAACCATGAGATACTCTCCTTTCCACTTTTATAACAGCTGTCCTCTATTGATTTCTCCTTAAACAGTCAGCAGGTGACACAATGCTTGCAAATGATTTGCCTAAATATGTGCAGGAATAAACTTCCACATGACAGCAGGCTGTTTTGTCTGCAAGGAGGAAAGTTTCAATCAAAATGCAAAGAAAAGAAAACAGTTGAACAAATAATGCAAGATGGCATCAAAGCTTATACCTAGGAGCAATGAAATAAATCAAAGTGGGAACAAATGCATGCTTTTAACTAAGTTATTTTTTCTATAAGAACAAGACTATTATTTAAAATTGATACTTTTAAAGTCATAAAAACTATGATGATATTGGTGGTATTCATTTACTATTTTATACCATGTGTACTGTCAAGTTGTAGAAAATGATGTAGATTAACAAAAGAATTTGCTTTTAAACAGAACATTTTATCTTTCACATTTAACCTGAACAAACTCCAAACTAAAAGCACACAGTTCATCACAGCAAGTGCTGAGTTTGGGGGAGGGGATTGCATTTTGGAGATTTGGAACCAGAAGTATTCAGTGTCAAAATTCAGAATCTGTTCAGCAGAGCGCTTTTCTAGGATATACACATTTGATCACAATATCTCTTCGAGGCAAAAGGATATAATTAAATCTCAATCTAAATAACATTGTGTTGGGAAACGGATGTGGCTCAAGAGGGTCGGCGTCCATCTACCATATGGAGAGACCGGGGTTCCATCCCTGGTACCTCCCGGTAAAAAAATAAATAAATAAATAAAGTCCTTTTAAAAATAAATAAATAAATAAAATAAAAATAAATAAATAAATAACATTGTGTTAATCTGAAATGGTTTCTAAAAACTCAACCAGACATAGAGAAAACTTTTTACTTTGACTCTAATTTTTGGTATTGTCTACATACTCTGCCCAAGAAGAACAACCAGAAATATACTGACTTACTAACTAGTCTGTAAAGAGCTTAAGCAGAGTTCTTTTGATGATAATGCTTTTTCTAACCTGTTAAGCATTGTAGAATTCTGAGTAGCTTTATTTAGGATCCAAATTAGTAACCTCTGAACAAAATTAAGTTCTCATAACATTAAAATGTCATATATATTTTCCAATAGACATGTGGTTTGCATTTTTTACATTACGTATACTCTTCTAAGCATTATTCAATCTCTTCTATCACTTCTAAATTCCCGTCAGCCCATGGTCTACTGCCTGAGTAGTGAATTATTGTTCTACCCAAGCCAAATACATGCTGTCCACACAGACAAAAACGCATTTAGGGAGAGTAAAGGCCAACTTGCTCCCAGTCAAACTGCTCAGCTGCTGATAAACCTGATTGTTAAGCAGGTTGTATCATCTCCTGCCATTTGAAATCCTAATGGGGGAAGATGAGAGGCAATTATTTTACTAAAATAGAATTTTCCTTTATCCTCAGAGAGCTTTAATTCGAAACTCAAACAAGGGGGCATACTTTTCTTGTAATGCTATCTTCAATTATTATCTTTTTAATGTTAGTATGTACATGTAACTGACTTTTGCTTTCTACTTGTCTCCTTTGCCCTCTCACCTCTCACCTCTCATTTCCCTACATTGTCAGGAAGAAGGCTGCCGCTGAGTATCACATCACGTCTTATTGTATTTATTGCTTCCTGTGTGTCAGTTCTCAGGAATGAAACTTAAATGCAGACTTTAACTTAAATGTACTGCATTTTCTTCAATGTGGTAAACAAGTGAGAAGATCCAAAGAATCCTTAAGTTTCATACTCCAGTTCAGAGATTTGAAGTCTGCAAACAAAGACTTCTATTCTATTTTGAACAAAGGACACAAAATAAAAATCAATACATATATTACTATCTTTATGTAATAAATTCCATGGTTAGTCAGATTGGTTTTTCCTAAATGGTTTATTAGGCCCCTTCCCTTCCTTTCCCTTCCCTTCCCTTCCCTTCCCTTCCCATTCCTTTCCTCCCCTCCCCTCCCTTCTCCTCCCCTCCCCTCCTTCCCTTCATTTCACTATGATTGTGTATTTCCTGCAAGTATTTCTTTCCTTATTTACTACATAAGGCCTGTAACTGCAGAATAGCTTTCAATTGCACATCTGTGTAAATGTTTTTGTGAAAAATTCATTTAAATCTGTTCTTTACTTAGGCCATATGCATAAGCAGGATAAAATAATTATACCAACTAAAAATTCAAAGGAGCAAATAGGAAGTTATTTGTTAATCACTTTGAATTATCCCTGACATGAAAAGTAGTGATATATGTCAAATGTATAAAATGTCTTATATTGAAATATAGAATTCCCACAATCTTTTTCTTCTGAGATAGTCCTTCTTAGCATTTTATAAAAACCACTGAATGACAGAGACTACTTGGATGTTATTTATCTAAGGGTGCAAGCTGGCTGGGAACTTTTATTTCATGTTCTCATCTAATTTGACTATGTGGCTTTTTGCACATGAAGACACCAGAATAATTAACCCTTGAGTGACAAAGAAATGATCCTCAACAATTCAGAGTTTATGTAACATGAAGCCTAATTGAAAACATATATCCTATTTCAGACAAATTCTTTAAACCCTATTTTAGCACATATCTCAATATATGTAATCACTTGTCTACCTCCTCATCCATGTTGTTATGAGAGTATATTTAATAGTAGTATTATCTACAATAGAAGAGACGTCAGGGAAACATGCTCTGAGGAAGTGATGCTTTAGTTGAGATCAGAAAGATGAGAAGGATTTAACAAAGAAAATATGTAAGGGAAGATCTGTGCAGGTAACAGGAACAATAAGTGCAAAGATCCTAAGAGAAGAAAGACTGGAATGAAAAGGAGCTTAATGAGGACCATGGGCTTAGGAGAGAGCCAGAGGAGAGTGATTGAAATGAGGATCAGAGGTCAGTGGGGCCAGAAAAAAAAAGCAGATCTCTCTTATTCCTAGGACTAAAAGGAGACAAGGGAGTGCTTTAAACAGGTTCTGACTTGCTTTTTGAGAACATTACTCCGGAACAGTATGTCTTGGTGACCTTTAAACCTGAGCTGGTGCCCAGCACAGTCCACTAAGTCTGTGACTGAGAATCTGGTTAATCTCTTTCTTTTTGTATTTCCTAAATACTTTCTTTCTCAGTAAATCTAAGATCATAGCTTCTTGCCATTTTTTGCCCATGTTTCGCTTCCTTTGACCTTTTCTGAACTCAACGCTGCGACCCTTATTGTATGTTCACCACAGCACACCAAGCAATAACCAGTGATTTCTATGGAAAGTTTGAGCAGTTCCCAGTTACGCGAATTGCCTTTCAACTTCCCCTCTTTTTAAATTATTATGGCCCTTCCCTCCCTCCCTCCTTTATACTACTCCATTAAACCTTCTTAGTATTTCCTTCTGTTCCTTCATTTATAGCACTGGGCCATACCATAGTCATAAGATACTAAGTTCCTTTGAGAACAACACCATATTTCTTCTTATTGACTTGTTATTCTCTCTCATGTTTAGTGGAGTAGAATCGCTCTTAACGCCTCTATTTAGTTCACGTCTGGAGTTGCTTTCCATTCCCTCTAAAAAGTGGTTCTGCTCCCACCAGTTGTCCTTGTTTTCAAACTGTGTATGCCATTTGTCCATACTGTAACTTAATTAAATGTCATAAATATTGATGGTATATAAGTACAAAAATGAGGAAAATTGGTGTTTCTGTTAAATCTTAGTTAAAAGTTTGGAAAGACTTGATAAAGGCAATAACTAAAAAGAAACTGCTTTACACATCCTGTTCTTGAAAAAAATGGATGAAAGTCCTAAAATGAAGAAGATAAAGCTATAAGTATTTATAAGAAAACATAGGAGAAAATCTTCACAAACCTGGGGTAGCTCAAAACAAAAAAACAAAACAAAAAAAAAAACTACTAAACAGAAAATAAAAAACAAAGTATTAAGTGGGTCTCTATCAAAATTTAAATTTTAGGCTCTCTGAAAGACATCATTAAGAAAATGAAAAGGTAAGCCAAAGAATATAGAATATTAGAAGAAAAATATGCTTTAAAAACTAGAAGCAGTCTTCACAGGGATCTTTAAGGTTCTTCTCCTCTTTAAATAAAACAAAACTGGTAATCTTAATCAAAGCATTATGGGTTTGGCTTCTCTAAGACAGATTACACAGAAATCTAAATATTTGGACTTGGACTTCCAGCAAGATAAATGTATATTTATGTATTTTCAGTTAAAATAAAATATTAAAATTTTATATGTATTATATCTTTTATTCAGAGTATTAACCAAATTTTGATTTACTGATTAACGCCAGTCAAAAGCAAATTAGGGGTTATAAGGAAATTAAATGGTATAAAAAGGCCCTGACACATGGGTAAAAGTTATAAAATCTGTTGTCCACAAATTGGTTAATTTTATAGTGAACCGCATATAATTTCAATACTTTTCTTTTTAGTTTATTATAATTTTTTTTTAAAGAAATCAGGGTAGATTTAAGCTTTGGCTATAATGTTTTCATTTCACTCACTTGATTTCCAGAATATTCTTATGCATATACTGACAGGCATGCCCATGAGAGAATGCTACATATATACAGGTCATCTACCAAACATAAGATTGGGAACTTTGCTGTGACATTTAGAATCCTGAAAAATACTAAATTACACAATAGAGAAATCTATACTTATATCAGCATAATAATATGACACCAATTCTAAAATCCAACAAACAACAGCAAAACCTTAGGATACAAAAACCCACAAAACTAAAGGTCCCCACTTTATAAAATAGCCATGAAATATCTTAGTTTTGGATAGTTGTGATAGCTGAGAGATGGACAATGCCCAGGCAAATTTTATTTGTATATAAGACCGAGCCATTTCAACACAATCACTTTTCCAACAAGAGACATTTATGTCTTTAAAACAAATAAAAGTTTGACTAAAGTCTATATTTCCAAATATTTGTTTAGGCAGTCCAAATGAATTATATTCTTTATATTACACCTTTATAATTTGTCTAAATGTAGCCATGCAGTATCAGTGTGGATATGAACACACACATATACAAACACAAATGTATATAATTTATATCACATATACTTTATATGTAATTTATACACACATATCATTTATATTATATTTAATATATAAATACATATAGTATATTATATATTTTTTGTTTCCAGAGAAAACATTTGTAGAGAAATCAATAAAGGAATTTTAAATTATTTAAATATAAATCAAACTTCATTTATTTGACTATCTTTTTCCTCTTGTCAGACTTTATCTCTTTGGGCCTGTTGTAATTTGTGACTATAAATAACTTTGTTTCTGCATTTTATATTTTTCTTGCTCTTTTCTCATGCTCTGTGTCAACACTCAACTATTCTCCACCCTGTTCATTAAACCTTTTTACTAACAGATGTTGCATTTTCTTTCCTTTTTCATGTTTTCCAGGGGAGATCAAAGTGTTTAGTCATCTTATCCACTGTATGCAAAGGTGTGTGGGTGAAATTTTGCATGATCTTATGTGCAGAGTGCTTCCCTAATGTTTTCAGTTATTTTCTTTGATAATATGAGATGTGTTGACTGCTTCAACTAATAAAAATCATCCTCAATCCAGCCACTTTTATGAAAATAAAGATAAATATTGTGAAGTATTGAAACAATATTTAAATTTTATCTATTTTGATGGAACAATTGACTCATTTTCAATGAAAGAATTATAAAAATTTCCCTTCATATTACATAATATATCATATAGTCAGACCATGACTGCATGGAGGGCAAAAAAAAAAAAAAAAAAGGTAAAAGAAAACTTTGTTAAAAATAATTACCTAATGCCACTAATATAAACTTATTGAATTTACTTTAGTTTTGAAAAAAAAAAAAAAACTTATAAAAAACTTAAGATACATGGAAAATTGCAACTTTGGTTTCCTTTTACCTGTTAGTAGTGAGAGTGAAGGCAATGTAGTAGTATGGTTAGGACACTGAATTAGATATCAGGAGAGCTGGGTTTAAATTCAGCATTTACCATTAAATTGCCTTGAAGTTTGAGAATATTATTTAATCGTCTGAGTTTCAATTTCCTATATTCTAAACTGAAAGATAGGATTTAAAGGAATTATATAGTCACTGTAAATTATACTATTTCACAAGCATGTGTTCTTGAACAAGAATTTTATGAAAATTGTGGTTAAATTCTATCTCTGGACATATAAGTTTTTTTTTTGTTTTTTTTGTTTTTTAAGAAAAGATATCAAATATTGCTGAGCTTTGGATTCAATATAATATTAGGCTAATGTAGTTATGTGTATATCAAACTTTCCAAACTAATTTTTTTGTACTAAAATATTCTAGATCAAAATATTTTTCTTGGCAGTATAATTTTCATTTTTGTCTTAGGAGATCATTAAACTGTTCACACTATGATAAATACAAGGTAGATGAATGAATGGATTTAAATTTATTCAGCAAACACATCATTGCATATTGTCTTTCCATTTCACTTGAAGTTTATTTTAATCAAGAGTCTGGAAACTATTGATTGCCTCTGCACTTTATAAACAAGGGTGTGGTAGTTTACTTCTAGTTTTCTGGATGTTTACAGATTTAAATTGGCACTCAGGTAATCTTTTTCCATTCCCCTCTCAGATAAGTTATTATACCTTTCTAGAAAAAATTTACATATGCTAAGATACTATGAGGTTTTAGCATCAACTTAGAAATATTTCTATATTGCTGTTACCAAAAAAGCTGATGTAGTGTCAAGGAAGTACCTAGAATTGCTATTTAGCATGACAAAATGCAAAGAATAGGCATTGATCCCTGAAAATCTTGTTTGACCCCAAGATTTAGGACTCTAAAGGGCAAGTGGATGTGGGACACTAAATATCCATTCTTTCCAGGTTTAGCAAATATGAGGTAAGACAGCTATTAAATGCCAACAAAATATATTACAAATCAAAAGAAGTAAAGTTTGCCAGGATGAAAGCACTTAAAAGGAGCTTGAACCCTGGCATGTATGCAAAACCTCATTTGCAACACTGAAAAGATTCTTACTTTTTCCTTCTGTATAAATCTTTGTCATTTTATCAAGTGAGTAACTGACTTAAATACAAGCTAGTCTTGTAACTAGCTTCTAGTTGCAACCTATTTCCTTAAGTGTATATGCAGAGAGTATAAGAGATAAGTAATTTTTATCACGGGAGAAATACTAAAATATAAAAACATTGAGGCAACGGGTTTAATGTCATTTCAGTGGCAGCAAAAGTCAGGGGATTGATGAATCAGTGGCAGACCTGTGAATTGATTTTAGATCCCATTAGACCCCCTTTTGCACTACTCAGCAATTCATGAGATTGCTTTCAGTGACCAAAGATGCACAATCAAATTAGAATGGCAGACTGGAACAAAAAATAGAATAAAAATGGAAAATACTCTATGCGATTTGGTTTCTTACAATTTGAAATGATATTAATTCCTGTATGTAAATGTACAACTTTGAAAGCTGTACTGAGGTATAATTACCAAGTTTTCGATCACTTACATAGGATTGGATTTTAAATTACTCAGCCTAATACAAAACATACAAAGATAGAAATAACTGTGTTAAATGAAAGTTGACTTATGATATTCAGTTTTCTAGACAATGATTAAAGGGTGGCCCTTGTAGGTGGAATTTCTAAAGAATCATAAGCACAAAATTAAATCTGTGTGAAGTGTAAGCTTTTCCCCCCAAATGTTACAGCAGAAATAGCTTAAGTTCCCTTTATATTAAGGTTAATGGAATAAAGAATAGAATATGCCCATCTTATGATAATTTGATCCTTTGTGTGTTTTGTAAAATAATTATTTTCTGATTATTAGAGCATACAAAATTTGTTGGCTTTTGGGAATTATCCAACTATACTGCATCCATATTTTTCTGTATTCTTGAACTGTTACATGACTATAATATTAAGAAAAAGTAAAAGGACATGCTTGATTGCTAAACTGACTTTGAATGAAGGTCAGAATATCACTGTTTTTTTTATATATATATATATATATATATACTTTAAGAACTCTATTTCAGATGTATTTACATTAATGCAACTGATTCTGCTTTTCTGCTTTTGAGTAAAAAAGAATTACAACCCTTTGATTGTAATACATATTATCACTCTCCTGTGTGTATGAAGGGAGGTAAAGGTAGGTGGGTTTTGTTCATCTTTGCTCCATCCCTAGATTATATAGAGGGGGAATTAGTAGCAACAGAACGTAACTGTTTCTGTGGGTATCCTTAGCACTTCTTTTACTGAAGCATGACTCCTTGGCTATATTATTGACATGTTCTTTTAAAGGACCATTTGCCATGGAATTTTACCAAGTTGACAAGCATTGTCACATTTTCAGCATGAAGAATTTAAAGCTAATTTCAAGACAGACCTTGATAATGCAATCCGGAATTCACTTTACTTGAAATTCAATGTTTTCAGTGTTTAGAGCTGAGTACTAGTAAACACTTTGTACAGCATCATCTCATTGAGGTATAATTGATATAATAATACCAGACATAATATTGATGTCATTAGAAAGGCCATACGTCATGACGGTTATGAGAACAGATTTATTAGCTGTGTGGTGATAAGTAAATTGCTGAACCTCTCTGAACGTTAGTTTCCTCAACTGAAAAATGAAGTTAACAACTCACATCACAGAGTTGTGACAATCAAAAGCTACAATGTTGATATAGCTATCAAAAAGGTGAAAAATGATAGCCATAAAGTAATAACAACAACAACGGGGAGTAGTTATAACAGGAGAGAAAATAGGCAGTAACCGGGGATAAATTAAGAATATCATTTTCACAAGAGTTTCACAAAATTAGTATAACCTATAATACAATATAATAATAAAGTATGGTTTAGTTATTTTTCATCTTAATAATCACTGGTCCTTTGAACTATATATTAGATTTTTTTTCCACTTTAGTAGTTTGTTTTTTTTTTCCAACAATGTGCATTTTAATTACTTTCACATATGATCAAAAAATATTACTCAAAATATTCTTTGTCTGTACAAGTATGGAGAAACCATGTTTTTGTGATATGCTATGGGTGAGAAATTCATGTAACTTTGCATATGATAACTTAATATTTTATGTACAACATAAATTCAGATCAGTTGTAGACTAAACAGTGAAAATTAAGTGTGTATGGGCAACATTGTGCAGCAAAACGTGTTTGTATATTTATCACAAAAGAATTGAAAAACCAGTTTTTCATTAGGGAGTTTAAATAGTGCAGTCAGCTCAGCTGTATTTAATAAAATAGTTTATGAGCTCTGGAGGTTATTTTAATTTCTCTGTTATTTTCCTATGAAAATTTTAATATATTACTCAGTCTCTTATACCGAATTTCAGTCAGTACTCAACTTTTGCCATCGTCTCAAAATGGACTTGTCTGTATATCACTCATTTCAGTTTTACAATGACACCAGAAATCTGATATGAAACCTATTTTGTCAATAGTAGTAACCTTTCCCCCAAAATTTGCATAGCTCTTGTCCAACTTCCCTAAATTCAACTTGATCCTCTCCCCAGGCTTGTTTTTTAAAAATTACTATACTTTGTGCACACTGGGCATTTTGCCATTTCCCCATAAAATTAGGGCACTTTATGCCTCTGTTCTTCTATCCACTCTTCCCAAATCTTTAACTACCTTCCGCATCCTTCAATGTCTCACCGGTTTTTTAAAATCCAGTTTAAATGCAACAGCCTTCGTTTGTTTCAGCAAACATTCCCTTGTTTACACTCATCATTTTGTTTAAACTAGGTGCTCATACACATTTGTTAAATATAAAATAAGTTCAGGAAGAAAACACAACTTAATCCCCTAAATCAGAATAATCATTTTATCCTTTCCTACTGCATGCTATTGGCACTTAAAGAATGCAAGTTCTGGACTCAGACATAAACCACTGAATAGCATGCATGGCTTAAGCCCATTACACAATAACCATGAAAATCTCAGTTTTCTTCTCATTAAAATGGGGATAACTAAGGACCTACCTCATCAGATTTTGTGAAGGTTAACTGAAGTAACATTCAAAGCAGCCTGTATAGGACATATATAAATTGCTTAATAACTGTTGATTGTTGGTAGTGTGATGGTTATTATCCATGTTCATCTTTGTTGAAGTTAGATTTCTGCATTTATGTGAGATCTTTGAGAGCAGATATTTGTGTTTGTATTCCTCACCATATCTATCAGGACTCTACTTATGGCAGAGAATTCTTATATTATTATTAAAGTCAATGTTCTCTTTTAGAGAACTGTTTGCCTGAATACAAATTGCTTCCAAGGTCATTTGGGCATTGATTGTAGCTACACATTTGAAGAAATCAAGATATAAACATTATGCCTCCATTATTTACCAGTATTTTCTCAAATCTATTTAATACATGAAATCTCTAGTCCAGGGAGGTGGTTTGGCTCATTATGTCTTGCCTTTTCACCTAAGTGCTATTCTCATTACCTCATGCTGATTCTGATTAGCAGGTTTTGCTAGCTATTTGTACTTTCCCAGATCTTATTCTGTCCAAAGAGACTTCATGTACAATGCTAAATTCTCATCTCACATACTTTTTGAGCATACAACTGACTATCCTGACTTCCCTTCACTGTCCCAGTCCCACTCTTCCACATAAACTCCATTTCTTTAAATTTCTGTGCATTTGCCGTCAGTACAAATTCACCTTAGCAACTTATATAATGCCCTTATCTTCGTGGCTTTTTATAATTGCCTGAGCTTGTTTTCACAGCAAGCCTGTTAGATTCACAAGGATAGGTCCTTCCACATGAGAAGTAGGAGGGCCAGCATGATACCTGCATGAATTCTAAGCAGGTGTTCCCTAGTTGTTTGATACAGACAAAGCTGTGACATCATATTCAACATTTCAAGATCCCAGAGCAATGATGAGTTCTTCTATTTTCTCTTGGCAAAAAGGATCCTGTCTGCATATTTGTACATTGGTGAATGACAACTGATAGTATGCATTATTTGGAACATTTACCATTAAAAGATCTTAATAATTATCATCACATGAAAACCACTGTGCAATTGTAAAACAATGCTTTGCTCCTCCCGCCTCCTTGGTGTTCAGTTGTGCAATATGTTAGGATTGTTGGGCTCTCCTACGGTTCTAAGGGTTAGCTCTCACTAAGTTTTTGTGACAATGACGTTTGAAATGGGCAAATGTAAAATAGTGTCAGTGATGTTATAATGAGCAACTACAGCATATTTTAACTACAGATATTAAATTGCTTGCATAAATGCCAGCACAGACATGATGATCACCTGTCCTTTACATACTATTCTTGTTTTACCTTCTAGAAGTGGGCTGTCCTGTATAGTAGCCACTAGACACTTGAGGTTATTGAGGACTTGAAATGTGGCTAGTTTGAATTGATTTGGGTCATAAACATAAAGTACATGCTGAATTTTAAAGATTTAGCACACAAAAAAGTAAATATATTATTAATAATTATATTATATATCAATTACATGTAAAATGATAATATTTTGGATATATTGAGTTAAATAAAATATTATTAAAATTAACTTAATCTGTTTATATTCACTCTAACATGGCTACTAAATTTTAAAATTACATATGTGGCTCAAGATCTATTTCTATTGGACAGAGCTGTTCTAAAAATCCTAATGTAGAGTATAATGGAAACAATATAAAATGAGGAAGCTTAAAATAAGGATTCTAGTCTCAGACAAATCACTATGATATGTGTGACTTTCAGTAATGATGCTAAGATAGGGTAAGAGTGTCTAAGTGTGAACATTAAAACATGCTTTTCTATTTATCTGCCCTAAGAGAGTTTCTTGACCTACTTCCTCAAATCAGGGTAAGGTTTTCATTATGAAATATGTATTTTATTCATTTACTTTGAACCTCAGGTTAGCAGGCTCTGGTTCTGGAACACAATGACTGATCTGCTGTCAGTGGATGAGACATAAGTGAGATGTACTTCACTGAGGGAAAGAGTACATTGAAAAGGTAAAGCTTGGAGGAACTGAGAGGTGCAAGCAACTGTAGGCCAGAGACTTCTCAAGTGTGAGAACAAGGTAACAGTGTCTAAAAAAAAGGCACCTCAAGGTGTCTTCTGATTGTGCTGTCAGTTACCTTACATTGGCTATTATCTAACTCTAACAACATTTGTAAAACTATAAAAATAGGTATATACTCTTATGCTTAAAATTAGTACAAACAAATCTAGAAAGCAAATGCAATTAAAATGATCAATATTAATGCAAAGTGACAATGATATCATTGTATATTAAGAAAATCCCTTCTTCCAGATTGAGCTTAAGCCCCAGAAGCTATAGTCTTTGGGGCTGGCAGTTCTTCCCTACTCTGTCTGTGCTATGTGAAGATTTAATTTTCTCATCACTTTTATCTGTTTGAACCAAAGCAAAATCTTCCTTCATATAGCCTGCTCTGACCTCATTTTGGCCCTTACTTGGCAGTAATATATCATTTGCATATTGAGTCTGCCTTTGTTTCTTTCTCATTAGCCCAAGAAAATTAGAGACTTCTTGGCGTTCAAATGATCATAAATCTAAAACAAATGAGTGCGCTAAAACCCCAAGATTTTAAATGATTGTGAGTGATCATCCAAATGATTCAAAATGTACTTACACTACTTTTTCAAATTGTCAAAATGACGATTTTTTTCTTTTTAATTTTTGAGAGATAACTTACTGATGCCAATTTCAGACAGTGCGAGAGGAGACATATACACTCTGATTGGTATAAATTCAGTCTAATTTTACTGGAGTTCCAAAGACATCAAACCTAGTTCCTGTCTCACTAAGATATAGAAGCTGTGTTTCTACCATATTAATGCTTGGTTCCAGAAGAAAGTAATTTAGGCAAGGAGACAATTAAAGAAGAGCACGGAAGAATGAGAGTTGAGGAGCAGAGGAACGGACATAATGAAAGAAGAGAATGAAGGGGAAGGTGAAAAGAGACAAAACAGGTGAGAAAGCAGTAGAATTCCATGCTACTCTTTGTGTTTCTTGTAAAATATAATACTGATATTTATAAAAGTTTCTATGGTTATAAATTTCTTAAAATAGCTTATGTGTTATAGTTACAGGGTGTTATCTCAGTGGGTGGAGACCCACATAATAACCAACAAAATATTAAATTCCCATCTTGGGGTATTACATTCTCTAATAGTGTATAAAGAATCTCTAGAGTACATAGGTAGTGCCTAGTGAAACAGGACAGACCAATACACCAGGCCCTTAGACCATGGTTAGTAGCAATGATTCAACACGTGTTCATCAATTGTAACAAATGTAACACACTAATGAAAGATGTGATTAATGGGGGAAAGTGTGAGAGGGGGAAGGGTTGGGGTATATGGGAATCCCCTATATTTTTAATGTAAATTTCATGTAATAAAACTTTCTCTAAAAGAAAAAAAGAACAGAATAGCTTGTGGGGAATGAGAGCAGAGAAACCAATCAAAGAGGGCAAAACTAAGAGAAAGGGTAATTGTGGAGGTATACAATTCCAAGAGCAAATGAGGAAGGCATTGCCTCTGGTGTAGATAATGAGTACCTGAGAAGAAATTGCCAAGGAATACTGATGTTCCCCATATAAGTTAGTCTACTACAAAAGTACGAATAGACTCAAATGTAGGATCTAAGAAAGATGGAAAGCTGTCGCGTATCCAAAAGTAACCCCTCATTATTTTGTCAAGATATATGAATTTCTCAGCTTTAGCATCTCTTCTTAGAAATAAACTTGTGTTCCATTTGTCTACATAGCATGACAAATTAACAGAGATATCAATTAGCACGTCTTACATTAGATGTATAAATTAGTCAACATAGCATTAGCTGCCATTTAGCATTTTGGCCTTGAGAACTAAGAACATTTGATTCAAAGTTTTGTATAACAGCAAACTCCTATTCTTTGTGGAAGGGAAGATTGATAAAACATATTTAATTTTACATGTAGCTATATTGGTTGTCATTGTAGAAATGACTTTAGAGATAGCCATCAAGCTTCATTGCATTTCTTAATGTTGGTTCTATCATAAATTGAGATCATGACATTAAGAGAGTATTTATAGAGTTAATACTTCTTGCCTCTCATCTGGGTCCATCTTTCTTCAGATTTCCTAGAAATGGTCTGCATTTGGAATTTGAGAAAACATCCAGAGACTTCTTTGAAAATTTTTTCTCCTTTTTTTATTAACAGATGTAAATTTGGAGGGATATATATACTATAAGCCACCTGGGAATATTCATCTTCTTAAGGATGGCTTATACTTGCCATTTGAATGACAGTGATGGTGAGAGCTTAAACTCAAAACTCATTTGTATTGTGCTCTGAATCATTTCTTCCATGAACTTTGCATGCATTTTATGATAAACATATGCGTGTGTATGGAGTATGTGACCTTCCTGGTAGTTATCTGCAGTGTCAAGTGCTACTGGCAGATACCCAAGAATTGATTGACACACATCTTACCTAACTGGAGTTAATCCATATAGCTACCAATTCCCAAGCCTCCCACAGGAAACAGAAAATCTATTTAAAACATCAGTCAATGACATACTGTGTGTGGTGAGAAGGTAGACACTATACAGCAAGAGTAGATTTTGGAATACAGTATTCAAGAGTGTAAATACTGCTATTAAAATGCTTTGAGAGTAAAATGAGGTCGATGTTACTAATTAGAAAACTAGACTGGGAGGGGGATTTGGTTTCTTTTCACCTGTTGTATCATTAATTGAAAGGAATTTTTAATTTCCTTCTGTAAGATCTGCAGCTATTCTTTAGTGATGAAGGGAGTCCTGATTCCCCTCAAAAGTGATGTCTCTACTTTCGTGGCTTTCTGTCATCCAGAATGGTAAGTCCATAATATTTTCTAACAATGGAATTTCAATAGTCTTGGGAACTCAAGTAAAAACACTGCAAAGAAAACCACAATAAGAGCAAAAGCTAAAAAGTCTTTCTCTATGATAAAATTATTTGTAATATGTAAAGACTCCTCAAAACTTTTTAAAGGAAACATCTTTTCTTATTTTCTATATTGTGAGGCAGTTAACAGCAAAGTATACATGCTACTTCTAAACTAGAATCCAGGAGAAAGATATGTTCTTGCTATATCAAAAAGGCACCCCAATAAATAAAAGGTGATGATTCCAACTTCATGAGAGATTATGAACTCTAATCAAACAATCTTGGCCTCAGTCCTTATTGCTATTTTCTTTCTTTTTCATCCAATCCCTCCATTATTGTCATTCTTTTACTAATGCATGAAGCATGGCTTGTCTCTTTATGTCAGCTTCAAAAAAAGCATAGCCTTAAATCCAAGGGTAGCATTTTAAGCACTAGCATAGATCAATTTAAAGCAGATTCTCTCATAAAGGAGTTTAAGTATTGAAAATTAAATTTGATGTAGTCTAGACAACCTATCTTGATAATATCTTTTCCAGAATTTCCTAGATTGATTGTCTAGACTGCTCCAAATTCCCTCAAGTAATTACATAATCATCTTTCCTCTGACCTCCTAAACAGTCCAGAACAGTATTTCACAATCTATAGTCGTCAAATCAAGATCACTGAGCTTCGGAAGGAGGGTCTTTCTCAAAGGCTTGTAGTCTCAGGAAAATACTTGCTTCTTAATCACTCTCCTCAAACTAGCTCCCATGAGAAGCATTATTTAGTTATGATTATTGGGTAAATGGCTTGGCACCAGAACCCATACCACCCCACCCTCCATCCACTCAACCCTATGTCAGCAACAAATTTTTGATAAGGTGATGGGGAAATGTGCTGTTAACTCCATTAAAAAGCAACTCTTAAAAGGAAAAACATTCAACATTTGGGGAAAATTGATAAAAATGTTGAACATATGGCATTTTAATTTAAATGTCTATTGTGATCATCTAAGCTTCAAATTTAAAAATGGGGGAGATTAAGATAAGTGCAGCATCACCCAGCAACAAGAACCCAGGATCCATAATTTGACCCTGAGAAAGTGAAGCACATTAAAGAGGCAAGGTGAGACTTAATTCCTAGCAATACAGACAGTGATGGGTTTCAGCGTGAGATGCAGATATACATTTCAGAAACAATAGTTGACATTTTTTCAGGACCTACTACCTATCAGGCTATGTTTAACTCTCACGGCAACAACATGAGGTAGAGATTTTCATGACCATTTCTATATTAGAAACTGAGATATAGAGAAATTAAATAGCTTGTTCCAGTCCTACTGTGGGAGGTCAGAGGACATGCTTTTTAACAATCATGGGATTAGAACTCCTTGAGTTTCTATAGCAATGTCAGTGAGTCATGTCTTACTATGAAGATTGGAAGGCAGCTGGAGGTAATAAGTCAACCTCTTGTTTAAAATGTATGGACAATGAAGATCAAAGAGATTTGGTTTAGTCTTGTTTTACATATTATGAAAGAGTCTTAGGGAGGTTAACTAATTTTTCCAGTGCTCTACAGCTATTAGTTGTAGTGAGATCAGAAGCCAGATGTGACACTAAAGTACAAGTCTTTTCCACTAATCTGTGCTAGGAGCTTAGATATCTTTACTCCATTTCCTTTTAAAGCACAGTATGACACCTGGCAGTTATAAAAAGTGCAATACTATGTGAAGGGAATTCTCTGGAATTATCTCCAGAATACGGAAAAGTGAGACAATCATCTTCTGCCTAGATTTTAGGAGATCTGCTCTATTACTCTAGGAAATAGCAAGAAGAAAGTAAAGAGGAAGAGATTATCCAGAAAGTGCTAAGAAAAAAAAATTCGGTGTACAACATGTCTAGGGCCATGTGCATGCAATTCATTTGTCATTGCATCAACACCATCCAAGCAACTTATCTAGAACTGCCTTTTCATAAAGTTGCTTTTGAGACATTTGGGAAGATCAGTAAGATCAGCAGATATGTTTGCATGAGACAAGGAAGGACAAGGGAGGATGGAGGAGACAACTAATGACCTCATTTGGTGAGACCTTGAGAACATGTCTTAAGCTTCCCAGGTTTTATCAGGAAAAGAAAAAATAATAATTTTGTTTAGTCTACAAACTATATAATCTCTAAGGTAACCACAACACATAATATTTTGGGTCAAAAGGACACCTTAAAATTTTTCAGTGAGAGTCTAGAGTTCACTTATAAAGTAGCTAATATATCAATTATATTTTATCATTAGGATTTCAGAAATCTTCCAGGAACAAATCTTTTATTTGTCGAGTATTTCTGAGTTCCAATTTGGAAGAAAATTCGATCACAAATGATTTTTCAACATATGAACGCTTTTATTCTTCTTAGTATTTTGTGCCAAGAAATATAAAAGGGTTTATAATTGAAGGTTATTGATAAGCCCAATTTACTAAACATTTTTTAATATTAGTAATTTTTGCTTTAATTACTTTCCTTTTAATGTGACTTAAATTTACTTCATTTTCTCACTAAATTTTCTCACTAAAACATATTTAGGGGTAGTAGAAGAATTATGATTTTTTTTCCCTTTTCCATATCACCCAGATAATAACCAATAATATAAAAACAAAGACTAGCTGAGGAAGAACACAAATGTGAATATTCTGGGTCAAATGTGAAATCAGTTCATTGTGCACATGTATGGCATCTTTTCTTGATCCCCAGGCAGAAGAAAACAACTGGGGTGGCAGACACTTCTGGCTATGGATGGATATGGAGAAGAAAGCTGGCAGTATACAAATGAAGGAGAAAACAGTACACATTCAGCCCACTGACATCTGCTGCACATGCAAAATGGATTGGACTGTAATGCAGGGTGAAAACAAATGCTTTCTTCCTTCCTTCCTCCTGTTCCATGGTTATTATTGAGAGACGGTCTCATTCTTTTTGCATTCACAGATTAAAATTAATAACAGCATCTGAATTTGAAGTAGGTTCCAGTGAAGAGTGAACCAGAATTAAATGAGCTGAGGAAATTAGTAATCAAGCATTTAAATAAGAAGGGGTCACGGACAAACACCATTTTTTAAAAGCCAGATTTACCTCAGGATGATGTCCAATTTCAATGTAGGTGCAAATTGGATGAAAAGCCCCAGTTCCACAGGCATACAAGTGAGTCTGGTTATAAGCCTTGAGCACCTTGATGAAATTAGCACATTCTTTCTGTAAGAAAAAAAGAAAAGCCAGTGAGTTCTAGTGGTCAACATGACTGAGGTATCCCCTTGGGTGGTAGGCATGCTTGAACAGATTTCTTTTGTGTTCCTTTCACAACATTTTTAGGACCTGTTTATTATTCTATAGTTTTGCTCATATTACATGAATTAAAAATATAAAGTTTTTACATTTTGAGTGCCAAATGTTCGTCTATAACTCTAAGACTATTTCTAATTTACTTACAGAAGAGGAGAAGAGAACTAAAAATCACAAGTGACTTTTTAAGAAATGAGGGGAGATCTGAGTTATTTGATTAATAAATATCTAAAGAAGACAATGGTAAGGGGAGTGGGTGTAGCTCAGTGGCTGAGCACCTGCTTCCCATGTTCAAGGCCCCAAGTTCATCCCTGGTACCTGCTAAATTTAAAAAGACAATGGGAAAGTTTCCTTGCAAAATTCAGCTTTGAATTTACTTTTAGAAAAAGAAAACTAAGAAAAGAAAATAGAATATGACCTTCTATTAAATGTGGAGTTTAAACATCATCAGTAATCCATAATGATAAGCAATTGACTTTGAACTTCAGTAGCGCTGCTCTGCTACAGACCACAAGAAGGTAGAGCCACTTCCCCCTGAAAATGTGCCTTCAGTATCAAAGACAAGCTGGGTATGTTTAAAATGGGAGAGAGGAAACATTAAAGTTGGGAATATCTATAGTTCTGACGGACATTTATGTAGAGTGGTATAATCAGTACATATTTTCAGGAAGTTGATCCAGAACTCAAACATGGACCTCTACCCAATTGAACCCAGATAAAGATCAATTATTATAGGAAGAAGATTCTAGTCTATTTTTGTCATTCTTTTCTTTAATCCATCTGCATATGATGTTTATTATTATTAGAAGTTTATTATTAATGGAAGTTTAGAGACTCCTGGTCATTTTATTTTCTGAATAAAATAACAGTGAAGAAATAAACAGGACATGGCTATTTATATTATTTCTATACATTCTATTATTTCCATGGATTCTATAAAATAAACTGTTTTTCTATAAACAAACAGAAATGTTATTCTTTTGCCCCCCCTCCCATTGAAAAATCTAATACTCTAAATATAAGCTAGATTATTTTAATTCTAAAAAAATCCAGAGCAGGGAAGAGACACTTCTTTCAAAATACTGTTTTTAAATAGGTGAATCTATATCAATTTTATAAAAAGAAGAACCTTGAAAACATCATGTTGAGTGAAATAAGCCAGAAACAAAAGGACAGATACTATACAACCTCACTGATTTGAAATAATTAGAATAAGGACTTCATAGAGTCAGTGTTTAGAATATAGGCTACCAGGGGATGGAGTGGAGACTAGAGAATGGGAAGTGAAGGCTTAAAATGTACAGGCTTACTATTTGGAATGATGGACATGTTTTTTTGGCAGTGATGGTGGTTATGGTAGCACAACATTGTAAACGCAGTTAACAGCACTGAAATATATATCTGAATGTGATTAAAAGAGGAAATATTAGATTGTATATATGGTAACAGAATAAATATTTTTAAATCCATGGAACTACATTATACAAACAGTGAACCCTAACTTAAACCATGGGCTATATTTAATAGTACAATTATAAAAATGTGCTGTCATCAGTTGTAGCAAATATTCCACACCAATACAAGATTTTAGTAATAGGGTGGTATATGGGAATCTGTATTTTACGCATAATTGTTCTTAAACCCACAGCTTCTCTAGTGAAAAAAATTCTTTAAAAAAAAAAGAGTAGATAGAGGTGATAACACAATAGTTAAAAACATGAAAAAACTCAAGATAGCTTCAAATAAAATGTTATGGTCTATCAACCACATAGAATGCCTTGAAATTGAATATAGTATAAAATATGAGTTTATCAGGGAATACATAAAACCCATTTTGAAAAATGCAAATGAGCATTCATTAGCTAAATAATAAAAAGTGCATTGAAAATCATTGTGTTTAATCATGACTTTCCCAACTAGTTTAGTTTGTCTATAAATATTTGGAATTAAGAAACAAATATGCAATTATAAACAGTTACAGATCGAAAGCAGAATATATTGCAAGCAAGATGGCAAACACACCTAGAAGACTGGGTTGGTCCTGACACTTCTGAGTATGTTATGCTCTCAATGTCTGCAGCCTCAGTAATATGTGACTTTTGATGTGAAAGCTCAGAGCACATTTGGGCCCATCAGGTTCAGTAGGAATTTAAAACTGAGGTGTAAATTAGACATTTTTTTTCCACTGTTTTGCTACATAGACCCTGATTCTTTTGTCTCATAAGGCATTTTAACACGTAAAATTAAGCTCTAAAATCAACTGATTTTGAAGTTTCTTTGAAGAAAAATTTCTTAGCATAAAGGGTATGTGGACTTTCATCAATGTTTTACTTCGAACAGGGAAGAAGCCCTAGATAAAACTGTGATACAGATAAAACTTAACATCCACAACTCCTAGCAACAAACTTTGCATTCTGTAACAACTTCTCCTCCTTCCCCAAAGGGACAGAGAGGGAAACATTTGATAAATTCATTAAAAATGAAGCATTCATGAGTACTGCTCAAAAGATTTATGTGTACTCTTAAAAAGAAATTCGGTCTTTAGCAAAAAAAAGGTTTTCAGGAAAATGTTCTATGGCATACCTTCCTTTGAAACATGTAGGTGGCCACATGCTCTGCTTTTACATAAAGGCAGCTATCCCTGATTGTGGGCTCAATATTACAACATTCAGATTATAAATAACCAGTTTCAACACCATATGTTGAGACCAAGAAATTGGCTGTGTATTTATTGGTAAGCAAATGCATGTTCTAATAAATAATAGTAGCAGACCCAGATGGACGCCTTGTTCATTGTAGAAAAGAACAGGGCTTGCACTTGCATGTCCTGCCTTTAGAGCTAAGCATGTGATTTTGTATACAAACCCAAATTCTCTCATCCCATCAATACTCCTAAGTGCATTCTAGAAATCAGATAATCGCCCTTAGCTCTCCACGATAGAAAAGGAAGGAAATATTTTGTGAATACAAATATTGTGAACACAAGTGAAGGCTCAAGTCACCTCTGCAACAGTTTCGAATCCTCATATCAGAATTTGTTGGCTCCTTATCGCTTATAAACTGGATAACTGAGTCACAATTTTTCAGTGACTAAATTGGTCCTTTCAAGGAAACTAGCAGATTTTAACAGATGATAGAAAAACTCTCTGGGTTCCTGAAAACTGTGGAATCGGACCACACTGAATATCATAATTTTAATTTGTTCCCTAATAACTGTTAAAGAAGAACCACTATAATATGACAACTATGCCTCTACAGAATTGCTGGAAATATATCAATCACAGGACTCTAGCTGTGAAACCTGGCAAACAGCTCTATTGAGAATACTGATAACAGAGTCTATCTGTGTTACAAAGCAACTAGATCCACCCTACTGGCTTGAGGCCTGGAATGAGCCCCTTCATTTCCACAATGAACTCTCCCAGTTGGCAGCAGGTTGTATTGTTGCCATGCCAGGGGGCGAGCTTAATATTATTTTGAAAGTGAAGGTAGATGCAAATAGAATGGAGAGAAATTATTCGGGCTTGCTTGCAGTGTGTGTAGACACTTGAAGTGCAACAAAGGAATCGAAGGAAATACTTTTGAAATTGGTTAAAAATAGCTGCGAGGAGACTTATCAGCAACAATGGAAGAGGAAAGTGAATGAAAAGAACTGGACAAAGGAGAACCAAAAATTTGAAAGAAACATTGTCAATCAGGATGTGTTCTTTAAACGCTAAACCTACATAAAAGAATATCAATCCTGTCATTCAATTGCCTTCATTCTCTAGCTTGGTGCTGCCAAGGTTTTCAGTGTTCCAAAACAGGATATTCACTTTATTTGGAAGCAGTTTGGACATTCCTCTAAAAATGAAGGAAGCGTGGCAGAAAAAGGAAACACACTTCACACATTTCTGTTCCAGGGAGACAGAAGAAGAGTGTTTCTGACCTTTTCTTGAACCATGACGAGTCTTAAAACTCACAATGTAATGTACTTTTTGGCATTCTACTACTGCACTACTTTGCTTGGCACTGGCAGATTTAGCACGTATTAAAGAGAGTATAATCAATTCAAAATGAATTCAATTTTCAAACCTTGATTCTTTCTGGAATTTAAGTTGATATACATGGACAAGTTTAGCAATAAGTTGGCATTCTGAAAATCCGGGAACCATACTGACCTCTTATTTTACTGAACTATACTCCAAATCTATAGCATTATAAATTGTTAACTTAGCTCAGAAGTAAAAGAGAAGCACTTAAAACCAGCAAAAGTCAAGGTCACACCTGAGGAACAATGATTCATCTTCCTTAAAGACCAACCATTTACTTTCATAGTTTAGAGGATTTCTAGTGTTTTCATATCAAATGGATAGAGGAGTTATACATAGATTAATTTGGAAAAAAAAATTAGAAAGAAAATGTCTACCCCCAGAAAAAGCTATATGAGCCAAATGCACCGTGATTCAAAAACAAACACTACAGATATGTAGCACTGATTAGACTGTTATGCAGACTTTTCCCGGATGGTTACAAAAATAAAGTCCATCCATCTGTCAAAACAAATGCTCCATGCATGAAAATTAAAACAGAATTGAGGTGTTTTTAACTAACTTCTGATAACTATACTTTCTACAAAAGAATATAATTTACTTACAATTTCAATTACCTCCTTGAATTTTCTTAAATTATGGATAGCACAGTGCAATTTTATTTTAAGAAAAGAAATTTTAAAATGGAGAGAACACGTTGAACATGAACAATCTCTATTCAAATATATTCAATTCAAATTCAATTCAAATAAATATAAATCAGCCCCAAACAAATGGATATAGTACAGCATTGCCTCAGGACAGAGAACATTCATTTAGACAGGAAAAAAATTATCTCATCAGTAGTTGATATAGAAATATTTTAAAGTATGATGTAGCAGCTGGGAAAGCAAAGGGAGCATTTTCCTTCCTATCTTGATGGGTGGATACATTTCTGCATGAAAACCCATTAATAAGCTTAATCTGTTGACTTGCTTTTTCTCTGGTTAATTTATTTGTCAAGGTAGCTAAATACATGAATCTTCGTGCCAAAGCAGTAATCCATGAGATTGTTTCTGTCACTCACTTTATCCTTCCCTCTATTTAAGCTCTTCCATACCTATCTGGCAATAATGTTTTCTCTTTTTTTCATTTAACATTTTGCTGTTACAGCTGTGATTGGATCATCCATTATCATGTCTTTCTAATATTCAGCATGTACTTAAGGATGTTAGAAATCTCATCTTCAAAGGAGCATTTCTGTTAAAACTAAGATTTAACTATGTTCTAATTACAGTATTTTGCCATTTAATGTTGAATATGTGATTGGAATTTTTTAACATTAATCTTTGAATAAGGTCAGTAGACTGTTCAGTCCTTTGGGGGAGACATCTTTACCTTCACTATTTAGGAGAATAATGACATCAGAAAACCTGCTGACCTTTCCACCTTAATGCTTTTTTTTTTTTTTTTTTTTTAATTTCAGAGAAATAAAAAAAAAAAAACCTGATTCAACTAGGAAAACAAAGTAGACATTTCTTCATGGCTAGTTATTTAAGTATATAAGCACATTGACATTAATTGAACTATATTACCTTTAATCATACGGCAGTTAAAAAAATAAATTTACAAATGGTTTAAATGATGTGGTAAACTTAAAGAATACTGCCCACACAAGGCTACAAAATCATTTTATTTAAATGCTCATTTCATTTAAATGTCAGATTTGACTGGTTTTTGCCCTCTGGATTGACTATTTGTTTTGAAGTTCTATAAATATTTCTTAAGATTCTGTAAACATTTTTCTTTCAAATTACATGAAACCTTCAAACTTGGTCAAAAATGATTATACTCCTAGGCACTATAGACTATGACATTAGTGCAAGCTGTCCAGTGAAATTCTCTTCTGTATTTAAAGGATCTGTGAGGACTTTCAAGTTGAAGTTCCATATGGACCAGAGAAACTGATAGCATCAATTATAGGCTTATGTTTTATTTTATATTGTATTATCCCTCTAATTAATTGTTTATCACATTTGTACCATTCACTGGCATTATTTGATTGTGGTCCATAAATATTTACCTAGCGTAACTTTTCTTTATCTCAAATTCAAGTGAAGGCAATTAGAAAATACTGTGTGGAATCAACCTAAATATTTTTCCTGCCAAGCCAAGAAAAATGTTAAGTAGTTGAAATCCTTACATTGATTTCAATTGTGATATCCTGTGGTTTCCCATTTTATGCAAAGTGCTGCTAACCTAGTGCTAATTTCTTAAAGGAACTAAGTCGGTGATTTACACCAAGGAGAAAGAATTGCAATCTGAAGAGATTTACTGTGAACAGGATTACTTGGCATATTTAAATTCCATCACATACGCATATATGCAATTCAAAGAAACCAATACTCAATTAGAGGAGATGAACTGCATTTTAATGGTATCAGATGTAGCCTAGAGGAAGGAGAAAGAAAAGGAAACACAGATTTTAGAGGAATGCTTGATTTCTAACATTCTGCCTTGTCTATTATTGAAAATGACTTTTGTTTGTTTGGCATTGTCTTAATTTTCCAGGCTGCTATGAAAAATACCATGTAATAGGTTGGCTTAAATTATGGGAATTTATTGGCTTACAGTTTTGAGGCTAGGAGAAGTCCAAAATCCAGGGAGGGGTTAAGAAGGTGATACTTCTCTCCCTAAGACTGTCATGTTCTGGTGCTGGCTGCCAGCTTTCCTTGTGGTTCCTTGACTTTTTTTATGTGGTGATGCACATGGAAATGTCCTCTCCTCTCTCTTCTGGTTCATGATGACTTCCAGTTTCTGGCTCCTGGCTCCTCCCCATGGTTTTCTTTTACTATGTCTGAATTTCGACTGCTTTTAAAAGACTCCATAATTTAAATGAAGTCCCAACCACATTCATTTGGACCACACCTTAACTAAAAATGATGTCTTCAATTTTATTTGATATTTACAATGAGTTCATACCCATGGGAAGATGGATTAAGATTAAGAACATGTCTAAATTGGGGTTCATAATTTAACATACCACCAGCATCCTTAATGTCCAAAATATGGAATGTTGCTATATAATTAAGAGCATAAAATATTCTCTTAAATATAGTCTACTAAATTTAGAAGACTCCTTAACCAGGGTTAGTATTTGTGCCATGGATAAGTATATCAGACTTATTCTAATGAAATTAAGTGCCCCCAAAATATTCAACCTCTTTACTTCATTTTTTCTCTGTTTGTTTTGGTCAAAAATTCAGCTGCTTTATAAAGAGTTTAAAAAATATAACATTAAGGGGGAAAGAACTTTTAAAATGTAAAAAGTGTTGCCAAAAATTTGAGTGCCTATAGGAATAATAAATTATTAAAGCCCGGGTATAGAACACTAAAAAAAGGGTAGGTATGTGGCCACGTATGCTACCTAGTTGAAAGATCTTCAAATTTGTTATGGTTTGACACGTTATTTTTGCTAAAAACAACATATCTAGTGGCATAAATATATACCCTCTCAGCCATGTCGTGGGCACCTGCTTGGTATGGATTTAAAGTTACAAAAAAGAAAATTTCACAAATCTCATTCCTTTCTGGTAAATTTTTACTATATATTTCTTCAAATAACCTCCATACATAACTATTTCCAAATATATGTGTGTGTACATGTGTTTGCACTATATGCAAATACATGCACAAATATATGCACATACAAATACAGACACATAAACATTAACTTTTAGAAATTATTTTTGAATAAAATTAATTTTGGAGCTTTAAGATTTTGTAAATTTTAGTTTATTTTTATTAATACTTATTGATGACATCATTTTGTCCATATCTGTTACAAAAGGTAATTTTATTTTGCTCGTTAGAATTGTCATGAAATTCTAGTCTTTGAAAGTGGAGTTTCCTATGATAAATTATAATCACTCTTGTCATGAAAGTGATAGATCCCATGAATAAATGTTTCAGTCAAACAATGAAATACAGACAATTGTTTCTCAATAGTTGTGGAATGATGCTGCTTTGACTTGGATAAGTTGAATCTACATTCCCTAAAATTCCCTCTCCAGTATGGTTTGGTGTTTAGGTTGACCCAAAATAGATTTGCATGAGGTTTGGGAGACAGAATTTAAACTGCAACCATGGTACTCTCAAGGCTGTGATCTGCTCATACCTTGTTGGTCAGGGGCAGCACCCAGATTGCAGCTTTTCTAGCTCCCATCAGTTCTCACTTCTTTGCTTCTCCACAGTACTTGTTCAGCTTTAAGGCAAAAGGTGCCAACCCCTTCTGCAGGTCACCCAAATCATTGAGGTTGTACGTAGTAAAATATAGACACAGGTTCCAGTTTGACCACGTGGATCCTAGGTGGTCCTTAGGAAGCCCCATTTTTCCTTGATCTTTACATTTCATGCACAGCTTTTCTTCCCTACTGCCAACCCTAATGACATACAGCAACTTGAGGCCTTCTGTGAGTCTCAGGGGTACTACCTGTGCATAGATTTCCTTGCCACTTTCCACAATTGTAAAAGGTCTAATCCTGTAATGAAACCCTTTGTTCATATCAGTCCCATAGGTTCTGGTCTCTAGTCAAATCCTGAGGGGAAAATGGATTTGGTCTATTTTTTAAAAAGCAAGGGCATTAATAATTTTATTTTTTAATGAATATGTTTCCCTTTATAAAGGCACATTAAATTTTAGGACCAATAAACTATATTAATTTTGGTGTCATTTCAAACACAATACTAAAAGATCTATCTTTTATCACTGAATACCTGTGGAATAAATTTGTATACCATCTATTTTAATACTTTGTATAGTACATGGTATCATATAGATAACATAGTATATTAAGTATATTTAGAACAACTCAAATGTAATAATGAGAAGCTGCAAGAAGATTCTTGGTACATATAAAAGCAAAAATTTTTTTTAAAAATTCTCAGTCTCCTGAAATAGGTTTTTAGAGCTATCTTAATTTTTGTATCTTGTTCCCTTATTACCACTAAAAATGCAATAAATAGAAAAACCTTACAATTAAAATCATATAAACAGAACATTGGGAAAGTTTCATGATGTCCTGTGGGTATAATGATGATGATATTGTATTGCTACAATTCTGAATCAATTCAAAGAAAAGAGTCTAAATTTGAATGCAGCATATCTGCCTTGAGACAGGGCATATCTAAGAAAAATATTACCAAAATTCACATTAAATCTGTAAAAAGATGATCAGGATACATTGGGAAATGAATAGAAATCCATTTATAAAAATTATCAAGCAGATAAAGAATCAAAAAACTAATGAAGACTATTAGAAGCTACATAAGAGTCAGACTTGGAAAAACTATGAAGTCAGAAGACACTGGGCAAAATCTTTTTCCCAAAGGAAATATCCAAATCATTTTAATGAACCTGACAGAGGATAAAATGCTTAGTTTACTCTAAAAGTATGTACACTGATGCTTGGGTGAATTAATTGTATCCAATCAAACCTAAATAATTTAAAAGCCAATGCCAAATATTAGAACTTAATTCCAGCCATTTAAAGATGCATTTGAAATTTCCAATCCAAAGGAACACAACTCAAAATCTCCAAATCCTCCAAAAGTTTTTGTAAAATGTCTCTATTATCAATCTTACTTTACAAATATATTTAGTATTATAAACTTAAAATATATTTAAATTCATTTATCTGAGACTTTGTCCATGGAAATTGAGACACACATAATTACCATTCTATTTGCTTTATTAGTAAAATATATGAACTTAAAATGTGAACAAAATCTATTGTCCCTGAAATAATTTCAGTGGGAAAGATTAGTCATATACTTTCTACCTAAAATTCACCTCTGTTTGGCCCAAATACCATTTCAAATTTGCCTTCCAAATACCATTTGTACAGTGATAGAAAATAAAACTGAAAACAGATTTCCTTTACCTGTGAGATAATGAAGAAAGTACTTTCTTTACTAAATATGAGTGCCTAAATGAGTAAATATATTTGATGCCTTTAAAACAGTATCAGGCTTAAGTAAGTACTCAATCATTATCACTTCTGAATGCTGAATTTAAGCTGCAACCTCTCAGTTCAGTTTACCTGATATTTATTGTCAAGCAGAAATGCACACACAGACATACTTACACATACAAACACATGAAAATCTATGATCATTTCTGTGACATTTAATACGGCAATTATATTTAAATTTGCCTTCATAATATTTTAGTTTATATCCAAAGGGTCATCAAATTTCATGGGAATAATGTTTTTTTTTTTTAAAGATTTTATTTATTTATTCATTTATCCCCCCCTTGCTGCCTGTGCTCGCCGGGTCAGCCAACCACGCCGTGCGCGGGGGCTTGCCTTCACCAGGAGGCCCCGGGAACCGAACCGGGGGCCTCCCATATGGTAAATGGGAGCCCTACTGATTGAGCCACAGCCACTTCCCGGGAATAATGTTTTAAAGTGAATAAATTGACCACAGTCTTTCATTTCTTTGATTATCTAGAATGTCCAAAATATATAATCAATAGTGTCAAGAACTATAAATGGTCTGATATTTTACCTTACTTATAAGGTAACAAACTAGCCCGCCCCAGTTTCATGGGTGCTAGCAAAAGATACTTGATTCCTTGATCAGAGACAAAGGATGTTATTACTCATGGAAATAGCAGTAGCCAGTGTAGCAGCATTTCTTGTGCTGTTTCCTCAAGGCCCAATTCCCTCTGGGCAATGGCAAGAGGGCCAGGTGACACTTGCACATGCAGTGAGTTGCACTACAGGAGAAGAATACTGGGTTTAGGGAACCCAAGTATTTTATAATAAGCACAAGCACACTGGCCCTTAGTTCAAGAAAAAGAGATTATATTGATTGTACTGGCAGCAAGCATACCTGCCCTTTGCTCCAGTGGAAGACACTAGCTCTACTCCTGAGGCTATTTGCCATAACCCTTTCTTTCATAGGGAGACACTATGTTCCAAGGCATTTGTGACAGTTTCAATTTGGTGAATCCCCAAAAGAGAAAGATTATGTGTTTGAACTGATCCATTCATGTGGGTGTGGGGCGTTTTGATTGGACTATGTCACTGAAGGGTGAACCAGCTTGGGTCTCTACCCTCTTGCTTGGTCTGATAAAAACAAAGAGAGAAAGAGAAAGAAAGAGAGAGAGAAAGAGAGAGAGAGAGAGAGAGAGACAGAGAGAGAGAAAGGAAAAGAGAGCTCTGCCATTTTGATCTGGCCATGGGAGAGAAAGGACGTCAGGTTTGCCCACAGCTAAGCTCGAGAGAAGCCCCAAGAGGCTCAAGGAGCCGAGGCCCAAAGAGAGATGTCTGATCGGCCACAGCTGAGTTCAAGGAGAAAGTAGAGAGAGATCGGCAGACCGTAGTCTTGCCTGATTGCCCCGTGGCAGGATGCTAGGATCAGCAGCAGCTGATTCTAGCCAGAAAGCATCTCTGATGGTGCTTTGATTTGGACATCTTACAGCCTCAGAACTATAAGCTTTTACCCTAAATAAAATCCCCATTATAAAAGCCAACCCATTTCTGGTACTTTGCATCGGCAGCCCTGTGGCAAACTAAGACAGCGTTTCACTGTACAAAACATCGTCAGAAAAGAGTGTGGAACTTGTAAAACATGCAGTGTCTCTACTTGTAAAACATGCAGAAATGACTGAGTCTGTGGAAAATTATCTTCCAAAAATTTTACATAAGAATTTTGGGATTTAATGAAACCTTATGATTTATACAGGCTTCGAAATTAGGAGGCAATTCTAACTATCCAATTAACAAATTTGTGTCTTGCCTCAAATTGCCTAAAATAAAGTAAAAAGATTAAAAGTTCCTGCCAACTTTGACCTTTGAAATACAAAATGAAAATCAAGAGTAAACGAGCATTTTGGACTTTTGGACTATACTGCCCACTAAGGTGGATGTACAACCTCAAATTTGCAATTGCATTCACTTGGCAGAAATTATTGTTGAGGTCCTGCGATTGAGCTCTCATAAATTTGAAGACCATGTTATGATACAACATAGCATTAAAATTGAATAACAACGAAGTACAAAAACATAAAAAATATCCCTCAAGATGTACAAAGAGTCCCAAAGTTCAGGTGCAAGATATTACACTTTGAAATGTATCCAAGAAGAAGAATGTTATGAAAATCTGTTTTTTTCCCTCTCAGATGGTTGAAATTTTTATTTCCAACTATGTTCAAAATATTTCTAACAGTCATACGGTTGCCATTTGGTTTTATTGAAACTTAGTGCAAAGAGAGATGGTTTAGTAGGATAAACAAAGAAGATTCAGGGAGTTATTGATTTGAAACAGATTCTTTTACCAGCTTAGCATGTATTCAGTTTTCATTTGCAAAACAGGGTCAAGGAAGTTAAGCCATCAATAGAAATGTTATTGTGAATAACAAAGTGGGTCTTAAGCCCTTGAAAACTATTAGAAAAGGAGACTAAAGGTAGATAATAGCAGTCAGAAGAGAGATGCCTGAATTGCACTCATCTCCTTATTCAGGGTACTTTGCAGTAGTGTGTACATAAAATTCTTTTCTCAAGTAACAGCAGTGTAAAAGTACATGCACATTTCACTCCTCTAATGAGAAGAATCCCATAGTAATTTAAAAGTTTAGAACCTACAGCACCAGGAAAAGAAGGCATAGTATGAAGACATGCTTTAGAGCTTTTATATTCACTTCTAAGAGGAAAAAAATATTTAGATTAATGTTGTTGTCAGAAATGTCATTACCAGCATTAAAAAAGAAATAACAGAAAACAGTCCAGGGAGCATATGAATGTGTCCCAGGCTGCAGACTCCCTCTTTACCACAAAGTCCAAGCTTAGCTGCTCATATTCCAGCTGCTGATTTGACATATGTGTGTGATGTAAAACTGAGCAAAGAATAATGATAGGGTTTTGTCTTCCCAGCTGCATGGAAGAATGGAGAGAGGATTCACTTTTCTACATGATACTATACTCAGTGATTCAGGAATTACGTGGGTCAAACCTCTGGCATGTCCTGACTTCCCTGGTGACTGCCATTTTAACCACTAAAATGAAGCTTGCTCCTGAACTAGACTTAAGAATGGCCCACTCTCAAGGTTCACTAAATTCACTAGTGTCATTGCTCTACTTTTCCTCTGGAATTCATGCATCTGAATCCTGTGCCAAAAAGATAGCACTTCCCCAGGATGGTTTGTGTCAAGAAGCCTTATTCGCAGAGAACTTCTTGAGAAAACATTGACTAAAACCAGTAGGGAAAGGGTAAACCCAGACTCTGGAAACCATGGAGAATACTCACAGAGGTCGTTAGTTTACTTTTTTATCAATGTTCAAGTCAGTTCTTATTTTGGTTAATATTCTATATTGGAGCCCTGACGGCTGCAGAAAACCACTCAAGACTCATTTTTGCGGTTTTCAGCATCACAGGAGCTCTTTGAAAAGAATTAATGTCCATAAGTCACAGCTGAATATTATTTACTTAAGATGCAGTGCAGAATTTCTATCAAACCGTAGATATATCACTTCACAAATCAAGTGTTGAGTGAGAAAAAAAGCCTCTATACTATTAGTCTTTCTTTCTAAGTGATCATTTAAGGAATTGTAAAAAGTAATAATGTTCTTAATTTTCTTATGTGTATCAAGGAGGAAATGTTGCAAAACCCAGGAAGCCAACTTTTGTCTATTTTCTAAAATCATGTATTAAGAGAGAAATGGAAAAATGGTTCAGTAAATTAACTTCCAAGTTAACAATAAATGCCATGCATTCTATTTAAATGTATTGAATTGAGATGCATATTGGAGGCACCCGAAAAGTAAAATTAAGTTTAATAACATGTGTTCTAAATGCATAAAATATATCTTGAATAATAGATTAATGAATATGAAGATTAAAGGAACAAGATTGTTTACCAGAAAAATAGTATGAAATCTATTTTGGTGTTTATATGGCACTAGAGGGAAAATACATTTTCCTTGAACTAAGATATATGAATACTATTGTGTTTTTCCAAATGAAAATAATCAAAATTCACAGAAATTAAATTGATTTAATATATAAAGTAATGGGATAATCAAAGTACAACAAATTTGTACTATTAGAATATTAGTTGATTTTTTCTTTAGGATTTACCAGGGATTGAACCCAGGACCTCGTACATGAGAAGGAGGCACTCAACCATGACGCTACATCCACTCCCCTTAGGTGATTTTTGAATAATATACCTAATACCACCATACCATTTATTTTCAAATATTTAAAACTACAAACTTCGAAAACTTACATCTTTCAGTGTACACATTATTACCTATTTCTACATAATGTATAGGAGATGATTTATAAGTTTTCAGAATTTTTATGACAAGGTACTATGAAATTTCCAGGTGACATTAGCAGAATAGCATATGTCTTGGTTCCTTTAAACTTTGTTCCACAAAACCGATAAGCATTTTCAGCAAGTCTGGAAAACACACTAAAGTTGCCCTTCTTCTTAAATAGGAAATCTCTAAAGTCATGATTGGGGTTAACCACAGGGCTCTGTGGGGATCACGACTTTATTGCAGCTGCTGAACTAACTGGGTGTGGGCTAATACCAGAATCCCTCAGTTTTCAGTATTGTTAGCCACTGATGATCAATAATTTCAAGAGAGAGAGAGGTGTCATAAAAGATAGGGAAATGCATTGAAGTGACTTTTTGAAAACCACAAACAAAAGAATATCTGCTATCTTAGCAATAGAAAGAACTGATCCAATCATTAAATCACCTATGTTCAATATTTGGCTTTGGTGCTTTAAGTAAAATCTAATTTGACAGGTAAGCACGGTATTTACCTTCAATGTTCAGATTCAATCAAATTCTGAATTTTGCAACACTTCAGTGGTCATGATAGAGAGGATTAAACTAATTCCATTGACAATGTTTTCAATTGGCAATTGTCCCAATGTCTCTAGTACATATACCAATAATATCAATAATAGTTAATATTTGTATCGTGTGTAACAATCTATGTAATAATTTCACTTGTATTCATTTGAGCCTTCAGGAATTCTATGAGGTGGTTATTATTATGGCCATACTCTCAGTGAGTCCAGAGAAAGTAAAAGATCTGTCCCAAGTTCTATCACTTATTAGCTGTGTATTAATTAATGGGCAAGTTCAACTCCATGTATTCCATACAACACCAAGAACTACTTCAAGTTCAAAGAAATTTTGATCTCCAATTCTAGCTTAATACTCAGGACTTTCTAAAAATTTTAATGAAAATATTTTGAATGAATTTACTGAATCATTCTATTTTCTCACTAGTAAAATGGGGGTAACGATACACACTCCATAGGGCTGTAGCTTAGTCACATTTACAAAATACTATGTAATTATCACAGTGTTTGGCACTGGAAGGACTCAATAATTTTAAGTTTCTCTGTCTCATCTTTTAGATTTTAATAGAGAGAAAACCTGTGTCCTTAAAAGCAGTAACTATTATAGGGAAATATTCATTTCCGTTCATACTTAGTTAATAACACATTGAAACCTTTCAACGTAATTTGTTAATGATAAATATGATACTTTGATATCAATGACAAAGTTTTGTTCATTCTGTTATACTTTTTGCCTAGTTGTGAGATATTTTCTACTTTTCAAATAATTTTTACAAAGTCTATTAAATCTTATTTCTCACAATTGAAAAATATATACTGTCCCATGTAATGAATAGAACACTAAAGTCCAAAAAAAGTAAAATGACAAACACATTCATGAGTCAGTGGGGATAACAGTATAAAATTCTTAATCTCGCTGTACTCCTACTTCATTATTCTCTCTTTTTACTCCTTTCCAAAAGTCCCAAAATAGTTATCTGTTTTGGGCAGTGCAGTATAACATTTGAGAGTAGAACACTTTTTTTTTGGTCCAGTTTCACATAACCAGAAAAATTTACTCTACTATGAAGTTGTAATACAACTTAGAGGCACTATATTTAGTATTTAATTTTCTAGGATGAATTCCCCATATTTGCTGACAGATAGATAAATTAATGATGGAGAATATCGGTGCTTTGTGTTCCTTTATCTACTTTTTTTCCTCAATGGCTGATGTTCTTACTAGATTGAGCATCTTTCCTCATAAACTCAGATAATTCTGCCACATCCTTCTAATCACACAGACCATTTTAGGCACCTGCTCTCAATTAATCAAGTTGTCCCTAGAAAATATCATCTATTTGCTGTCTCTAGCCTAAATCATCATAACTAATTTTAATATATTCTCAATATATTTACCTTACAGGTGAAGAAAATACACTAAATATTATTGTTAATCATTGCTTACTTACCCATGGAGTATTTTGATCTGAGAACTTAAAAATTAATACTCTTTATGTAAGAGCTCCAGAATGACATCTACCAATGGATTCACCATCCCCCAGCTTCAAACCCCATATTTCAGTTAAGAAACTTAAAGTCTTAGGAATATCAGGTGAAATATTAATCTCTAGAATAAATCAAAAGAATTTGACATACTTCTAGGATAGCAGAGAAATTACCATCATGTTATGTTAAATTCATCACTTAAGTGAAAATTTTTTTGTCATTCAATAGAATAATTATATAAAATAAACATTTATAAATTAGTGTACAGAATAATAAATCTGTACTAGAGAAAAACTGTTCTAGAGAAATAGTCAACATAAATGCAAAGAGAGACATGTCACAATTGCATTACACTGGGTATAATCAGAGGACTAGATGAGGGAGTGTAAATAATTCAGCAAATTCTATCCCTGCCTCTTGAGAAATGTATTTATACCCATATTTCAGATAAATGAATAGTCAGATACCAAAATTTTTCTCCACTGAAATTTGCATAACACATTATAACCAGTGGAGAAAATATTCTACATGGTGAATTAGAAAAAATAATGTTTAAATTCTTGCTTGAAAATAAAATTGTATCCTAAAAGTCAAATAAGAATGTACATATATATAGGCTGACTTATATCTTAAGCATATGCAATAAATTTCATCTAAATGATGAAATACTTTGAAATTCAGACTAAATATACTTTTTTTTTTTTTTTTTAAAGATTTTATTTATTTATTCATCCATCCCCCCCCCTGCTGCTTGTGCTCGCAGGGTCAGCCAACCACGCCATGCGGTCGGGCCTGCCTTCACCAGGAGGCCCCGGGAACCGAACCCGGGGCCTCCCATATGGTAAACGGGAGCCCTACTGATTGAGCCACAGCCGCTTCCCCTAAATATACTTTTAACTTTATTTCTTTGCGTTTTAGATATCACAAAGTAACTACATTATCTAATAATATAAAATTATAACTTAAAAATCCTGTGATTCATTTTTACTTACATGAATACACATATTTTTTCATGAGTTACACTGACAAGTGGCTATACTTCAAGCCAGTTGCCCATTCATTTTACTGACAAAGTCTCCCTAAGAAATAAAGTAACTCTGTGACTGAAGGTTAAGAATTAACAAATAATTATGATTACAAAATCATTATATAGATGCCTTTATATTACAAAATATAATATGTTAATATATGAAATTACTGAAGGCAGGTAGAGTGGTCTCACCCCTATTTATGGTTACACTAACTTAACCTTTCCTTTGTGTATGCTTACCTTTGTGATGGTAATTCTAGATTGACTTTATCCTTGTTTATAGATTAAGTTCAGAACCCTTGTATATGCTTACTGTTGAGATGGTAATCACTCCACTCTGTTTATTATTCATGTGAAAAGCCTTGCAACCTACCTTTGTTCTATATACCCCTATCCCAAATTCTTATGACTGACCCTGGTTTGCTACCTTAAACCTACCCCCATCCTGTTCAGCCCCTTAATATTTATTAATGAAGGAATCTATGTTCAGCTCCACACCAATTATTCATTAGCACCCCTATGTTATAAAATATTAGAATTTCTGCAGATCAGAAAGGCAGTTTGGGGCCATGAGGCCACTGTATTCCATTGCTTGCACAACCAAATAAACTCTTTCTCTCTTTGAAACCCCAGTGTCTCAGAAATTGGTTTTAAAGATGCATTGGGAGAAAGGAACACACTTTTGCTCGGTATCACTTCTACCATTTTACAACAGGAGAAATTATTATAGGGATTGCTTACAGTTCATCATCCACTCCATAGTACTCAGAACAGCACCTGATGCATAGTAATTTCTTGGTTCATATGTATTTAAGGAATGAGTTCATGGAAAGAAAGAAGGAGGGAGGGAAAGAAGGAGAAAAAGGGAAGGGAAAAGGAAAGAAAAAAGAAAAGAAAGAGAAAAGAGAAAAGAAACAAGATAGAAAGGAAACGGGATAGAGAGGAAAGGAAAAGAGAGAAAAGGAATAGACTAAAAATAAAAGAATGGAGGGGTGTTTGAATTACGGACACTCACAAGTGGAAAACTTTCTTACTATTCAAGATAATTTACATCTGAAAACCAATCTGCACAAAGCAGTTAAGTTACTGAATGTAAGTAAATATGCTACAAAGTTGTATCATGTGAATTATCTTTTGCATACAAATATGTCAAAAGGGAACATATTTTTTCATTTTGGAATATTATTGCTACATACTTTCTTCACACAAAACTGTCAATGATTTCAAAATTTATTATTATTTTGTTACTTAAGTGACCAAGCCTATGAATAATTCATGGTTTTTAATAGAACACTGAACAATAATAGATCACAGCGTGATAAATTGCTTATGCAATTACTGAAATAAATTAGTATATAAACTTACCAGGATATCTTTTCCAGCCCACTTGCATTCATCCCTCCTTGTGTAAGAAACAGGCCACACAATCTAACAGCAAAGAAGAAAAATTGATATAACAATTAAGTTCTCTTACAGATCCAATATTATATTCATTTAGACCAAATTGTGGCGATTGAGAAAAAGAAAGCTCCATAAAGCATTAGGTTGCAAGAACCTTGTAGTTTATACTTTCAATGACATCAGTTACTTGCTGTGAACTTAAGTCATTAACTCTACTTCTACCCATTAGGCTTTGCTATATATAAAAGTTGAGCAAGACAAAAATAGATGTAGTCAATATATCTACACAGTGTGGGGAGGAAGGTACTGTGACTGGTTAGGAGAGGGAGATCATCGTCAGTGAAGGTGAGATTGCAGGAAAGTGGGATAGAAATCTGCAGAGAAAGAGGCTCTTATTCTCCTTGATTAGTTGTTATTGCTATTTTTCATACACAAAACAGAGATTTAAAAATTCTCATATTTGGGGTGTGTGGTGCCCTGGATTCATCTTCATCCAGAGCTCAGCATGAGCAATTGACAAGGACAGAAAATCTGTCTTACAAAAGGAGTCTTTTTTTTGGAAGGGGATGGGTAAGGAGATCCTAATATCATTGTATACATTGGGGTACATAAAGGTGGGAATAAAGAGGCAAATAGCCTTAAAAAAATTACCCCTCCCCTATTCCATGGGTAAAATTTACACTAATTCAGAAACACTTGTTTGGTTTTAATCTTTAATATCTGATCTTCATCATTCCAAAGAGGCCTATATTGTATTGTATTGTAACACAAATAATCACACCTAAATTTTAAGATAAAATATTCTGAGCAATTCAGCTCTCTCCTACCTGTACTGGTGCAGAACAATTTATTTTTTTCATCATCTTCCTCTTCTAGTAACATAAGTTAATTCCAGGGGGGGAAATGTTATATGTAAAATCCAGAGAAAGTGGCAGTTAATAATTCATGTCTGCTGAAAGCTTCTGGTCTCAAAATGACTGATTATTATTCATTTGGGAACTTCTAGATAATTCAATATAAATGGTCATAAACTTGGGAAAAGGCTGTGATATTCAGTCTAGGGAATTAAAAAGCAAAATACAACATATTTATAAACAAGAACTTGGGGTATACTGAAATACCTTAAAATAGTTACGATAGGTGCATTTCAGGTTCATGTCACAATTATAAAAGCCATAAACATTCTTGAATTTGTTTTCATTTTTACCAGTAAGCTTTTCATTTATGTATTCTTTTATTTTTTATGGACTTTTCTTTTCATATCTGTGATTCAGATCACCCCTTGACTTGATCCACAAGAACTTTACACAGTAGTCCATGCAATAAGAGCGTTCAAGAGCAGTATTGTATTATGAATATAATTAACTATATCCAGACTCCTCCTGAATTACTTGTGCATTTCTTGAGCAGTCCCCCATGGCCCTATCATCACAATGGCTTTGGAGAGGTCAGGTGACTTATTCTCATTTAAAGTTTACACTGGAGAAGGATCAAATATAGACAAATAAGTGTCTCTAGGGCACAATAACAATATATAGCAGAGCTAAGCTTTATTGACTTTTATATTCAACTTTTCAACAAAATTGTGTTAAAACCACAGATTATTAAAACACTTAATAATAATAATAAGGGCCTAGCTATTTTCTCATATCTGTCTGGCTCTTGATTGTTTGTTGTTGGGACTGCATGGGTCATTGCCTCATTTCGTAATTTCTCTTTTACGTCAAATATTACAAAGAATAATTTTGGTAACATTGATAGTAAATTCTTTCTTACCTGGAAGGATGAATACGCTAATCTTTCTAGAGTTTCAGAGTAATTAAAAAGGAACTAAAGTTCTGACTCAAGTGAAATAAATTTTGGTAAATAAAATGATTTTTTGGAGAGCAATTTAGTGAGGATAACTGCAAGTCAGCTGAAAATAAAAATATATGTTAAATTGTCTTTCCAAAAGTACCTATTTCCATGAAGAATAATTACTAACTTTTAGTTGGTTTTGTCAACCGATTGATTATTGGTAGTTTCTTCCTCTATCTTGCTTAAAAATTTCACCATTAACTAAAAGAGAATAAGTTGCCTATTCTCATATTCAAAGTGTTTCATCATTTATTTTGCACTTTCCCACCTTTATGCATCTACACTTCTACTCATGGCAGTCCCACTAACACCTGTTATTTAATAAGCATTTATTCATTGAAAAGATTGCACCATTACATCAAGGCCAAGAATCTTTCCATGGTTCTCCTAAACTTGAGTATGTGTTTGTGTCTCTAACAGGGATTGGCTTAGTATTTATCTATATGTTCAAAAGTCTTATTTTCACTGGTGTCTTGTAAGGTCCTCAAAAGGCTTATTTCTGATACCCAATAGCATTCCTTTCAGATACTATCACAACAGTAGACGATTGGGAAAAAGTTGTTGAATAACATTATACATAGGTTGAAAAGAAGCACAAAAAGATATCAAATATAGACAAAGGGATATGACTCCTTAAGCAAATTGTATTCTCTCTTATAAACAATGTGATGTAATTAAAATTAGATAATCTCCTTGGAATGGGAGTTTTAAAATGAGAAATATGTCTTCTATTTTTAGAATAATGATGTTAAACTCAAGATCAGGAGCAATAGCAAGAACATTATGACATCGGCAAGTCATTTAATGTTTAATTATTTTACTAATTCGATAATTTTTAAATTATTCTAATTGGTAAAAAGAGCTGTTATATATATTGGGTATACAAATGGCTCTAGGATTTTTCTCAGCTATAAAATAGCAGGTTGCCATATGACAATATGCTTCTTTCCAATTTTAGAACCAATTGAATATATTAACCAAAATTCAGAATATTTATTCAGAGAAAAATAATAAAAACATTTAACATAGTTTCTGAGGTAATATGTGCTTGTGTATGTATGTGTAATATGTGCTAATAAATGTGCATGTGTAAGTGTTTTTATATATATATTACAAAATAATGAAACTATTATAAAGATTGACAATTTGAACTGATGGAATCTCCTAATATTAAAACAGCAATTTTTTATTTACTAGCTCAGATTTTCATTCATTTTATAAAGAATGGTTTCTCCCAGTTAAAAAAAATAAATAAATAAAGAACAGTGCTTATTTTGTGACCTTCCCAAAATACTCTAATATAAATATTTTTATTTTTTCAGCAAAACCGAATAAATAACCAGTTTTCTTAGACAATAGATTACCTTAGGTATTTATTGCTATCACTTGAGGAAGCTTAGAAATCAAGGGGACTGAAAGATCAGACAAAGAACCACTCAGTGTGATTTTTATGTGCCACATATTGATTCTAAAATATATCCTAAACATACTGCCATTTTATATTACTAAATGTAATGAATCAAATCTCTTTATAAATATGACCAGAATTTTAGTGTTTGGGTAATAAAAGCAGAAGTGTTAGGTTTAGGTATACTGTCTAAGAGATATGAATCAGCTTTCAATTTAAAGTTTCAGTTTATCTAAAAAGCAATGTTCTTAAACAGCAACAAAAGCTTTCTACAACTCTATCACTTTTGAAAACTTATTTTCCAATATTTTATAACTTATGAGAAGTTGAGAAACAATTTAAAGCCTTCAGCGTTAAAAAAGAAGCAAAACCAACAGACAAAATTACTGCTGTGTTTGTACTTCAAAACGTATATTGTAATATGCATAAAGCCTTTTTTGCTCCTCAGAGAATTAAGACTGGTACTACTGACTGTGAAAAACAGTTGGCTTAGAATATTGCACATTGATGTAGAACTGTAATTTATACTAATTTGTCAATTTGATGTTTATATTTCAAACTGTATAGCTTTTTAATGAAATAAGCCAGAAACTCTATGAAGAATAACAACAAAACTGGTATGCTACTAGTGTCCAAATGACTACATTTGCAAAAACTTGACACTTTGAAAACTGATCTTCCAGAATAGGGCTTGGCAATCTCTTTGTTTAAAGGGCCACATAGTAAATATTGTAGCCTTTGTAGGCCAGATGATCTCTGTCATAACGTCCCAACTCTGCTGTCTGTAGCATGACAGCAAGCGTAAACAATAAGTAAATGAATGAGTATGACTGTGTTCCAATAAAACTTTATTTACAAACACAGGTGGGGGGTCACATTTGGCCCATGGGCCATAGCTTGATGACTCTTACAACTGTTGGCAATATAGAGAAATGTATAAATTTATATATACACACATACTATATGAAATCAATTAGGATGCATTTCTATAATAGTTCAGACATATTTTATGTAGGAAAAAATGATTTAATATAATGATGGAAGGATAAGCATAAGGTAGTAGTTTACATAATAAGCCATTGAAAATACTATGGTTTCCTCTTTGATGATTCTTATGGTTCACTGCCTTCAATGATTTGTTACTGTCACTACTTTCATTTGTATCCAAAAAGATAAAAAATTAATTCAAAACAATATTCTCTCAGTTATGCTATTAACAAGCTAGAGAATTCTATATAACTTGATGCTTTAAAAGAATTACATATATTAGAATAAAGATACCTTTTGAAAATCCTTGATATTAACCAGGTTGAATGAAAATATGTGATCCTTAGCTCCCACATACAGCCTACTCCGTTCCTCATCCAAAAGGAAGGTATGATAACTGGAACTGTTGGCCAAGCCATTGAAAGCAATCACATTGTTGGATTCCAACATTTCTGCAAGGTAACAAAGCAATACACTGCATGTTAATGTGAAGTCCTACATAAGCATAGACTCTGGGTACCTGGTAATCTTACTACTGCCAGCTACAGTTATCAATCAGTGGTTATCTCCCATGGCACTAAGAAGCAAATTTTTTACATTTCATCAAAATGGAAATTATACTCAATCAGTTTGCTGATTTTGTATTCAAGATCTTAGACTCCTAAAGAAGATAGGAATAACAAATACCTTGCCCACACAAACAGGTCGGATGGATCTACTGACATATAGTGATAGATTAGAATGGACAATAAACTATATAAAATGTTTATAATTTTTACAAAGACTTATTTAAGTGGTTTCATTTGGTTCAGGCCATTAGACAGAAGGGTAAAAAAAGGGAAGACAGAGAAGAGGGAGTATAGGGGAAACAGTCAGTTTAACCTAAGTGGTTCAAGGTCTCATTTTATTAAGGAGTTTTAATTGTCTTTATGACTACTAAAGCATTAACTCCACCATTTAAACCCTTTGAAGTATTCTGGAATTGACATGTACACAGAAGCTGAGTTGAGGATTTTATAAAAATATGAATTAAATTAAATTAAATTAAATTTACCATCTGATCTCAATGTTTCAGTTTTCACTCTCCAATTTGATTTTATTGTGAATAAGCAAATACTGAACTTTTAGATCTACATATTTAGAGAAATATTTTCAGATTAAAAATAACATGTACAAGTCTACTGTTGCATTAAGAAGGAATTGTTAGTAATCATCAAAGTGATTTTCTTTAAATATCTCCTTATATTATATTGTTTCAATCAAAATTATATATGTATATAATGGTTAATTTCATAACTACTTGGTTATGGTGTCCAGTTGTTTGTCAAGCAGTCCTGACTGTTATTTTAAGGCATTTCATAGATGAATTTGCATCATTAATCAGTTGATAGCATTTACAATCAAGAAATGAGACTGCCCTCAGCAATGAGGGGAGTCTCCTTATCCAATTGGTTGAAGATCTTAAAGCCAGAACAGAGAATATCAGAAGTCAGAAAGAATTGCTGCCTTTTCTTCAGACAGCCAATTTCTCCTGGGTAATACAACATTACCTGCATCAGAGTTTCTATCCTGCAGCCTGCCCTACAGAATTCAGACTTGCCAAACATGAGACAATTCTTATATCTCTTTATATATATATATAATCTAGCCAAGTTGACAAATGAAATTAACCATCACAATGGTTAATTGTGATGCATCACACTGCATTTTTTCTTTCCCTGGGATTAAAATAACACTCCAAATGGATTGTCCTGTATCTATGTTTCAGATTTTGCCAGTGAACACTCACAACGATCTCTTTCATAAAGTTCAGGATAGGTGTAACATGCCTTCCAAAGAAAGGGAGTTAGTATGTATACTCCCCCTTGGTCCCAACCCTCATATCAGGAATATATTTGCCAAGTGATAATCTGCCAAAGCTATCTATTTTTTCTTACTGCTTCCTCTCTTTAATTATGAAAAATCTGATTTTCATAGAGGATAAGTTCAAATCCACCATATAACTTTAAACCCCAATATTCCCCATGATCTCTATTATGAAAGAAAATGTGCTCTGTGCTATTCCACTTCTTGACCTGTGCTGCCATTGTTCTGACACCCAGAAGTACATGCCCCTTTGAGAGAAGAGTATCTACTCTTAAAACCTAGCTCAAAAGCAACCTCCAAGAAAATCTCAGGGAATTAATGTCTACTGCAGCATTTTGCTTCAATTCCTCTTATAACCCACCTCAGACTCTGTCAATTATTGTAACCATTCATATTCTCTGATTCAGGAAACTTTAAACTATATTTTCATCATACACAACTCACATGGTTTCTTTCTCATAGTACATATTAATGAACATTAAATATCTACCTACCTTATACACATAATTGCAAGAATTACTAGTTAACAAAATGTATAAAAGTGCCTTTCTGATTTCTTTAGGAGAAACAATGTAACACTGGGTTGGTCACAACAAAAATAAAAATAAAAAAGGAAAGAACAGAGAAGAAAGAAGAAAAAAAATGGATCAAGGGAAAACATTTTATTCAGACGTTAAAACCACCATGTAAGTTATGACTGAAATAAATGAGAACAATTAGCCCTGATAGAGAAAGGACAGAGAAACCACTAAAGGATATCTGAATTAAAACATTAGGCCTATCACAAACTTCAAAATGATTGCAAAGGATCAATGTAATGGAGAGCCATATTTTTCCTCAATATAAGACTGATATTTCAATCACTGTGTAGTATGAGGATAAAAGTGGCTGCCACAAGAGGTGGGGCCATATCTCTGGACACATTCAGGCATTGATTGAATGGCCATTTAAGGAGATCTGTTTATCAAATAGATTCACTCATCCTCTCAATTCTAAATCTATAATTATATCCTAGTGCCGGAGAGGATAAACTATGGTTAGCTAGTAAGCTATATATATAAGCCAGTGAGCTATATATATAAGTCTAAACCAAGACAAGTATATGGAGATTTTAAGCAATGGAGGGGTTATTTAAGGGACACAAGGCTGGATTTTAGTTAGAGACACATAAGAAACTAAATAAAGGATCTCCAAGAGTAAAGTGGTAGAAGTTATAGGAAGACAACTACCGCAGCTATAGATCTTAGGAGTCATCCAGTGGTACTTAGCATCATCACAGTATTTATTTGCTAGGTATGCGAAGCGAGACAAGCTCCTTCACCTCTCTCTAGGCCTCAGTTTTCTCATCTAAAAAAATGGAATTAATAATTCAGCTTTCAAAAGTTATTGTGAAGGTGAAATTAGATAATGTATATAAAGAGCCTAATACACAACTTTGCAATATTAAGTTCTCCAAGATGAACTGCTCATATAAGTAGAGGTTAAATATGATTATGTTTAATCTTCTCAACCATGAGTAAGAAATTGTGGTCCAGACGGTGCAGAATAAAAAATAATAAAACTTTTCTTCCTATGTGGCCAAATGTGCCAAATTGTCAACATTGGCAAAGGGAAAAATAATATAATACACTCTTTGATTTACATTAATACTAAATATAATGGTTAAGACAATGAAGTATTCTTTATTTGTTTATCAATTTCTATGTCATGAATTCAAAATAATAAAAAGATTAATTTTCTCTAATTTGAATTCCAAACAATGAAAATATTCATCCTTGAAAAATATGTTACAGGGTGAATTTTGTAAGTTAGTTCAGAGAAAATTATTGGTTCTTACATACAGACAACTTAGAGAAAAGTCTTTGGAAGTTTATGTATGAAATCACTCTGGAAACAAACTACACTCTTAAAAAATATTACTGCTGAACCACTTCATTAAAAAAAGACAATATTTTCCTGAAATACTGGTAAGCAGCTGTTTTCCATTGCTTTCAAATACACATAATTTTGCCTCATTCCCTTCACTCCAATTACTTTAGATCATCCTCTCTTAAAAAAAAAAGGGTGTGGAGTGGGGACTTTTTTTACATTGCTTTACAACTAAAAGTCTTTTTGAGATCTTCATGGCAGTGAGTGATAAAAGTTTTGGATTCCTTGGGTTATTTCACAACTTTCCAGGATGGAACTACCAGGCCTAAAATCAGGCACTTTTTCTCAAAAGCTAGCTCTGAGTCTACAGTATCCTATCTTCCTTATTTAAATTTATGATTTTGTTTTTCCTGGATGTAGACACATTCAGCTGCAATTTACATTAAATCACTTGAATTTTGAATCAACTCCCTTGGAATGTTAGGTGTTCCTTTTCAGATTATATTATTTTTAAAAATACAATGACATAAGCTAGTATGGGAAACTAAAATAAATATTAAGTAATGTGAGACATTTAATATCCCTTCTGCCTTCCACATCTTGCCTATGTTCATATTAAAACAATCAGCCAAATGTTATTTTAAAGAACAATCTAGATTTCTATGGAATCAATTTGACTATGGTGACTCTAAGTAAACTGAAGCATGTAAAGGCACTAATTCTCTTTAGGTATAGCTCAGGTTTTCTCTGGTTGAGCTATTAATTCAATGTCTACATTCAATGTCAAACATAAAGGGAAGTAAAAATAGGATTATAATCAAAGGTGCTATTTCAGAAACAAGCATTATCTAATGAATAATGTATTCCTAAGTTTGGAAAGTTGATTGAACAAGAATTCTGTTTATACTGGAGTCACCAAATGATTTAGCATCTCTGTGATTTGCTTATTGACAAAATGGAAGGGATAGCCATCATAGAGCCAGGCACATTGTTAGTGCTCAATAAGTGTTAATTATTACCAGCATTATTATGATGTGATAAGAGACAAAGCAGACAGTAATCAGAAGTGTATAGATTTTTTCATTGCATCTGGCAATGAAAATTGATGGTTGTAATTTCAAGCAGCAGTGCCATCAATTAAGAGTAGATTGCATTGTCTTGTAATGTGATTCCAAAAGGTTGATTCTTATGAAACTCAAGACTCATATATAAAGTCCATTTGAAAGATTTCTATTTAATCTAATAAAATGCACTAAAAGACCAGAAATGATAATTTATTTATTCAATAATCAGAATATGCTACCAAATAATCATAGAAGAATCACTCTTTACTGAGTCAAATCTAACTTTCATTCTAGTTATTTATTTGCCAATTTTCAGATTTGCCTTTTCCTCCTGAAATTCATCATGATCTCTAACGTAGCTTTATTTAAATAAAGAAAAAAAGAAAAGAAAGACATTTGGTAGCAATCACTATATTAGTATATTAAGATTTTTTAAAAAACCTTTTATAAAATAGCATTCTTCTATATGTTTATTTTCATATGAATAAAGAAAAAAAAAGACAGAAAACTTTTGCACCAAAGTCATAAATAACTATTCACCTTATATAATAAAGTTATATAGTTCCTTTAGTGTTCTGATTATCTTAAGGATAAACAGATTTATAGAGATGATTATATTACAATGACCAGGGCAAATTCTCAAAAAAGGCAATGAAATGAATACTGATTTCTAGTGTGAAAGATTGCCCAGAACTCGACTTTTAATAGTAGGAAAGAGAACTACTGTATACTTGACCTTCAAACCAAACAATAGCCATGCTGTACTTTATATTTCTGACTTCCATTATATTTCTCTCTCCCTCTTTTCTTTTTCCAGTCTAAGTTTTATAAGAAGAAGGTTGCTAGGACCCCACCAGTTGTTGGACTGAAATGAATTGCCTTTATTAATTGGTAGCTTTAGGCTTATGTCCTTTTCCCATGATTTGAACTTTGTCTTTTTCGTAGAACAAAGATCTCATTTAAAACAAAGACTGGGTGTATATGATGCCAAAACAGTTTGGCTAAGTGATGACAACATCCAGATATTTGTAAATATTGGAACATTCGGCAGTGCCCAAAGCTTTTATTTTGTAGTTCAGTGCTTCCTAGACTTTTTCAAAAATTCTTGAACCAGAAAAATTTCCAAAAGCAAAATAGGATCTAAAATAAGTAGGACATTTTTGTTAGATTATGAAACAAACCAGCAAAAACAAGTTCCATTTGGTATCATTATCATTTCATAAAAAAGGGCAGAAAGGACAAAACAAACAAGGCTACTCTTTAGAAATGAATTAGCTTACATTATGGAAAAATCCATATTAGTTTTTTTAAAAATTATTTTCCTTATTTTTCTTACTTCGCCAAAGACCAGTTTTTAAAGCTTCATAACACGGTAGAATGCTACCGGGCCATATACTGATGTTTGGCAAGTACTGCTCTAAGATAAACTGAGTGGGAGTTGAACTCTTCTCTTTGCTTTTCTGGCCAGTGCATCTTCTATTGCATAGATAGAATCAACATCAGTGGGTATCTACATGCTTTTATTTATTTGGTGATGCCGAATATATTCTCTCAATTTACAAAGTTTGGAAAATATTGCTCAACGTGCTTAGAAAAATCTATCTTTTAATTGCAATAGCAATAAACACCCAAAATCTGCATCAGGTTTACAAACCTCAGCCTGAAAGTAATTTTTTTTTTTTTGTCTTTACTCCCTCCAGCTCTGCCAGAAGCCATAGCATTCTATCAGATCGAACCACACCACCTTTCTCTAGGTTCTTCTTCCCACCTCCATCTTTAGATTCTCTCACACTCTGATCTCTAGTGTCTCTATCTTGTTGAATTTAGGCCAGTGCTCTCCTCTGCCAGCTGTATCCAATTCATAGTTGATGTGGATAATCAGGTTTTTAACTTGGAATTTCCCAAAATAGATTCCCTGATCAAAGTAGGAAACGTCCATACTTGAGCTTTAGATAAGTAAAGATCCATTCCCAGCCCAAGTGCAGCTTCTGTGCTTCTATTCCCATTTAAGGCCCAAGTCCCCTGAACCAAAATGTTAGAGAGAAGCAACATACATTTTCGAATATGCTTCTAAAACATCAAGAGCAGGCCTATCAGTAATAGTAATCTATTTTCCCGTTTTATAATGCACAAGTTATGTGTAGAAAGTAATTTGTTAATAATCGTTGGGGATTCAATCATGTCCCTCACAAAAAACATGTTCAAGTCCTAACTCCAAGTTCCCATAGGTGTGAACCTATTTATAATTAGAACCTTGAAAGATATTATTATTAGTTAAGGTATAGACTCATTTGTAAATCAGGTCTTCGAGGATCCTATTTAGAAAAGGCTAAATTGAATCAGGGTTTGTCTTAACCCTTATGGTTAAATTCCTTATAAAAAGAGAAAATGTAGTCAGAGACAAAGAACCTGAGTAGTAGAATGAGAATCCAAAAGGAGAAGCCATATGCCAGAGGCAGAGACAAAAACCAAGGAACCCTAAGGGTTGTAGCAAGCAAGGCCTGTCATAACCTGATTTTGGACTATAGGTCCCCAAACCATAAGAGTATAAATTCCTGTTGTATAAGCCAACCCATTGTTTGGTATTTATAATAGCAGCTCTGGAAAATTAAAACAATAATCTAATCTGATAATACAGATTTTTATTATTTACTAGAGTAAATTAATATTCACCTAGGAATTCAGCAAACATATATTCAGTTCTTGCTTTATGTAAAACATTGGCATTGGCTAAATAAAACCTTGACTGAAAGGTGAGACAAATGTCCTTACAGAAACAAAAACCAAATGAACAACAACAAAAGAGAGGATAACAAAGAGCTAAGGAAATGAACAGGAGGGAGAAATTCATACCACAGGGAAGAGGAATAACTCTTTGATAAGGAGCTTGGCGATTATACCTGGCCTGTAAAACTAGATAGGATTATAAACAGCAGAAAGTGGTATGTTAGAGAATCCCATACGGATAACAACCAGAAAGTAGAAATAAGGATATACACAAAGGGAAGGAGGTTTAAGTGCCTACTATGTGCCAAACACTGTGGGATGATCTATAAGTATCTTTTTTTTTTTTAGGAGGTACTGCAGTTTGAACCTGGGACCTAGTACATGGGAAGTGGACACTCAAACCACTGAACTACACCTGCTCCCCATAAGCGTATTTTATTAAAGGCTCACTACAACACTGTGAGATGGGAATTTTCATTTCCATTTATTTCTCATCATGAAACTGACTCAGATAGGCTATTGGAAATACCCTCCATCACAGAGCTATTATGACTTGGAGTCAAGATACCCATTTTCATATGACATTAAATGCTGTGCTCTTTCTGCCTTCTTCCATACTACCTTTAAGAAGGGTACATTTGGGTAATATTAAGAAGTGATTCTTGAGAAGTTTAGTTACCTCTCACTATCACATTGCTGGCCTTACTTAACTGCCTTTTATTTATATTCTTTTATTTGCTTCGTACTTGGTCTTTTTTTTCCCCCACAAACTCTGTGGGTAATCTTATCTATAACCATGGCTTTCGTTACTTGGTAGTATTTTGACATGTTTCAAATGTATATTTTCCCAAACAGACTTCTTTCCAGAAGGCAAAACAAAGGCTTGATATAAACATCTATTTAGGTGTTGTACAAATATCTCAGAGCCTGCACGACTTAAACAGAACTCACTCCTTTTTCTTCTCTCCATTAACAACATCATCACCTTCCTATATGTTTTAGAATTGGTTATGAGCATCACTCATCCAAAGAATCATACAAGCCAGAATCTCTTCATTATCAATAGATACAATCCACTACAATTTTGTTTAACACTGTAATCATTTTTCTTATATTTTCTTTTGCTTACATACTCACTGCCACTGTCTTAATTCAATACCTCATCCTCTCTTCTGTGGATTATGCAATTACTTCTTATAAAGCTTCCTTTTCAGGTTTACACCCAAAATATGTTATATACACTGCCTCCAGAGTAATCTTTCTACAAAACAAATATTACTTTCTTCTGGTGAAAGATGACAGATCAAGACACATGTGTAATTTTACCCTATTCATGAAAAACAAAAAGACAACCAAACAAAAAAGAAAAATAATAATCATACTAAATGAAGAGAAGAAGCAACACAAATGCAATTTCAGACCACAAATTATTAAAAGAATATATCAAATACAGTTAGTTTGGAACATTTTGAGATAGGATGTTGAGATCAGGCAAAATCTCCATAAATTCTTGTAGGATAAATTTTGTAATTAAAAAATTAACAAATCATAGAAATTGTATCCAAATCCTTTCATTATAGAAACAAGCTCTAGTTGCCTAGCTGGCTGGAAAATGTCCACAAAGAGTGGAGGCATAGGTAAAATGTACAAGGCGCAAAACAGTCACATCACCATCATCACTATCATTATCATCATCATTATCACAACTAACCCTTATATGCCAGGCACTATTTTAATGTCATTCACACATATGGTATTTATTGTTTAAGCATTTTCTTCTACTAAAGGTTCCCACTGTAGGTAAAATAGTGAGTGAAGGAGAGGAAGATATAACACCAGACCATTCCACCAGAATTCAATCACCAAAATATGAAAAATGAAGTAAGATGTGTACTCAGGAGAAAATATATTAAAGGTTTGCTGTGTGTGTTTTCAAGTCAAAACAATAATTGTAGGCTGTGAACTCCTCAAAATCACTTCCCCACTGCCAGAAGGAGGAAAGAATTTCACTAAAATGCAAATGAAGTTCATACAAAAGAAAAGAACCGGATATAGGAAACAGAGAAATAATTCTGGTTACCAAAGTTTCAAACTAAATAATAAAAACACATTTTCCTTGAACAAGATGAAATTGATTAATGAGAAGATATGAAAGGTAGAAAAAGAAAATAAAACATTGTTGAAAAAGACAACAGATAAAAAATAGATAGATAGGGCCCTCCCATAGAAGTTTTGAACAACCATCAAGAACTGGCAGAAACATCTTCCTCAAAGCTCCAGAAAACTGATAAAGGATTGCAGTAACTAGGTGAGCACAAAATCAAGAAAAAGGCATCATTAAAATAGTAGAATCTTGTGGTACCACTCAGCAGCTCAGCACAGAGTGAGCCAGGCTCCAAAGAAGAACTATAATTGGCGAAGAAACACATGAAAAAATGCTCAACATCACTAGTAATTAGGGAAATGCAAATCAAAACTACAATGAGATAATATTTCACACCTATTAGACTGGCCACTATTAAAAAGTCAGAAAACTGTAAATGTTGGAGAGGATGTGGAAAGAGAGGAATGCTTATTCATCGTGGTGGGAATGTAGAATGGTACAGCCACTATGGAGGACTATTTGGCAGTTCCTAAGGAAGTACCATTACGAGGTATATACCCAGAAGAACTGAGAGAAGAGACATGAACAGACATCTGCATACCATTGTTCATAGTGGCTTTATTTACGATTGCCAAAAGTTAGACGCCACCCAGGTGTCCATCAACTGATGAATGAATAAACTGTGGTGTATATACACGATGGAATATTATGCAGTGGTAAGAAGAAATGAAGTAATGAAGTATGACAACATGGGTGAACCTGAAGGACATTATGTTGAGTGAAGCAAGCCAAACACAAAAGGACAAATACTGTATGACTGCATGAACTAAATATATTGTGTAAACTCATGGAATTAATAATTAAAATATAGGTCACCAGAAAAAAGAAAGAGGGTAGAGAATGGAAAGCTGAGAGTTAATGTGTGCAGAATTGTGAAAAAGGTTGTTCGCAAACCTTTGGAAATGAATAGAAATGGTTAAAGCATATCATGGTATTTGTAACTAGCAGTGTTATTGTATGGGTATGACAGTAGTTGAAAGGGAAAGTCTAAGGTTTTATATATTACTAGAAGGAAAGCTAAATATTATAACATGGGACTGTATAAGATAGTGAAACCTCATGTAAAACATGAATTTGGATGATATTGCAGATATAAGACTTTTTAAAAATATAAATACAAATATACACTAGAGAGAAGGAAAAAGAACAGCAGCTATGTATGGCAGGGGAAGCACAGAGATTGAGAGGTGGTGAGTTTTGATTGTTTTTGTTTATTATCATTGGAATAATGAAAGGGCTTTAAGAATGATTGAAGTGATGAATGCACAAATATATGATTATACCGAATACTATTGATTGTACACATCAGATGGATTTATTATTAATATGTATCAATAATTTTTTTTTAAAAGTTAAGATTTTGACCATGTACCAAAAGGAAGGATTAAATTCTGCCTATTCTGGTTATAGAGGTTATTGCAAAGGTCATTGCATAAAAATGTTATTGAGTGAAAAAGGGTGAACCCTCTAGTCTTGGTACTTTTGAAAATTAGATATAATCCTGTTTGAAAACACCTACCACAAAATACTCTCTTGAAAAAGTTGGTGAATTTCAAGACAAATTTACATTTTTAAGAACTCCTCTAAGAAAGGAAGAGTTTTTTTGTAATAATAAATTACAGTAGTTGCTCTTTATTGACCATCTACACCATAACACTTTATGGGAGAGACTGCCGGTGCTCAGCCTCCTCTTGTCATCTTTTCCTTCCGGGGCTCAAATAGCACATTGCCCAGTGCAATATAAGATAGAAAGGATCATGTAACTAGCCCTTGCCACTGAAATATAAGCAGAAACAATGTTGGTCAGTTCCAGGCTAAGACATTTGAGAACCAGTGCAGTATTTCCATACTTTCTTTTCCATTCAGCAGCAAATATGGAGACCTCATTTTGAGATGGTGGAACTTCAAGATGGAAACAGCCTGCATCTCTGGATCAACTAACAGCAGAGATCTCCTGCCAATGCACATCAAATTTCATATACAAAACAAAGTTTTCAGATTTTTCTGTTTCATCAGCTAGTAGTTACTTTATCTGACTAACATGCAGCTACTATTTTTGTCATTAGGTTATTTAAGTATTTTAATTACAATGGAAATAATGCATGCAGTATTGTTGCAAAAAGTTCCAACACAGAAAAACTCCATTTCCACTTTTTATAGTGTTTCCCCCAAATTCAGTTCCCCTTCAGAGGTAAACACAATTAAAAATCTGGGGTATATTATATTAAAGTTGATTCTAGACACTTTCATATATAAATGTTTGAAAAACATATTTAGATTTTTTAACATACACGAGTAGTGATTTACTTATTGTTCTACCAATTACCTTTGCTAATTAAAAAGAAAAAGAATGCAGGGTCTTTCCATAAGAGGATATATAGTTCTTCCTTGCTTTTATAACTATTACTTAGAATTTTAAAGTTTTTGTGCTGTAATTAATTTATCCATTCTCCTACTGATGGACACAGTTTTTTTCCCCACTTTTTTCTATGATAAGTTGAAATGAAATTGACATCTTGAACATGAATTGTTGTGCATGTTTTGTTAAAAGAAAGACATAGCAAAGTGGAAATTGGGTTAAAAGGGGAAAGGTGTAATTATTTTAAATATTTAAAAATACTTCGGAAATTTCATTTTCAAGATAACATACCAATTCATAGTCTCACAAATTTTTTATTTTTTGAGGTGCCGGGGTCAGGGAATGAACCCTGGACCTCGTACGTGGGAGACCAGCACTCGACCACTGGGCCACATCGACTCCACTGAGTTGGCTTTTTCACTTGTTTGCTTTTTTTTTTTTTTTTTTTTTTAAGATTTTTAAAAATTTATTTATTCATTTATCCCCCCCTTGCTGCTTGTGCTCGCTGGGTCAGCTAACCACGCCCTGCGGGCGGGCTTGCCTTCACCAGGAGGCCCCGGGAAGCGAACCCGGGGCCTCCCATATGGTAAACGGGAGCCCTACTGATTGAGCCACAGCCGCTTCCCTGTTTGCTTGTTGTTTGTTTGTTTTTTGTTTGTTTTTGAGAGGCACTGGGGACTAAACCCAGGACCTCCCATGTAGGAAGCAGGTGCTCAACCACTTGAGACGCATCTGCTCCTTCTCACAAATTAATTGTATGTGAATACTCCATATTTCACAGATGTCTTATTTTGTCAGTCTTTTACATTTTCTGGTTTAATATTTTCTGGTTAAAAATATTGTCACACTATTATTTCATTTTATATTTCCCCATTTCTAATTAGGTTGAACAGAAAATTAACGTGGCTAGGCAATTATCCTCAATTATTAAATCAAACAAATTTATGTGTTGCTGTGAAGATATTTTTACAGATGTCATTAAAGTTCCTAATCAGTTGACTTTAAGGATTATCCTTGATAACCTGGGTAGATGATTCATTTAGTTGAAATACCATACAAGGAAGGCTACAGGGATGCAAGGCTAATTTAACATTTTAAATCAATCATTGTAGTTCACCATATTAACAAGTTAATTAATAAATCATAAAATCATATATGTTGATGCAGGAAAAACATTTGGAAGAAAAGATATTGGTGGAACATATGAAAAAACTGGAATAAGCATGCAAGCTTTATACCAATGTTAAAAATTTTAACTTTGATAACTCCACTTAAGGTGATTACATAATTGAACATCATTTTTATTAGGAAATGTACATGAATTACTGTGTGTTCAAGGCTATGTGTGCAACATGCTCTCAAATGTTAAACAGAGAGGGGAAAGGGAGAGAGAAAGATAAATGATGGATTGCTAGATGGATGGGATGGATGGATAGGATGATACAGCAAATGTGGCAAAATATTAAATATTAAAATATTGGTAGATCTGGGTATCTGGGGGTTTGGAGATACGTTGGAGTTCCCTGTATGGGGTTTGTATTATTTTTGTATTACTTTTGCAAGTGCTATGTAAGTGTGAAATTATTTTAAAATAAAAACGTTTTTTAAATAGATGAACAAAACCATACAAGATATAATAGGAGGGTTCTCTCAACTAAAATTAGACTTGAATTATCAGATTAAAAAGTCATCACTGGGAAACGGATGTGGCTCAAGAGGTTCGGCGTCCGTCTACCATATGGAGAGACCGGGATTCGATCCCCGGTACCTCTAGGTAAACAAACAAACAAACAAACAAACAAACAAACAAACAAAAAGAATTATAGGGAAGCAGGTCTAGCTCAAGTGGTTGAGTTCCTGCTTCCCATGTACGAGGTATCAGGTTCTACCCCTGGTACCTCCTTAAAAAAAAAAAAAAAAAAAAAGTAAAACTATTGGGGGCGGATTTGGCTCAAATGGTTGGACGTCCATCTGCCATATGGAGGGACCTGGGTTCGGTCCCCGGGACCTCCTGGTAAAAAAAAAAAAAAAAAAAAAAAAAAAAAGAAAACA
>JAKSZT010053770.1:35369630-35797533 GCA_026826555.1 Tolypeutes matacus
GTAAAAAAAAAAAAAAAAAAAAAAAAAAGTCATCACTGACTAACAGGAAAAACTGGGCTTACAGAGAACCAATTACGTAACTTAGTAAATAAAGGAAAAACACATTTGGAATCAATGCAGAAAAATCAATTCACCTACAGAAATAAAGAAATCAGGTAGGCCTAATCCTTGTTTAAAACAATATTATTTGAGAGAGAACAGAGAACCAATTTGCACAAATGTCCATGTGAAAAATTATGTGACTCAATTTTATTCCCAGCAAATTGTCTTTCAAGAGAGGCACCAGTAGAAATTCTCAAAATGCAGTTTAAGGAAATAAAGCATGTTTAAACAACAATTTCTTAATAATGAAATTCATTCAAACAAGGCATGAATGAAAATCAAAAGAACATAAATATTATATCGTTTGCTTCCTTAAAACCTTCCTAGGTACTTCCAGTAGCTATGTGATTTGTCACCTACATATTGTCCATACTAAATTTTTTGTTCATTCTCCGAAATAGTATGTGTGCATTGTGTGTATTATATTTACACATACAACATACACACACACACACAAAGTTAATTCCAAATAACTCAATTATAGGCTGTCTATGGTTCCCAATACCTAAAATGCTCCCCATCCTTGTAACTTTCTATCCTCTCCTGCTTCGATTAATCTACTCACTTTTTAGGATCCATGGTAAATCTCTCCTATGAATTCTTCTCTGACCTGCTAAAGGACAGTGTATCACGCCTTCCGTTATGAAACACAATACTTTGCCCATACATAAATTAATCACTGCTTATCTCTAGCTTCTCTGCTAGAGTTAAAATATGCCACATTTACTTATTTTTTATTTCTGGTCCTAGAACCTACTCCTGACATATACCTTATCCTGATGCATAAAAGTAAATGTCTCAATAAATATTATTTGTAACACTTTCTATTTATAAAAAATGAAAAATATGTAGGAATGAGAAAATGTAGTAATATATATATTGCATGTGTGAATATACACTAGCTTTTCTAATTAGTTATACATTTAATTCAAATGACTAATTAAATTGTATCACCTAACACAAAATTATTTATAACCTGGCTATACAATATTTATTGAATTCCGTGTACCTAGCACTCTTATAGTTGTTTTAGATATAATAATCTCATGAATTAACTTTCCAGAGTTCTGTTTTATCAGTAGCATTAAACACAAAAACTATTGCAACAGCAATTTACCTGGTCCCCTATCTTCAATTTCTCTTCATTTGAATATATTCAAGTCATCCCCCACACAAATTTATCAAAGCATAGTTCCAGAGTGTAATGCTTTTATACAAAAATAAATAAATAAATAAATAAATAAATAAATAAATAAATAATAGCGCTTTCACCTACCACATTTAAATTAGTTCAGCCTCACTAACAAAAGCTTTCACAGTTCCTAATCCTCCAGTCCTCCTTTACTACTTTATTCTACGCCTGTTTCTATAAATTCTCAGAAATCTATCTGACAGGACCAATTCACTCTTTCCTAACCCTGGCTTGCTGCCTTCCAGCTTCTAGTTTATTTTCCCTTTTTTCATTCTTCAAGGTACAGTTTGAAACATCTCTCCCAAGAATTGTTGAGAATTAGCAGGTGCCATATGGATCAAATTTAAGTGGTGGAAATGGTTGACTAGGTAATTAATTAATCTTTCAATTTGAGATCAAAAAGGATATTTAGACTATAATGTCTGATTTCTTCCATTTATAAAAGAGCATAAGTGACTTGTTCCTTAATCGTCAGAGGGGCAATATTTAAATACAGGTCTCCTGTCTCTCAGTTCAATGTTTTCAAAATAAAATTTTAGAAAACTGACTTGAATGTTTCTCCCTTTTTTTGCTGCCTGCTCCTGAAATGAATGAGGGTTTATGTCCCAAGTACACACTCAAAAATAAAAGTTGCACAATATTTTTAAAATAACTAATAAACATTATTAGTTTTTACTACATAATGAAAGACTAATAGTGAGAGTTTAAATGTCATTGTAATATAAATCCACTAAATGCTTTAATGTGGGCAAAAACAGCGCAAATGTACATTGCTATTGATCACTCATTTCGGTGTGAGACAATTAGTAAAAATTAGAATTAAAATATAGCTTTTTCTTTTAACATTCACATTAGTTTAATTTAGTGCTTTGAGTGATAGGCAAATAATCCAGAGATCTAAATTTTGTTTTTGAATCTGTCATACAATTATAAGACACCTCTATAGTCAGGTATCTATTATCCTTCAGTCAACTTGCAAATAGTCATTAAATGTCTGAGAGGTACAGCATTGTGTTCTCATTAGCAAAATGCAAAAGAGGGGACTTGTCTGTTTAACACAGTTGAAGGTCTGATTTTTCAGGCAGTCTTTGTCAATTATTTACAAATATCACAGCATACTTTTCAGTGTGTTCCTCAAATAACTATCATATTTCACATGGCTGTAAAGAAGCACATGTTTTCTGACATTTACAAATTGCATGCTTCATTTTTCTAGTAACAAAACTGTGGGAAATATTCACATATGGGGAATTAAATAGTGATAAACCAGTCATCCATTATCTATTGCATATTCACGATATGATAATTTTCAAATAACTGCTTAAGAAAAAACTATTTGAATTGTTCTAGTGCTGAGCAAAATGGGCTTTTATTGAGGAAAGAAATTGAGTACATCATCTGTTATTTGTCAGTCCTTTCCACCCCAAGAAAAATATCTTACTTATTCACTGACCAAAACCTGTACTTGCAAGTATGAACATACTGAAGAATGTATTTGTTTCTGTGTTCATAGACGTCCCTTCTTTCATTTGAGTAAAAAATTTATTTAACTTTTAAAGCGGAAAGGGAGAGAGGTGATCACAAGGAAGCTCAAGAAATCACATGAACATAGTCCAGGATAAACCAAGCAACCAAATCAGAGTGGGGCAGTGTGTGAGGCTGGGGATAGAAATTACCTGAACCCTGGCTGGGGCTCAGTACGTGCCACATGTTTCTCTAGTGAATGAATAAATGGATTACTGGTTATTTGGATAAAAATGGATATTTCTGAGTGTGTGATTGTGTGAGATGATTATAGTATATCCTGCTACCATTACTATTTCTAGTTTCTTCATTTTCTGGTTCTCATGGTCAACTGCAGAGTGCCTGGGGGCCAAAAGCAAATGCAATTAAATTTCTCATTAAAAAAAAAAAAAAAAGGAGAAGCTATTCACCTGAGAGTTGTTTTTACTTTTGTTTAGTCTCTCTCTCTCTTTTTTTTTTTGGTAGGGGTGGTACGGAGGAAATTCATATGGCATTCCTAGATACACCCCACTCCTTTAATTAGAACAGACACATCATATGTTATGAAAGCGTTTCTCTCACTCATAAAAGGATTTTGTTTGAATCAAAGTTCTGGGGTAAGGATTTAGGGTGGGAGAAGACAGTTTTTAACCACTGAACTTGAAGAATCTCTACTGGAAACCTTCTGATGTGTTCTCAGTATATTCTAATCCTAGTGCCCCATTTATGATGGGGCATTAGAAAATTTTCTTCAAAAATAGTACATTTAATTTTGTAGTGGACACATTTCAGAATGCTAAACAGGGAGAAATTTATTAAGCAATGGGAGTCAAATGCCCAAATGAAATTGTTGTATAGCAAGTCATTGACATTTATTAACATTTTCTTCTTCTTCTTCTTCTTCTTTTTTTTCCTTCAGAGGTACCAGGGATATTGAACCCAGGAATTTGTACATGGGAAACAGGTGCTCAAAGCATTGAACTACACCTGGTCCCCCACTGACATTTTATAATTTCTCAATGTAGACAAATAAAAAGTAGAAAAATGGGATTATCAGGCAGATAATTTGGATGAAATAAAGTTCTCTTATATCCAGCTCCCCTAAATAACTTTTCTTTAAAAAAAATTATCTGACCATATTAGTTCTAGAATTTATTTTTACTATACAAAAAAAAAAACAAAAACAAAACAAAACAAAAAACAACCATTTAATCTCATGTAGAAAATTAGCCAAGTTTAAATCATTTTCTTTCCTTTTCTAAAATTTTTCTGCAGTAAATATCCTAGAATTGGGTCATTTTTAGAGATGTTCTGAGATTGAAGTTAAATATAAAGTGAACCCTAAGGACAACTCAGTGTTTCCCTACGGGAAGGCTAAAAATCCCACTTGTTATTAAAAATCCCTGCTCTCTCAGGGCCCATTAAATCAAGCACACCTCAGGCTGGACAGGACAGCAGACACTGAAGATTCCCTAGACCAATGTAGGACATATAGACGTTCATCTCTACAAGGACAATGTCTAATTCAGATCCTGCTTTGCTTCTTCTTCAAGAGTGGACAAGAAGCAGCATAAACTAATTTCTCTTTAAACTTCCTTCTATAACTTCCTTATCAAAAAGTGCAATTATTTCCGTTTTACAAAAAGAAACAAAAATCACCAAGAAAAACAAGTTAAAATGTTAGAATTGGAAGTAATAAATGTTGTTTAGAGAGGGAAATATGATCCCCTTTTAATACTTGCTGATCACAACATACATACAAATGAGACTTTCCCATTTGTTTGAATACAGAGAATAACAAGGGTGAAATTCACATCTACACATTAAAAAAAAAAAAGAATTAAATGTGAATGCTATTAAATTCCAAGGAAACCCTCCAAAGAGTTCAAAGTGAGCAATGAAAAGAATCATGTAATATTATCTGTCGCTGATTTCTTAATTTATTCATTTTCCTGATCCTTGTTTATTTTGCACATAAACAGTGGGGGAAAAAAGATCATCTCTGCCAATCACTTCTTTGTAACAGCATAGTCATTACTAAACTTTGGATTAAATAATCAAAAATAGTTTTTATATATTTAAAATTGGAACTTTATTTCTTTGGTGTATTGTTTTATAACTTTCCCCTTAAATTATTCAATTGTTCTGAAAATAACAATTTATATACTTCCAGAAACTCACAAAACTTGCTTTAAAAGTGGAGATTAAGTATTTTGTCAAGTTTCTAAGGGGCAATACAATTTTTTGTAAGATTTCCAAGATATTTTACATTTTATTTTATTTTACATTTTCTTATAAGTTAATTACTTAAAATGGGCATTTGTTTCTTATTAGGCTAATGCTATCACTGATAAAAGTCAAAAGGTGGTAAAAAATAGTAGAATTGGACCAGTGAGTTACAATTTCTAGCTTTTCCCTTTTCAAATTCAAGTATTCAAGTTGGAGAAATTGCTTCTACTTAAAGAAGTCAAGAAGTTAGTTTAGTTTAAAAGTTCATAGCTGAGTTTGTTTGATGAACTTAATGAATTCTACCTCAATTAGTAAATCAGAATCTAAAAATTGCTACATCCAACTCTTGATAGGCTCTGGAGTTTATCAGCTCTGCTTTGCCACTTCATTAGCTGTCAGGAACTGGTAAGTGATATTGCCATGAAAGATTTGATTCAGGTAGTGGAAATGCTCTTGTTACAAATGTCCCAATTATCAACATACTTGAAGTCAAAAGAAGATCCATCAGGAAAGGCACATCATCCACATTCATACAGTTGGTAATCATCATTGTAGACATCAAAGAAAGGTGGAGCATTTGAACTATCAGTAGTTCATTTGCAGCCTTCAGAGAAAGTACACACATTGCTTTAATATACGCTGCAGCAGAGTATCATTGATCTTAGAACTCTTACCTTATAATCATGTAACATTTATTAGCAACAAAACAAGAAAAAAAATGTGCACTTTCTTCCCAAAGGAAGAGCCATAATTTTTTTTTTTTTAATGCATACTTTAATCTCTATGTTTAATGGATTCTTAACTTGGTCATATACTAGTTTTGTGGTCAATGTGGAATGTATTTTTATATTGTGATTTACTCAATTCTACCATGAACTTCCCCTTTGATACAGATATGCTATTTCAAGTTAAAAACATTAGTTTAGTGAGATTTAATATTAATTATACAACTTTTTATTTCCTGCCTACCTTCAGCCATTCTTTTAGTTTGTTAAACAGAAAGCTAAAGAGGAAAAGCAAGTTCATTTAAAATCTTAAATATTTTCAATAAAATTTAGAAAATAATTTCCATGACATTTCCCTGACACTATCTATAGATTACAGACTGTTGATTCTATCTTTTTGTCTAATGAAAACAAACATGTTAATGAATGATCCTATACCGGTATGTGCCATAAAACACTAGTTTCCTTCGATGCTCCATTGCAAAAAGGGTTCCATGAGAAAATGAGTATTTCATTATACTATATTCCACATTAACATATTAAAAACTTTGGGAGGTCCAGCTATAAACCCCATGTTTCCCAACCCTCTGTATAATGGAGCCATTTTTTTCATAGAACATAAATTCTGTTTGCAAGGAATACATTTAGGGAGATACTATCATACTTGTGTCAAACTTACTGAAAATGATATCTGAGAGATCTAAATAATGTACAAATATTCTGGGGAAAATAGTTTGATGAGAATTAATTTAATTCATGAAGATTTTCTAAGATAATTATTCTTAAAAATGAATATAGACCAAGGCCTTTCTTTGTACTCTAGTGCTCTCTGCCATTTCTTTATATTTTGGAGGGTAATTCAATATTATAATAAAGATGTCCTAAGGTTTCAGTACAGTCTTTGTTATAATTTTCATTTATTTAAAAAAATACAAATTTCTCAATTAAACAAAACTGTCTGTTTAATGTAAATAAAACACTAATAAAGTTGATGAGAGTAGTGCAACAAATATTTTATATTTAATTCAGCTGAAACCGAATAATGCATATTGCCTGAATAAAAATTGGATGGTTTCCTAGATTTCAATCATATGTTTAGAACTGAAAATAAATCATAAGTCACTTTTTATACACTAAAGTTCTAAGGAAGTTTTTTTCAGTTAAAAAAAAATGTATATATATATATATAGAGGGGGGGGGTTGGCCAAGTCCTTCTGCTCTTGATTTATTTCAATGAAAATGATATTTTCAGGCTGAAATAGCATGTCTGAAATGCTGAAGTCCAAATATCTACCTCTCTGAGAATTGTGGAATCCTTAAAATGACAGTAGCTAGTTTAGTTCTATTTGTGTGCAAGACATTACATTTTATGAAAGCAGCTGTTTTTCATGGAATACATCCAGGTTTCCTCTTCAGGATACAAACCAGTGACCTTATACTTCCAACCAAAGACCTATCTATCAACACTTTCTCCCATGCAAGATTTTCATTATGCAGGATTCTTCCTTTTGTTCGATTCAGCATACCCAGGACTACATAAAATAGTTTTTATTTTTTTTTAGATTCAGATGTGTTCAAATCCCATTAGATATTCATAGCTATTTTTTTTTTTTAATTTACTCCAAAGTTTCTGGGAGAATTTGAACATATTTTAGCTTTCATCAAACTCCATCCTAGACTAGTCCAAGGCGTCCACATTTTGAGATGTTGTGCTTTGGGCAGGTGTGCCTCACTTTCCACAAACAACTTGACAAAAACACTTTGGGACTCTCTCCTGGGTAGAATATTGTAAATTGTGTCAACCTGTATCAAACATTGCCATACGGCAGGGGTTCTTAGCCAGGGGTCCATGAGCTAGAATAAAAATTCAAAAAAACATTTTTCTTGTGGGGATGTGTTAGAGCAGGGGTGATATATTTATTAAATAATACACTGTCTAGTGTGGACTTAGTAAGGGGTGGGTGGTTTTCACCTGACTGGCAAAGGGGTCTGTGGAACAAAAATGGTTAGAACCCTTGCTTTAAGGGATTACAGATTGTAATCTTCTTGGCTGGCATAAGTTGATTCTTCTTTATGCTCATTAGCTTATTTTAATTATGTAGGGGAGGATAAGCAAGGTCAAAGTAAAAATGTTTTATATATATTTCTACTATAAAGTTTTTAATTAAACAGTGCTTAAAATGTTATCCTACTTGCTGATGGGGTTCTGCTGAGATTTTGTTAAATTACGTTAATTTGTTCTTGTATTTATATCAACATAATATTATTTTTACTTTCAAATATATCCAGTTTAACTGGAGAGTTAAGGGAGATGTATAACGCCCCATTTTCGTTCTGATTCAGAATACCCAGGTTTTGTTATATTTAGCTCTATGCCTGATTTATGATGGAACTACTGGCAAGGCCCTAGATCTTTCTCTACCTCTGTTAGACCTCTTGTAAATTACCTGCTCCTAACTATTCCTCAGGCAAACTTAAAAAGAAAAAGAATGATGTAATGTCTGAATATCTTTAAGGTCTTTTTTTCCTGAAGTTGTTTTAATGGTTCCAATTTTTTAAAGTTTCTAGACAAGTCTTTCCAGTTGTGACTTTGTAAATTAAAACAAGATATTTATTGTTTATTCATATCCTCTAGAATCAAAGGTTACGAGTATTTATATCATGCATCAGAAAAAAAAAAGAAATTATGGGTTTTACACTTTTTGACTTCTTAGTGTGCATATCTGACAAAATTATGCTGTTTTTTCAAGCTAATACTCTGACAAGTACTTGGCTATTTGAACCCAAGTCAACTTTGGGTCTCCTTCTGTGCACTTACATCACAAAAGTATTCTTTCAAAGTTATTTCCCCATGACAGGTAATCATGAACCATGGAAAGTTTGACACTCAATAAAATACTATTATTAGGGATATGATATCATTCTTGGACCATTCTATGACTTGAAAGCATCTTCAAATAACCCATTAGGAAAAATGATTTAGATTAGTGTGGCATAAATGAGTAAGCCACAGATTTTAACAACAAAAAAAGATAGTTCCGTCACTTTGATTAATATTTATTGCTTGGCTTGTCTGTGAAGGAATTATTTGTAAAATATATACTTCAATTCTACATATATGGCATGTTTCTGTGGGAAAGTTTGTATGTATGTAAGTCTGTATACAGTGAAGATACACATGTCAAAAAGACATGAAATGTATGTGGGAAGATTATGTTTTCACCAGCTGTGTGTTCTAGCCTTAGGTTTTTTCCCCCTATATATTTATTTGAATGGAAGTCATCGACCCCCCTCCTGACCCTTAAAATAGTCTTTGCAAGAAATGTCTTGCTTTCTTTTGTCAAAGCAACTCTGTATAATCTTGTCAAGCCCAGAGCTGCCTAACAATACATTATGAAATCTTTACTTGTAATAACCCTTTATCTACAGTTTGATGAGCAGACTTCAAATGCCTGTCTATTGTGCATGCCAGCACTGACTGAAAATACATGTATAGAATCTTTTTTCCTTCAAATTCCTGAAAAATTAGCAATCAGCATAGTAATTTTCAAGCTTAGCACATTTTGGTCAAGCAATTGAATGCTCCATGCAATTTAATTTTGCTTGGGATATATGCATGGCAAAAATGTATTCTTTTGAAAGACATTTGAAGGAACACTGCTCATTTATATTTCTTTGAGTATTAAAATCTATTTTTCCTTCATTCTGGTACCTCTACTTATCTCGAATCCTTATAATAATAATTTATAATGTATGTTTAATGCAAAAATGCACATATAACTATTAGCACTTAACTGTTGTCCATGCTGTAAAAAATCTACATTCCTTGAAAAACCATACTTCATTGTTGAGACATGAATAACATCTGTATGGATATCAATAGTTTTGTGTTCGGGACTTGTCAAACGCTAATTTGAGAATTCACCTACAAGGTTTTTTTTGATGTCCTTGGAGACCACATACTTTCTAACATCTGTCAAGGTTATGGGGACTCTGGAGAGCAGATTTGCTAGGAAAAGAAATAAAAGGTGGATTTTGCATTCTTTCCTACTTTAAGGGATTTGTGTGTCTACATGTGTTTGTGGGTGGGTGTGTGTGTGTGTGTGAGAGAGAGAGAGAGAGAGAGAGAGAGGGAGAGAAAAAATAACAGTATTTTCCTAAGTTCTAGAGCATATAGCTAGTACAAGAAATTTAAAAATTCTGAGTAAGTTGTCTGAGGGACAGAAAGTACACAGTTGTTGGAATTATCCAAATTTAGAAAGTCACAGTTAATCCTACCCTTAAAGTATATCTCAAGCTCACACACATCTTTCCAATGCCATCACTACCACTTCGTTTCAAGACACTGTTCTCTCTTACCTGGACTAATGCAATAGAATTCTAAACAGGCTCCCGGACTCTACTCTACTCCACCAATAAATGCATTCTATACATAGCATCAGAGAGACTCTCTTAAAATATGGATCACATCATGCAATTCCTGTGCTCAAACTTCCTAAAGTGTTTCCCATTACACTTGGGATAAAATCCCAAATATTTAATGGTTCTCAACTCCCTCCTGTGATCTGGCCAGCCTCTTATCTCTTCTTCCCCTTCACCACATTTATGGCCATGCATTTCTGTCTTAGGTCTTTTGCTGATGCTATAACTTTAGCTTAGGATTTTCTAATCCCCTAAGCATCATCTCCACTCTTCTAACCTGAACCTTATGTTTCAGCTTAAATGAAACTTCAGAGATTCCTTCCCCAATGTGACACTCTACAACAGTTACAAGAGCTGTTAGGTTCTTTCATGACATCCTCTTTGCTTTACAGCATTTATAATAGGTGGAATTATATATATTTACTCTTGCCATAATTTTGTTTACTGCCTCTCTCTAACTGGATCATAAGAAACCTTTGGGTATTGCCATATCTCCTTGTTCCTACCTCCTGTACCAAACATAGTACCTATCACATCGTTGATGCTCAAAATATCCATGGAATAAATGATAAATAAAAATATTAAGCAAAATGCCATTGCTAATCATTTTACATTGATTATTGAATATTGCTGTGATGCACTGCATTTACTTGTTTGTCTAGAAATTTTTTACCTTATCTCTTCTACATAATATAAACAATTCTACAAGATGACTACAAAGAAGAAAATTGTACATAGATTTTATAGATGACACATAATTCTTAAATTTTTGTAATAGATCACATCATGATTTAAATTTTTAAAAATTTCATGGACTAATTTTTTTGTTCAGTCTCTATGAAAGCATGCAATTAACAAACAAGCCTCCTTTGATCTGCTGGACCTGCTGAGCAATAACTCTTTAAATTATCATTGACTTGAGAACTTTACTCTTTTCCATTTTTCTTTTCAAAGAAAGGAACTGTGTTTGATGCTTGCTTTCCTGTTCTTTATAGAAAACCATTAGAGCAATCTTCTACTGTACACAGTGAACAGGCACTTTAAGTAATTTCCTAAAGCCTTAAAGGCACAATATTCATAAAATTCTAATCCATATTTTAGTTTTTGATACAGTTATGGCAATTATGAAGGATTATTTCTACACCCACAAAAGTAGTCAGCTCATCAGCAGCTGCTACATCTGGCAAGAGCAGCAAATTCAAAAAAATTTAAACTCTTTTTCAGTACCTTTTAAAAAGTAATTAATACAGTAGTAGGGTGATGTTTTTTGGAAGCATTAATCTTTACAAATACATTTTTCCCCAGGAAATATTGTACCTAAATCCTGTTAAATAATAAAACACTTTAGATGCAAAGCTCCCACAGAAAGCCCTGCCAATCTACTCCTGCTGAATTTCCAAGGGAGCTGACATAGTAATTGGGGGGGAAATAAAATTAGAACATCACCTCTTCACACCAGTTAGAGAAAAGCACTCCAGCATTAAGGCAATTTGCAGTTTGAGAAGCGCATTACTTAATGATGCCATAATTCAATCACAGAATGAACTGTCAAAAAAATATAGTTAGATTCTTTCAGTTCATGATGCAATCTAAGCATTAATGCTTCTAATAATTGGAAAACTGGAAAGACCCAACTTTATCATTAGCTTTAGAAAATGGTTTATGTGCCAGCTAGGTATGGACAATTGTAATGGGCTTAACACTGTGAGTTTCATAATTTGGACATTTTTCTGTTAGAAATTAAGAAAATAAATATTGAAACCAGTGTGTACAAGAGTCCCACAATGGAAAGCATCAAATTTTTACACTAGAAAGAATAAAAATGGGGATAAAGATCATAAGTAGATGCTCAAAATATCATTAGTTCATGATCACATTTTATTTTTGAAATAAGTTAAGATTTTTTAAACCTCAATTTGAGTTACTGTAAGCTTTGGGTAAAAATTAATTCTTAAGGACTATAGTGATTCCACACTTATTCTCATTGACAGGATTGTGCCAAATATCATGGCTTAACTATAAATCATTTCATGGAATAAAAGAAGAAAATGAACATTTATTTAGGTCCACCCTATGCCCGATGCTGTTTCACACCCGTATATATGTTATCCTTTCAATATTCTCACGCAAAAGGTCGTATTTCACCAGCTTTACAGGTGGGAAAACTGTTGTTCAAAGAGATAAAGAAACATGGCTAAGACCTCAGCTAGCAAGTGTCAGGCTATCTTACCACAATGGCCATAACTGCTGGCTCAACAGAATTATTCATCAGAATTAGAAGAAAAATACGTCATTTGCAGAGTAGAAGAGGGGCTATCTATTTATTGAAGTGGACTTTTAAATCCAATTCAGAAATTAAAATGTGAGAACACAATTTTTAGACTAAAAACATTGCTAACACACAAATCATCAAAAGCGCTCTCATGGGATGCCAGGAGTCCTGGCTCCACATTAGGAAAACTCATGTTAGAGAGGAGGTTTTTACTCTACCAGACTATAAATATGTTGGCAAGCTCCATGAAAAAGGTGGCCTGAAGTGATGTGTGAAATGATTTCATTCTATAATGTGTAACTTTCACTGCTTTGGAGACTGTGGAATTAACTTGATTTATGGAGAGAACTGCTAGATCACTATAGTCTAAGCTTGGTGCTGCTTCAGAACAGATGTGGGACAAGCATGCTCATTCATATGTAAAATACTTTTGTATATGGAACATACTCATGATAAAAAAACAAATAGATATGTAAAATGTTGCCAAAGCTGACTGTCAGCTGAAAGAATGTGAACATATTGTTTGTCAAATATCCTAGAATCATTAATATATTTAAATGATTTTACTGCTGTTAATGCTTCATTTTTCTATTACATTGATATAAGCTTACCATTAAAAGCAACAACTCTATATGAGAAAACTCCTTGCTTCAGTACTAATTTTAATCTTGACCCTAATCCCCAGTCCTGGGAGTTTTTAGCCTGCTTAAGTATACAGCATTTAACATAAGGTTTTATTGGATTACTTGGAATAAAATGTTTATATTTTGAGTGTAATGTCACTAAAAGAGCAAGGATATTCAGTTCCACCTAAATCCTACTGAATAGTACAAATATAATGTTTTAATAATTTATATTTATATTAGTGTGCAGAAGATCTTTAAATTAAGGAGTGTGCTCAAAATGGCCATTTTTCTCTAATAATAAAGTTTAACTATAGAAATGATTGGTGCTATCACTTTCTCTGAGTGGCCAGTGAAGTCGATGCCTTGTGCACACTATAACAGGATTTTACATATGCAGATGTGGGCAGACCAGGAGGGCTTAGGGGCAGTATGGTAACAGAGTGCCTGTCTAGAACCAAACATGGGATCCCTAGGCTAAATTGGAGGAATTGGAGCTGGTGGACCCTTCATTTGTCTTAAAACCTGGGAAGAGGGAGTCAAGAGAGACAAACTTTACAACAAGTCTCAGGGATAAACTATGAGGGATGATTCTATAGGTAGCTATTTGTTTTTAAATTTGACTCTTGGCCCATATTTTTCTGGACTGGCATTGGTTTCCTAGGGGGAAAAAAGGTTTAATTAAAAATTGAGAGATATGTATCAATTAAAATACTTTTAGAAATACAGGTAGCAGTTTTACTCTCTCTAACAAAATGTTAGACAGAATGAGAAGGAAACATTACTTTTAACTTACCCACCAAAAAAACCCCACAAAATCTTGGGTACCTCAATGCCTTAGAGACAATGCCTTGATGCAGAATTCCAGAAAAGGCCACATGAGCTTATCAAAATTGTAGCCATGCAAGGCCCAAGGGAAGTGGAGGTGCACAGCTACAGTACGGCATTGCTTGACTGAGATTAATGCTAGCTGATTGGGATCCTTATTGAAAATGCATGAGACAGCCTCTAGGAACTCCTATAAATACATAGGAAGAGAGCTATGTGGAAGCTGGGTGCATGAGGAGTTGTATACCAAAGTCAAGGAAATACGAGTGATTGATCTGAATGCAAACCCAGTTTTACTAATGAACTGGTAAGATTTTGGGAAACTCAGGTTCTGAGTACTCTTCAAAATAAGGATCACTTTGTTTTAGAATCAGGCAAAAAGAGAGTTTTAGTGGTAACTTGTCAAAATTTACACAATAAATTGTAGAAGCTAAGTTCTAACCCAAACTTTTTCACACCAAAATCTAAGATCTTTCTATTATCATATGCCTTGTCTAGCATTTATCTTAGGTAATATAAATTATTCTTAGAGATATAATCTTACAATTTCAGAAAGATCACATGCGGTCTTCAAAGTGCCTACGGGACATCTGGTTGGGTGTGTCCAGGTGACAGTTGAATATGGATTGGAGTCACTAAAACTTGAGTGTCCAACACACCCATAGCTTGCCTTTGAATGACTGAAACAGAAATCTTACATAAAATTTGCTGTTGTGCTTTATATCAGGCAATCCCAATTTAATGGATTAAGGATCTCTGCCTGAGCCAAAGTCTGCACTCTGTAATGCCTCTGACATGGCCTGGCACAAGAGCTCTTTTCAGTAGGAACACTCTGTTATTGAATCCTAACTGAAAAGATTACATTTACTCTCTCAGGGAGTTTGAATATGAGACACACAGAGAGTTGAGTAGGGCAAAACCCAGACATGTAGAGAAAAGGTTGTAAGAAGAACCCATGACAATAAAAGCCATAAATAAGCAGAAACTATGATGTGGAGAGTACAATACAGAATTTGTCACTGGTGTTAACAGAATGAGACAGAAAGAAATGATACTCATCTGGTACAGATTTTTCTATGTCATTTAGAAAAACAATTTGAGAATTTCTAATTCTCTATTTCCTAGTTCAAACTTAACATCATTTCAAGAGGAGTAAAATAAAATTTGCTCTAATATTCTTTATCAAACACAAATGGAAGAAAGAAACAAACAAAAAGAATCATTAATATTGAGATTGTTAAAATGACTTATTTTTTAAAAGCATTGTAATGATGATTTCAATATTTAAAGTTAAATATGAAAGATATGTAGAAGTGGGTCACAGATTAAACCAACAACTAATGGCTATAAGCTATTAGAAGAAATAAGTAAAGAGTTCAGTAGTTTTTGTTTGAACATAGTTGCTATTTTCATTACCACAGATTATAACTATATCACACTTAATAAGTGAGTAAACTTAGTGAATAAACCTAAAAATAAATAAAGACACATACAAAAATGGAATAAAATTGTGGAATTCCAAATTCCAGGCTGCTACTCAATTAGAAAACAAAGCTTCTGAAAAGGGACAATGAAAAGTAAACAAGGAAGAAGTAAGTCAAAATAATGTGTTTCTATGAAAGAGTTGTTTTTTTTCCCCATCCATTCAAATGACTTGAAAAATCAAACTAGTTTAATGTGCATCTTCCCTCTCTTTTAGTCATTTAGTTTACGACGTATTTAAAAATTCTTCTGTTTGCAGCCCACATGTTGACATGGCAAACACATTTTCTATTGTTTTAACTTCTAATAATTATCCAATATTTTGGATTAAAAGACAAATTTTCACAGATCTTTTTTTCCATTAAAAACAGTTAAGCTTCTGTAGTATTGTATGCTTTTACAAATAAACATAACAAGAATATTACAAATTTAACCAGAAGTATTAAAGAGAAGGAAGAGGCTCTGCAGACTTAACTGGCAGAAGAGATATGTATATGCTTCAAATAAGAGTATCTCAACCTATGAGGACGTGAATGATGAATGTCTACTTGTGGATATTACAAACTTTATTTTACTCATTTAATACTATTTCACTAGCAAATTAGATGATTAACAGAATGAGATTTATTTCAGAACCTGATGGGATCCATTTAAGGATCAACTGGGATATCTAACAACGCACCGAATGGTACACAAAATATCTAAACTTTTCTGCTACATGAGTTGATATTTTAATCCGAAATTTTGAGATTATTTTCCTTGACTACATTTATGAGATAATGGTTTAAACTTCTTTCCTACTTGACTTCTGTATGGCTTTATTTTCTTGAGAGTTCAAGTTTGTATTATACTTACAAATCGCTAGACAGTGACCACAACCCTGATGATACATTAACATCACCCGAGGAGCTTAAAAAATAGCTGGGCTTATATGAGTTAGAGCCAGGGGTCAGCAATTTTTAAAAATAATCTTACATGGTGATTCCTCATACATAGTCAGTGTTGAGTACCCCCAGTAACATTAACTATGGTGATGAAATAACATTTCACATTTAAAACAGCAAAGAGCAGTTCTATTGTCATTAAATAAGACACTTCCCAATGTGGAGAAGAATATAGGGGCATTAAGTTTCCACAGCACATATAGTATCTTTGAAGGAAAAGAAATCGTCTATATGATTAATAACATCAGAAAAAAAAAAGCATCATAAAATGCTTTAAAAAACTTTATGTGCTGGTCCTGGGAAAGAAGGGGGGGAGGGAGGGAGGGGGGAGGGAGGGAGTAAAAATGACAAATATAAATGTCAAGAAGCACACTGCAACTTCAGTTTTCAGCTTGCAAAGATGAATAAAACTTCAGGTAAAAATCTTTGTTAGCAAAGCCCTGATGTTGTTAGAGAAGGGAAATACAGGAAGCATTCTCAGTTACCATGACTTATAATGTTAACACGTTTTCATAAGTGCATTGTTTTACATATTGCCCATCTTCCTATTTATCAAAGTATTAATATTTCACTTAAAAAATGAAGGTGCATTTTTGTAATATATAAAGTATAATAATTAAGTCTCTATAAAGTGCTGCTACTGTAATTTCTCAAGGTACTTAAGAGTTTCACATTGCAATGACTTTTTAAATAAAATTGATTAGCCTTTTCTTGTGGTTCCTTTTATGCTAATAAGGCTGCAAAACAGTAAACACTGTGACTATATGGATTCTTTAGAATATGCCATCACATCTGTTTTTTGCTATTTGCTGTATTTATATTTGTGACAATCATAATGAGATGGATTTGATATGTGTGCAAGAAAATTTATGTAGAGTCTTCAAATGGAGCAGATAGACCAAAATTATTCTAGGGCATTTTGAATATGATAGACTTCTCTTCAGAGAGATACTCATCTATATGTTAAATCTCTGAGAACATTTTCAGACTTTTCTTTGCATTTGAAATTTTAATTCTGAAATCTCCTTGGATGTATACAATTGATCTTCATGAAAAGCTTTTTCTGCATAAAGGGATTTCCAAGCTGAAAACAGACAGTGTGTGGCTTTATGTTTGCCAAATGTTGCTATCTTAAAATCTTGACTGTTGAAACAATGTCATTTTAGCTGCTTTTATAACACTCATCTACTGTTTACAGTTTAGTAAATGTGCGTTTTTATAAACAGAGGGTTTACCTAATTAACTGGACCAGTGTAAGAACTAGGTCAATGTATTGTTAACATATTAATCCCAATATGGTTGGGTTACTGAAGAGCTCAGTTTTGCTCATTGAGTTCTACCGATTTTTGGCAGAGAGAAAAGAAAGAACAAACAGATGGTGAAAGAAAGAAACTGAGCTGCCGGTCATGGAATACACTATTACACTGAAATATAAAAAATGGTGCTCCTGAATAAAATCAATATCTACTGCTTATTTCTGAAGCAAAAGAAAATTTTCCATTAAAAATGAATATATTGTTCAGTTTCAGGTTGTGATGGTCCAATATTAAAAGGACATCACCTGTGAGGAATGGTTGCTTACCACAGCTGGCTTAATGAAACAGTTAACATTTTATTTTCCTAATGGTGTTGGAGAGTGGAGAGAGATTTGCACTTCATCACTGGCAATTTGAGTGTTCAGATCTGAGGGATTTATAAGAGTTGGAGATAAGTGAAGCTTTTTAATATTTGTAAATTACATATAAACATGTAAATTAACACTTTTGCCCTGGCCAGGAATAGAAAATGTCCCACTTACAAATTAACAAACCACAAGAAAAATTCATTCTTTTCGAAATAATAAGCTAACGTTCTCAATTTAGGATAATATGGCAAATTTATTTCTGGTTAATATGAGTATTCCTTCCATTCAATTGGGTTCTATTACTTTATCATATAAGTCTCAATAAATAATATCTTAAACAGCTAAACAGTAGCTGAATGTAAGTTTTAGAAAAAAAATGAAACAAAAATTAAAGTTTAATAAATAAAATTAAATTCTTATATTTTAGTTTTACTAACAATCAAATATCATATTAAGAGAGGATCAAATTATTTTAAGGCTAAATATTTTAAAAACTTTTTTTTTACCAAACATTATTTTGATTAAATAGGAACATAATCATTTTTAGCTTTCTGCATTTTCTGCCCTATCAGGCTAATGATATGTCATATTGGCTTGCTTCAAGCAAGAGTCAGAAAGGGAAAGAACAGCCAATCAACCTATGTCAGAGGTAGAGGAAAAAAGCCAAGTGGCCAAAAGCAAGATTTCACCAAACTTCTTCAACTCTCAAACATATTCTTTTCAAATTTTGTGTCAAAACTTATCTATATTGAGTTAACCAAACAAATGAATTCATTTTATCCATTTCCATTACTGGGATTAAACTGACCTTACAGTGATTTCTAAAAAAGCAAAAATGAACAGCTCAGTTCCAAGTATCATTTAGTTCAGGGATCAGCACACTTTTTCTGCCAAGAGCCCTATAGTCAGTGTTTCAGGCATTGTAGGCCAAGAAGCAATGCTGAAGGCACTGGATATGTACTGATCATTTAACAAATGAGTAAGTGCAAAGTTCCACAAATTTTTTATTAACAAAATTCAAAACTTCAGTTATGGAACTGAAATTTGAATTTCACATAGTTTTCCATGTCACAAAATATTACTCTTCTTCTGATTTTGCTTTCAATCATTTAAGTAAAAACTCTCAGCCTGCGAGTTGTTCAAGAACAGGCAAGGGGCTGCATTTGTCTCAGATGCCCTATTTTGCCAACCTCTGATTTACTCAATTGTTTTTTCTGTTTGTTTGTTTTTGAAACTATCTAAGTTATAGAAAGAAATATTAATCCAAAATATATTTCTGTGATATGTTCCTGTAACACAACATAGGGAAATCTTAATTAATTTTATGACAATTCTGAATTCACTTGTGTCCCTAACCACGATGTAAAGGATAAGTTTTGTTTCCCCAACACTTTGTAGCTGTATTTTCAAAGGTAAAACATAGTGAGAAGCAATTATTTTTCTGAAGCAAAAGCATATTATTTAACATTTAGTTATTACCTATGCACAGGTCTTCTCTCTATTTAGGGTATTTGGCCTATTTTGTCATATCATTCTTAAAATCAATTTTTTAAAAAGTACAAGCTTTCCATTGTAGCCCACTGAACTATCTTGAAAAGCTTCATAAAAATTGCTATTTATGTATTGGGAAGATGCAGTTAAATACATTCCAATGTACTGGAGAAACCCAGTTTTATACTCAGCTGTGTGGATGATGGTGCCATAAATAGAGAGAAGAAGGAAAAGAGGAGTTAATGATTGCAACTTGATTGAATTCAAGTTGATATACAAAAAGGGAGTGTTCCAGGAGCAACAAGTTATGTATACCTGAAATGCACAAACAGAAATATGAAACTGAAATCAAATTCTGAGGTCCTAAAATACTGAGATAATTGATCCATGTTTCCTTTAAAAGTTCCTTTACATGTTTACAAATTCATGATAGTGCTTTATGTTTATAAGGAAGTACTTCAATTGTTCATGTGGTCACCACTTAACATTTTCCAATGAAAGAAGTGACTTAAAAACAAACATATAACCTCTGGTTTTCATAGTTGTCAATTTGTTCTTATCTCTGAAGAACAACTCATCACTTACTGTACCACTAGAGCAGCCAGATTATCAAAACACAATGTTTCTCTTTCTTCGTGAAAGACTGATGAGCTTCTTAACATTTCATAAAGGCTGGCCATTTCATTTATGCTGAGAAGTAATGCCTCCAATATAGTATCTGAAATAGCATGTGACACTTGACTCGGGTCTCTGATTTCATTCATTTGTAAAGTTGCCAGCAATGCTGGAGTGGAGTGATATTTGGGTGTTGTAAGGAATTTATTGTTTAGAGAGTAAATCTCGTAGAACAAGAGGTTTTGCCTTATTTCAGCCTCAACCAGCCTTAACATAGGAGTTTCACTTGAGTTTTGCATAAAATTTTCATGAAATCTATAACAATGGTTTGCATGCTGAAACAAATTAAGCATTGGCAAAAAACGGAGGCTAGCACTGTCTGCTTCTACAAGAATTACTTTTAGATATATTACCTTTGTTATTTCAGTAAATTTAATTATGTAATGGCATTTGATAAGCTATGCATTATTGGAAATCTATACATTATGATTTGCTACAAAATGACAAATATTACCAGAGACAAACTTTTTGTTTTTGGGTTTTTTTTTGGAAATCCATATCATTTCATAAATAAAGAGGTAGAATGAATGGAGATCTTGATAGGAATTTTTAATTTTGTAGTCTTAATTATTCATTTTTATATGTAGCCCATATGCTTAGAGGAAAAAACTGTTTGTTCCAAAGGATATTAGGTATTTGTGGGTGTCTTATGTTAGTAAAAGAAAAAATATTTCTATTTAAGTCCTTGGAAATGAACATTCTCTGAAATACTTAACATCTCATCCCACATATCAGCAATTTATATCAAGAATGATCAGAACTCTGATTTCATAGTTTATTTAGCCTTTTTTTCCTTCTTTCCATTGTAATGATTGTGCAGAATTAAATAGTTGCAGCCTTTAGACAAAGATCTCTTCCTATTATCTGGAATCAGATCACCTTCAATCTAGAGTGATGATTAAAAATATAGAATAAAAATCTAAAAAACATAGTACAGCACTACACACACACACACAGATACACACACACACCATGGGCTTTGGCGTCAGATAAACAAGGACATTCTAGCTTTTCTCCTTACTACTCATTTCACTTTGGGCATCGGTATTCTCATCCGCAAAATGATGGAAAATAATATCTTGGTGTTGCTATAATGATTACATGAGATAATTTACAGAAAAATATTAGCACTGTTTCTGGCTAAAAATAACTATCCATTAAGTGGTGATCATTGATATTTTATCATTATTATTTATTGTTATGGAAACATAAAAGTTTTTTTTTCCTTACTAAATTAAAACATTTATTTTAGAGTTAACCTTATACAAACAGCAGTATTCAGCAATGTTATGGAATGCAAATCATCCTCAGTAAAAAGGAGGTGGATGATTGATCCCAAACGGGCATCCTGTGAGTCAGCTTCTCCTTGCAGCTTTCTTTTGGTACAGGAGGGCTCAGCATTGGAGGGTACATGAGCAAGTTTAGTCATCAGCCTCTGTATTATGTAGGACACTGATTTTAAGATTGAAAACTGTAATATTCTTGTGAATACAATTTACTTCTTTCCAAGTCATTTAGATGAATTAAAGGCAGAGTATGAAACAGACAGATAAATGGTTTTGGTTATCTAAATGAGAGCTGACAAATGTTTTTGCTGGAAACCTATAGCACCCTCTCATCTTCTCTATGGATTATTAAAGTCATTGTTTTGAACCAAACAATCTGATAAACATTGCACCAGGTAGATCTATGTGCCATTAAAAGCTTGATCTGCAAATCCTAAATGTCTGGAAATAAGCAAGGAGTAGACTGTATGTGAACCTTGCCTGCCCCCAAAAGAATGCTCTGAAGTTTTATTGCAGTTTTTAATTTATGGTCACAGTGATTCACCAACACTAACAAGCATTAAATTTTCACAGCACTCCTATCACATTATTTGGCCTGGGAAATGGTAAATCTGTAATAGACTAGATATGCATTCTGAATTAAAACTCCCAATTTTTCTTTTCTAAGAACAATTCTTTCTCTTCATTCACTCTCTTTTTAATACATACAATATCTTGTTTCCTGGGTTTATAAATAGTTTAGGATGCAATTCTTATATTTCAGTGGATACAACTCTTGGTACAAAATGCATAGTAAGAGGTTATTCTGTGGTATGTTGTAAAATTGTTGAAGCAATTTAAATAAAGGTCCCAATTAGTGTGAAGAGTAAGAACTTTGAAGAAAAAGACTAGCCAGGTCAATAAATTATTGTCCTGACTGGAATAGAGATCAGAGGGGTGTAAATATGTTTTCTATTGGGATTTCTACCACAAATAGTTCTTGCTTCCTGTGTTTAATGGAAAACATACCATGAGTTTGATGTATAACTATTAAAAAAATAAGAAATCATTTGTTATCTTCTAAGATGCATGAGCTTATTTATATATGAAAGATGGCATGGAAAGCCATTAGGGTGCCAGATTAATATCTATAAGGGTCTAGAAGGGTGGCTTAAAAAGGAGCACTTTTTCTCAAGGATAATAGTAGAAAAAAATCTTCATTTGTAGACCAAGGGAACAGCTTGTCTTTCCATACTTAACATCTATGACTTAAGAGAAGTGTGTAAGAATGTCAATGTATTTCTTTAAGCATTTAACAGAATTTTCCAATCTGACAGGGAGCAATTCTTAGCATTCTCTACTCAATATTTTCAAGACACTCTGACAATGTTGGTTTGTGAACTGGAAGCATTGATTTTGACGAAAGTAAATAATTCAGTCTGGGGTCATCTTTTCTAGAAGCATGGATAATGTTTCAAATGTGTAACATTCGATTTCAGTTGTGAAGGTAACTGACTCTAGAGATTGGAAAAAAAATGTATAATCTAAGCTTCTTTTGTTGCTGCATAATAATGCCTAGCCTTGAGCAATACAAACGGGCTACTTTAGTGGTGCTAAGTCTCTTGGAAATATTTTCAGACTGTTTTCATATTATTCAGAACAGCCAAGGAAAAATTTAAGAAAATGCTATTTTAAAAAGTACATGTTCAAATGAAGCTCATTTTTACATAAGTCGTTTGAATGAAAACATTTGGAAGAATAGACTTATAATGCTGTGAAATGCCTTTAGAATTGTGGTATCAAAAGAGAAAACTTAAGGACACCCAACACACAGCCTTCTTACACTATATATAATTGTTATGCTTCATAAAGCATATTTGGAACTATAACATATCAGAATATATACAATAATATATCAGTCTGGATTTGGGGCACATGTGTTTGGTTCCCCTTGATACACTATGCATTTTATTCTTCAACTGATTATGATATATAGTTATCACCATAGTCCTTTAGCCACAACTTCTGCCAGTTATCGTCACATAAGGGAAAACCCTCTCTCTGCTCTATTCCTGAGCTAAAATACAATTTCAATAATAAATGAAATTTAATAAGGTTATGGGAACATCTTATCATTTGGTAATATTGGTAAATTAATTTGTGCTAAGTTTTGTTAATTATGTTCACTTTTTAAAAAGTATATCGGGGAAAGATGCCACTCTGTAATCATTATCCAGCAATTCAATATATTCTATAAAAGTTTAAATAATTTTTTTAAGTCAGTGCTGTTTCCAGTCTCAAATGAGTAAGAGATGAAAGAAATAAAGATGTTAAGCAATATATTTTAAAGTAAAGTTTCCTTTTCTTCAGCCCAACCTCTCAACATCTATTTCCTCCCCTGGTTTCCACTCTTGATTTTATTCATTCCTATCTCTTAAATTCTCTTGATAAACTTCTGGGTAGATAATTAAGTCAAAATCACTCTATTGTTAGTTGTAGCTACTGGAATATTTAGTCACCTGTTCTTTCAAGTCTCTTCAATTTTATATATCCTGGCCTGGTCACGTTCATCTTTTCAGAAGACAAGAGAAATAAAACGAAGTCAATTCTGACAGTAGGTCTATCACCAAGTTTAGCCAAATATAATGAAGTGGCTTATTCAATCAAATAGTTAATACAATAGAGGGGAAAAGGCAATCAAACCCATTGTCTTTTTCTCCCCAAATATAGCAGTATATATCGACATGAATGTTCACACCATTATTACAGCTACTGGCTTAACTTTCTTGTACCCTTCCTTTGATCCTCAGCTCTTATCTCCCTACTTTGTGAAGAATACCCCTTCTGCTTCTCCAATACACTTATTCTGCACTCGTATCACTTAATCTGCTCTCTCATATTGTGAGTCATTTTATATTACCTATTAACATCTAACAACTACTGTGCACTTACCAGGCTAGCACTTTGCTGAGTGACCCATGGGTATCATCAATGATACATTTAAAAAGGTACCATCCAAGCCTGGTGAAATATACACACCAACCAAACAATGTAGATCTAATTAATATCCATATTTTACAGATAAACATTGAATTTTCATGCAGTATCTTATCCAAGGTCACACAAACATTCAGATTTGAGTTCAAATCTCCCTGATTGCTAAAACAGTTTTCTTCATTTCTATGCACCACTGATTCTACCTAGATTGTGTTTCTGAGCAGGTTACCTTGCACATAGAATGTACTCAGATATGTCAATTAAAGATAATGATGACAATTAATATGAATTGTTTAATCATTGCATTGGAAACTGAGGTGCAAGAGAGGAAATAAAATTTATTAAAAACCTCTTTTGTGGCATGCACTATGTATTCTAACAAGTCATGTTACTTTCTCATGGTTATTCGATTAGTACCTGAACGTATTTCATACCTTTTATTATTAGTTTGCCTAGGCAAACTAAACTACTGAACATTTCATGACGTGCCCTAGATACTGTCTATCTTGCTTGCTATTTAGTCTCTTCCTTCACCTAAAATGTTCCCCACTCTCCTTTTTCACTCCATGCCTGCCAAAGGCCTGCTCACCTCAAATGCTTCTCACACAATGGCTTTCCAGATACCCTGCATTTTGTGATTGCTCAATTTTCTGAATTATTATAGCTGTTTGCTGAGATATATTACCCTTTGCACATCTGCCCCACAATATATATCTTGACATACTTGCCTACCTCCCCAGGTGAATTTGAGTTCCTTGGGGGCAGAGATCATGTTATATTTATCTGTGCATTGTATATATTGTACTTCATTGTACTCCATATTAGTTAGTTTTATAAGAATGATCAAAGAAATAAAGAATCTTTGATTACTGGCATACTCAGATTTTCAGAATTGGCTCCCATAGCCTTATAATCTACCATTCCATTCCAGAAAAGGCTAAATTTATTTGCTTTTTCTCAAAAAATGCTTTATACATTAATGCATCATGCCTCCAGGCACTGTACTTCCACCAGAAAGCTCTTCTCCATTTTTTCCTTGCAAAATTTTCCTCGTCTATACAGGCCCAGCTTAAATATAGCTTCCTGTAAAAAACACTATCCTCATGCTCAATAGCATACCTTAGAATAATTAACAAATCTTCACTGTCTCTAAGCTTTACAGCATTTTGTTTTATATTAGAATGATAAATTATTTTGCCTTATCATTGAGTTATATATTTTCTCCAGCACTATGTTGTGAGGTTCCTAAGAACAGGGATTAATCCTATGTGGGTGTCTATAAATAATCATTACATTGATTAGTACAGAGTTAAACTTAATAAATCTTTATTCATTTGAAATTGTTTCATAAATTTTAAGGGAACATTTCCTGAATAAGAAAATTAAATAAATTTTAAAAACACAAGAGTACAATAGGGAGATGTACATCAAGAATAAATAGAGTTACACTAGAACCCTAGACCAAATTGTAACAACAAAACACAAAATGCAGGGTATCTGGAAAGCCATTGTGTGAGAAGCATTTGAGGTGAGCAGGCCTTTGGAAGGCATGGAGGAAAGAAGGAGAATGGGGAACATTTTAGGTGAAGGAAGAGACTAAATAGCAAATTGCAACAATAACACACACACACAAAGACCCTCAGAGTTGACTTATACCTGATTTGTCTCTCTTCTAGCACTTTTCACCTCTAGCATCTTTGAACAATGCTTCTCCACCAAGCTCCTCTCATCCTGGTCATTCTCTTTTTCCTCTACTATTGCTGCATGAAATAAACTCCAAATCACAACTGGCATTTTCTAGCAGACTAGAATTGGCTATGTTTTTGAAATTTTTTTGTATTTTTTAAAAAGGAGCTTGATGATATACTAAGCCCTAATAAATCTGGGTTGATGCTAGAGAGTAATCTCTCTTTCCACATAGGGCCTATTCCCCATGCTTGCAAAATGCCCTGCCCAACACACCTATTGAATGAAGGATGGCATTTTTGAGACAAGGTTTGTGGGTTATTTATTTCTCTTAAATATTTAGGAATTTTATCTATATACTAAGTAACAGTAAAATGACACACTTCTTGGTTCTCTTAAATACATATGTTAGAATTAGTGGGATTTTGTTTGGTTCTCTTTTTTTTTTTTTTTGAGGTACCAGGGGCCTCACCTGGGATCTCATATGTGTGAAGCTGGCGCTCAACCACTGGGCCACATCAGCTTCCCTGAGTTGGTTTTTTCGTTTGTTTTGCTTGCTGTTTTTTTTTATTTTTTTTTTTTCAGGCAGCACCAGGAACTGAACCCAGGACCTCAATGTGGGAGGCAGGAGCTCAACACTTGAGCCATATCTGCTCCCTTGTTTGGTTTTTTAATGAGAAAATTGAAAGTACTATAGGCCTGATTTCAAAATAACAAAGCATGACCTTGTGCTTTTATTTTCCATTGAAAATGTGTTACGATAATATGTAAAATTCATCTTCGATTCATTTGATTTTGCTCTAGTTTCTTTCCCTCCTTTGATTTGTGTGTGTATGTCTAATAACACTACCTTGAATTTGTGTTATCTTAATACCTGGTTTTACAAATAGTAGATGGTAAAAATATTTTTAAGAGACACAGCACTGTCATATTAAGACTAAGAGTTTCATTGTTTTGAATTTGAAAAAAGGAAACCTTTTTTAAAAAATATGTATCTATTTCCTTTAGAGATTTGATTCAATTTTATGTGTTCAAAATTTATGAAATATTATGAAACATATATATGTAGAATGAATATATTATAGGCAAAAACAAATTGATATCATGCTAAAAGGACAAAAGGCAAACCACTTATTTTAATAAAGGATAATTGTATTCAGTCTAAAATGAAACCCTTGACAAAAGTGTTTTTTCAGAGATAGACTGACGTAATCATGTCTAACTACAGCTACTTACAGCTTAACGATTACTTAAAAAAGTAACAGCATCAGCTAATACTACTATATTTTAGATTTATTGGCCTTTACTAAGAAAACACTAGCAGTTTTAAGAATTCATCACTGATTATTTTTACATTTAAGGAACTATATAAAGCCAAGTTGTTCTTTGTGATGTGGTTCTAATTTACAATCACAGACAGTCCTAGTTTTTAAGTTAAAAATATACCTCACCTTCACATATCATTTACATATACTGATTGCTTCCACATGTCTGGCATAAGGCAAAATAGTTTATGAGCATTGTAATATGGCTAAAGCCACAATGAGATAAAATTCACCTTTGTCTAGAGTACCTAAAAAATTTATTCATGGTTGTACATAAAGTGTTTTCCAAAAGAATTCTGTCCTCCAGAAAAATCCTTTAAAAGCCAACTGTGGTTAGTGTCACCTCCTTCCTAACAATGTCTAGATTTCCCAGTCTAGCTTCCGAGTGTCTTCTGTTAGACAAAAGCCCCTTTAAGTTACTCTCAACATGTTCTTCATTCTATTTACTAGCCACAGACTGAAAGTTTATTTTCTTAAGTGATTGAATATCCTCTTTCCCCAATGGATTATTTGTAATCACATGTGGTTCATAGAATTGGTCAGAAAGACTCAGATTTTATATCTACAATGTTGCATTCATACTCAGGGACATATAAAATAGGAATATTGTGTTAATTCCTATGTGGATTCAATACTCCTTAAGTTGTCATGAATGATGTTGGGTCTTCATGACCCAGTCATAACAAAATAATATTCAAGGCAACCATTACAACATTTGGGAGGATATGCTGTAAATACAGGAACAAATAAAACTAGTCATTTCCTGCTTATTTATACCGAATATTAAATGACTGACTTCGGTTCATGGTGAAACATGAATTGGAACTTACAGTCTGTGAGATGCAGCCAACCCTTTCCTTAAGAAACAGGTGCTTCCTTGCTCAGCCTGGCTCAGTTAAGTATTTGTAGTCAGAATACCTACGAATCAGGTCAGCTTTCCTATCTGCTTTTATCCCCATTGTTAACTTTATGTATCTGCACATGAAGATTCCATTAAAATTACACTTAAAACTGTGTCCAGCAATAGGTCAACAATCAGGACATGTGGCTTCACCTAAATAAGACTGAAAGGCTTAACAATTGTGATTTTTGTTTGTATTATTACTATTAATCTAATGCACAAAACAAGTAACAGCTAGAGAACTCATACATGTAAATCCATTCTGAGTGAGAGAAACTATGCATTATGCAATTATTAATCCATCCTAAGGAATTAAGTTAATTGAGTATCTTCTATGATTGCAATGCACTGATTGGTCCCTTACACTTGTATTATCATTATCACTATAACAGCTATGCAGCTATTCTCCCTACATCATAAGAAGAGAAACCTGAGGTGGCAAAGTCTAATAACATGTCCACATCCTCACACATAGAAAGTGCCAGAGTTAATTCAATGCTGTCTTCATTATGCTAAGAGTTCCTGTCCCTTGTGAAATCTTTATGCATTAAATTTCAATAGGCCAACAAGCCTATTACTCTAAACACAGTATGACCCAGCTTTTAATACCACTAAATAAGAGTAATGTATATTATCAAAAATATTTATTTGAATTTGAATATGTGTTTTCATTATGTACACTCCAAGAATATGAAAGGGCAATAAATCTACCTCTTTATGATGGGCACACAAGAGACATTCAGACATTATCTATACCTATAAAGACAACTAAATTGTATGAAAAGAATGGTGTACATGATCAGCGGAGCATCCAGGTGTTGAATGTGACCCACAGTGTACATTACATGAGGTGAAGCTCCATATTATAAATTGAGATGTGTATTAAAGAAACACATTATTATAACATCACTATTTTTACTTCCTTATATGGTAGCTGCTCAAAATAGACTAAACAGCTTCTTTTAAAATTAATATGCTGATGTGTATATAGTTTTAGACAGAAGTACTGCCATAGAGTGGAAGGTTTTCTCCAGTTTGATAGTTAAAGAGCAAAGCCCATCAAACAAGCATTAATCTAGGTTCTAGTGAAACAAGAGTACACCAAAGAGATATTGACTCTGCCTTGCTAAGTGATTTCATGCGTTCTAGAAAGAAGCTTTTTTTTTTTTTCCTTAAACACTTGCCTTATTGGGTTATGTTAGATTTTTTTTTTTTTTTTCTGAAGAAACTGCCTAGATTAGGAGGGTAAATGACAGACAGAATGTCTCCTCTGTTGGAGTGTGCAAAGGGAACCTTCATTCTGTTCTGAATGGGCATCTTGAGAAGCAAAAGAAGTCTGAGGCGCTATTGAACATGAAGCATACACAGTGAAAGGAAGAAACTCAATGGCTCTCGGCCAGTGTGTGAGAGCTTAGGAGGGAACTGGAGTCTTGGGAGTAGCTGCTCTGCTTGCACACAGCTTCCAATTTTATCTAGTTAGAATCAAGTGCCAAGGAGCAAATCTTTGCACCAGCCCTTGGGTCAAAAAAAAAAAAGTCATCAAAAGAGTGATGAACTCATATAATATAGTTAGTGAACCTGAGAAAGATATTATGACCCATGATATCTAGCTTTGCCCATAAAATGACATTGTGATAAAGTAAAATGTGTGTAAGATTCCTGGTCAGAAGTTCTAAATATATACTCTTCCATAAATCTAAGAAAATTTGCTGGAATTAGTATGGAAGAGAGTACAGGTAAATAGCTAGATTCTAGTTAGTGTTCAATTGTTTGATTTTTAAAATGTTATGTTAACCCATAAATACCGGCAGGTTTTTTTTTTTGTTGTTGTTTAATGCGACTTGAATTTTTCTGGACATGTAATAATACATTGATTTATGTAAATAAGGATAAGCTACATGTCTACTTATAATGGCCTTGTATACTGGGAGAACAAGGTCATCAGATGAGGCCCAATCTAAATTATAGCCATTTGTTTCAGAATCTTGCTTCAGCGTCTCCGATGATGACTCAATAAGTCAGAATTGAAGGCAGGGAAGCGGATGTGGCTCAATTGGTTGGGCTTCCATTTACCATATGGGAGGCCCCAGGTTTGCTTCCTGGGGCCTCCTAATGTAGGCAAGCCGGCCCGCGCAGCGCAGTGACCTGAGCTGGCCCAGCAAGATGACACAACAAATGGAGATAAGCAGACACAGAAAAACGCACAGCAAATGGACACAGCGAGCATAAGCAGCAAGGAGGGGATAAATAAATAAAATAAGTCTTAGGAAAAAAAAAAAGAATTGAAGGCAGCCCCCAGGTTTCTATTTCTTAAAACATAACTTGGACATGTCACCCGTTTATAAACTTTTAAGTTTCATTATCTATAGGCTAAAGTTTAGAAAATTCTCTACCATTTATCCATGTATAAACTGCTTCTGCTGCCTTAAATTATCTTTTTTTCAATAAATATTCCACTAATCCATTTTTACAAACCTTCAAATTAAAGTTGGCAATGTTTTGCATTCAAATCCATTGTATGTATGTTCTCATCTCCATTCCGTTTGCCCTCTAACCTGGAATGATTATCTGCTGCTTTTTCACTTATTCTTTAAACCACTTAATTCAAAAGGTATTAAATGAGAGCCTATTGTGCACAAGACTCTGTACTTAATTGACTGGGAATATAAGATGGATAAAGAACAGGTATAATTTTTAAAAGTTGACAACCTGTGTCTTCTTCCTCTCAAAATGTTAAATTTTTTCAGAACATTTGTCATATATTTTTTTACCTCTCTTCAAAAACCTTGCCCAAGGAGATACACAAATAAATGTTTTTTGAAGAGGATAGTATCAGTAAACAACTGACAAGGTGGGGGGCATGCCACTATCAGGAAATGGACACAGGAAGGAAACTGCACAAGTGTGATTTGGAGAAAGTGACAGTCTGTTGGCGCATGGTGGGGCCTGCAAGGTGAAGGAAGTTTCACCTCTCAGTCAGTCATTTTCATCACTCTCTCAGTTGCAGAAATTTATAACCTTAATGTTTTAAGGTCCTCACCTACATGCAACCAGTTTTTGGTACCAAGTCTAATTTTTCTATTGTTGCAATGTCTCTCACCTCCACTCTCCCATTTCCATTGTCATGATCTTCATTCAGGCATTAACTCTCTCATATCTGAACAGCAAGCACGTCCAAATACTGGCCTCTATCTCTAAGATTCCTTTCTGTCCATCTTCCTTATAGGTCACACTAAGGAGTTTGGGCTTTTCTCTTTAATCAGTAGGAATTTTAAATATTGGAAAGACATTGTCAGATTTGAATTTCTGAAAGAATCATAACCAAGAATGACAGAAAGGAGAGGCAACAATTATAGGCCAGGTATTGCCATAATTAATGAAAAGTAATGATAAGGGCCTGACCTAAAGAGGAAGAGAGAAGAGGGCAGATTTGAGAGAAAGACTCAAGAGGTAGAATCCACAGCACCTTGAAACTAGTTAGGTATGGGCTGGGCCAGCAAGGGAAGAGGAAAAGTTGTTACTGGCCTAGACATGGGGCAAACTGACATGAGTCTCTGAAACTGGGATTAATGGGGACAAACAAGTTTTTAGAGAAGACAGTAACTACAGTCTTGAACAAGTTGAGTTGGAGCATCCTGACAGGGACCTTAGAAGAGATATCTTGTGGCCTCTGGGTGTGTGGAAGGGATAAATGCAGCACTCAGCTGGCTCAGCAGTTGGCTCCCAGAACTTAAGATATCTGGGAAAGTAATTTTTACAAATAGTGGCATAGACAGATTGGGTAACCTGGCACACACCTTCCAGCTGTGTGAGCCTGCTGCTGCTCCATTTCTTCCTGGTCATCAATTGGGCAGTGTTCTTCCCTCTGAAGAGTCAAGGAGACTAAATTTTTCCCTTTAATCAATATGTTTTATAGATGTGAAGCTGAAGCATTTAGGTTGAAATACATGAACCATACTTCTCTATATTAGGCATGATGTCTTACTGAAAGCATTAGGGGTGTTTATGTATAAAAGGGAGACAGTGAAAATTTAAAGTGACAGGATAATCTAATTAAGAAATTGTCTATTTTGGTTGCTCTGCTATAGAGTGACCTGCTAAAAATGAAAGGATCCTAACCTCCTCCTAAGAGGGACATAAGGGCTTTTTATCATTGAGACCTGGAAACCTTTCCTATTGGATTTTGTTTTCAAAAGAATAGCCTCAAAGCAAATTTATTTGAATGGGCCAAGATCTGGATTGAAGACTAGAATTCCTGAAAAAAAAAAAAAAAGGAGCAAATAGCTAGAACAAGGAAACCAAAAAAGGTTAAATATTTCAAACTTGTAAGGTTATTGTAGTGGCCTGTTGACACCTTGCACGCTGGAGGTGGATCACCTGGGAGTAGAAACATAATGTTCACACCTGTGAAGGCAACACACTAACCACTGTGCCCTGGAGCCAGGGTGGAAGCAAGGCTATGTGGAAAAGCATCCTGACAACTTCCAAAGGTAGCAATGCCTACAAGAGAGGAGGGACCTTGACTAGATATTTACGATAGAAGGTGCTCTGAGAAATGTGGTCAGCCCTTAAAGGTCAAAAGATCATAGCCAATACAGCACCACTTAAGAACTGATCAACCAAAGGAAAAGACTCCTCTTCACGACTCTCCATCCCAACCCTATGCTCTAATGAATGGCATTCCATTTTCCACAATTCCTAATTAAATGCAATATAATTTAGAAAAACACATTGATTTACACAGCTCTTCATCTAAATTCTGCAAGTACAAGAAGTTATACTATTATTGCCAAAATCTCAGATGTCACTTTTTGCAGTTTGTGCTGCAAAATACCATGAACCTATATCCTTGCCTGGTATATTATGAAATATACTTTACTAGCCTGTTTGTTCTGAAGCTAATTTTTTCTTAAGTGAGCCAGTGAAATGCCATAAATGATGACAACATGCTAAGTCAATCACCATACATGCAATACACTTCTTTGCATTTAGATGTCTGTGGGAATAGACATTTAAGGGGACATTTTAATACCTGGTACTTATCATATAAATGCTGTAGGTATCTTCATATTAAATAAGCAAAACCATGATTTTAAAAATAGGAATAGCTCTTTAAATAACATAGTGAATTGGCTAACTAAAATACTAAAGCAGAAAAATAAGAATTAACAAGGAAAACAGGAAGAAAAAAGCATTCTAAACCAGTATCTTTTATAATTTCAAGGAAGTATTGTCACAGAGTTTTCCACATTGCTAGCCAAACAACGTCCCTTTCTTTGTTCCTTTGGTTAGAAAGAAGCCTGGCTCATGTATTTATAGACAAATCCCCATGGAGAGATGGATAAGCCCATCTGACCACTGTAAAAAGTCCTTACAAGTATGTAACACTTGTCCTGTTTGCTCCCATTTTCATTCAAACCTAGACAACTTGCATAGAAACTAAAGTTCCTAGCCTGATATGTAGCAGCTTTAAGTTCCCCTTGTTAAAGCACAGACTTTTTCCATATTGCATTTGAATGCACAAAAATGTAACTATATTATTATATAAATTATATCAAAAACACATGGTTGTTTTCTTAAAAAGAAAAGGTTACAAAGACATAGTTTTTGATAGCGGCAATCACCACACTTCCCTCCTTTTGCTTTCTCACGTTCTTCTTATCTTTCAAGGTTTACGTTCCCTTGTGAAGTCTTTAGCTAGATGTGATACTGCCTTCCTCAGAAGTCTTATTGTATTCATTTATCCAAGCATCTGTCCATTTATAAGACATCCATCACAAACTATCTTAAAGTTTTTTGTTCATTTGTTTATTTACTGATATATTTATGGTCTTGTATAGTATTTCAAATCTTTGTACCACAATGGCAAATAGACCTATTTCTCTGAGTGTAGGGAACATGACTTATGTGGGATTGTGTGTTGTGTCTTACACATAGAACGCAAGAAATACTTATTGTCATAACTAATTTTCATAAGTAATTGAAACTTGCATAATCTAGGTTTATTTAAATTAATTCTTAAAGGACGATCACAGCAGAGTTTTTTCTCTTTAAATTTGAAGGTAAAACTTTAAAATTTCTGTTACTTATTATGTAAATTCAATCACAGATACAGAAAACTTTGTTTAGCTTTGGCCAAATAGATTCCTTAAGTGTTGGGACTTGGACTTACTCATTTTCTTTTTTTTAACTACTGCTCCATAGCATATGATCTGTGCATAACATACTCTTGGTATTTTTCCTACCCTCCTAGCCTGATGATATTTCTGCCTTGTCACAAAACTAATATTTTTTTATGAATTGGAAATTAATTTACATTCTAAATATCACTCTATAGGTCTGTAAATTCCATAGGGAAATTAAACTATTATTCTCCCTCACACTCTCAATTATGTGAGATTGGGATTTTAAAAGAACTCAACATTTATTTTGTATATTCACACTTCAGAAAAGATTCCTGTGTTTACTTCCTACCCTATCTTCTCTCCTGGGCAAGGAGAACAAGGGCTGAGGATAGAAGTGGGTGGGGATACCAGGCTCTAGATGTCAAAGCCAAGGAAAGATAGAGGCTGGCTTGGAGATGAAGAGCAAAGGGCAATGAATAACCAGTGCTCTTGATAAGTGTGGGAGAGGAAGCAAGCAAAGGTCCAAAACGCTAAATCTTAGCGAGTTGTCAGAGCAGGAAGTCAGGATAATCCCCAAGTGCAGACAATGAAAGAGAGTCAATTGAAAATGTTAAAGGATTAACATTTCAATTTTGTTTGGCAGCACTGATTTGTTCTACATAAACCTTCACATACAATGACACTGAAGATGAGACGTTTATCTTTAATCACAATTTGGTTTTAGAATACTCTCACTTTCCTTTTTGGCTGTGTTTACTGATATATGTTAAGGGGTAAGGGGAAAGAAAATCAGGGTATTCTTCCACGCAAATGAAACAATTCCTCAACCTGGTTCCTGGAGTCGTCTAAGCTGTATGTATTGTTATATATTCTCCCTTTCTTACATGCAGGCAAACAAACATGGCCTGGAAACTTTCTGAACTGAGTTCTAGCATACGCTTGGTTCAGGAGGTGGTATTGTTTGTGGAGCTATTATGGCACTCAATCCTCGATGCTTCAACTGATATCCTCTTACCTTAGCATGTAGCACTGCACTTCGTTTCTCTACATGTGGCAATGTACAATTCACTTAAAATGAAAAAAAAAAAATTATAAATTTTTATTTCTTGTATTCAGTAACAGGCATATTTTGTGGTTTAAAAACAAGGAGTGGAGTAAAATCAGCAAGGCACAAAATATTGTGTGATACCACTTATATATGGTATCTTGAAATAGCATATTTTGCAGTTAGAAAGTAGATTCAAGGTTTCCAGACTATGGTGGAAGGGGGAAAGTGAAGTGTTTGCTTGTTGAGTATAGAGAATTTTTAAATAATAAAAAAGTATTTTAAAAAAACAAGGTATGTCAAACAAGGCACAAAATCATTTAAAAATGAGTGGCACTGTGCTAGCCAGTAAGAATATAAAGATGAAAAATACAGATCCAGTCTTAGAACCTCTCAATCTGGCAGAACAGAGATGATTCACATAAAGTAGTTTTACAGACTAAGGAAGTCATTTGAGGTATTCAATAGAACACTAAACTCCATTTAGTTTGTATATGAAAACTCAAGTGGGTGTTATTATATTTATCTTAAGGTATATTTATTATTGCATCAACAAATTAAGTTACTGTAAGGTTTAGTCAACATTATTTCCCATGCCACATCTCTCCAAGCAAGGAAACCTGGAAACGCAGGCTTAGTGACTCATTCAGGAGATGGCAGAACTCCCTGAATTTGTAGTTTCTTTACATTTTACCATAAGCTTGTAGAAAATACTAAGACCAGAGCATTCTTCATATTTATCAACAGAAATTTATTTTTGCTTATCTTCATTCCCTAATTCAATTGTAAATTGTGTATTTTCTTATCCTGGGTTTGACAGAGTCCAGCTTTGTTACTATTTTGAAACAGTGTGTGAATTCCCTATTTTTACTGATGTTTATGTCTTGGCAATAGAAGGAGATAGTAGCTGGAGACATTCAGACTTACTTAGGTCAGATAGAATTTACTGATTCCTCCATATGTTTAATTATGATGATAATTTAAAATAACCTATAAAACAAAAATAGTCACAAATATTATTTTATCTTCTCAATTAGCTATTCTCCAATTATAAATGATAGCAATAACATGCCCCAAGGCAAGCTACTTCATTCCTGTTAAGCTCACTTTGTCGCTCAGACTTACATGTCTCTCTATATACAGAGAGAGAGAGAGAGAGAGAGAGAGAGAGTGAGAGAGAGAGAGAGCGTGAGAGCAGGAAACTGTCTTTCCACCATTCTAATTATTTTGTACTACTATTTAACTCATTATTTTACTGGGCATTTTCAGAGTAATTTACATGTAAATTCTCATTTAAGTTAAAACTTATTTATTTTACTACTTATAATCATGTACTTCTTCAAGATCAATATGTATCCAAAAAATGTTTGCAAAGAGGGCACCAAAATCTTTAGCAAGTCCCATTTTAGCTAATGCTTCTGTTTTGTGCATCCTAGATCTCATGCCTCTTTTGCCAGTTTTTTCAAGCTTGGCCTCCACTAACAATTTTACCTGAAGTGTATTTATCCGAGCCTGCCCATTTCCAAACTAATGAAAGAGCTGTCACAAATTGCTAGTGCCACCTATTAGTGGAAGCATAGAACTGCAAATCATGATAATCCCTTTAAATAGTACCTGAGAATTCATGAGGGATAAAACTTCATCCCAAGACTCACACTTGTTCTAATTTGTGTTTACAACTGTGGGCCATTTTTAAAAATATGCTTTAATGGCACACATTAAATTCATTTGAATAGTGACATGAGTTTTGGAGATTTTATTTACAAGATCAAAATTGCCACAATTGATCATTTTATTGCAGGCCTTTTTTTTTTTTTTTTTTTTTGCCCAAGATAGTTTGATAAGAGTAAGGTCTTATTCATTTAAATATGTAACTCTCCATTATATAACATCTAGACTTTGCATGTAGAAGTTGTTAGTGATCAATTCAAAATTCATTTTAATACTGGTTGTCTTGAAGATTTTAGAAAGATTCAAATATGAATTCTATTTATGATTGTCTTGAATTTAGATTTAAAAATTCTCCAAAAGGTGCAAATATATGGTATTCTGACCCTCTGTAAATGAAAAATAGGTGTGTCACTTAGGTTTAAATAAGGAAAGTTGGGACAAGAAGTTAGGTCATATAGTCTCTCACAGCCCACTTAAAGTTCATGATCACTTAAAAATAAAACAACTTCCTTACAGTACATATATGAAAAATATGAAGAAAAGTGAGGCACAATTTTTCCACAATACAATTGCATATTCACACGAAGCATAAGTATGTTATGCTTTGCAACCAATATTTTAAGTTATAATTTTGTTACTAGGAACATATGCAATCAAATTAATTAATTCTAATTACATTTTATTCCTGAAAGTTCCCTCAATTGCATTAATTCCTGAAAAATAAAATTTACATATACTTAACAAGGAATCAACATGTTTGTTAATTATGTGGTTTGATTTATATGTGATAATTAAAAATCAGAAAATAGAGATAATTTGTATACACATCTCTACATCTATTTAGTTGGCTACTTATCTAGGTATTGCATATCACTGACAGTAGGGGGGGCTTGGAATAATTCATATGAAGAGAAAAAATGACATAAAATGTTAGAATTGGAAGAATTCTCCCTTCAGTATTCAAATTTAAGTTAGTAATGAATGAATGTCATTATCACAAGTTGGTGGGTTAGCGGCTTACATTGAATGGTTTGTGGTGTCAGTTATTTTCCTATTTGCTAAAGTCACTACTGTATAAATTATTATTTCAAGGGTCAATCTGGCTGGCAGCTTTAAGCAGTGAAGCCACAAACTGGAGACTTTCACTAGCCCTCAGTTGATCGGACCTGGTTGGATCACAAGATGTATGACTTACAGTTTGTTTTATTTTTATTTTTTATTATTTTGCCAGTACATACATGTTGAATGAATGAATAAAAAGTTCTAGTTTTCAGTGTGTTTAAATTCAAGCAAAATATGATTATTAAGGTTAATACAATTTGAGAAGAAAAGGTCATATTAAATAAGATTCAGCAATTCAGAACCTGATGCCAAATATGCAGCAACTGACTGCATATGAGAAAAGGCATTGCAAGGAATTTATAACTTCTTTGCTCTGTGTGTGGGTGTGTTTATATATATGTTTCTATTTACATTTATACTTACATTTATATTCATTTATTCTTGTTTTCCCCTACCATCCCTAGACATGTTTCATTTTACCTGTGAAGAAATATCAGTATATCCTATACTATGAAGTGAATATTTAAGCTATCCAAGAAAACTTTTCATGGGACTCAAAAGATCGCACCCACTCTATTATATATACATATTTTATTTTTTTAAAAATGTGTGTCATCTTAATCTAATAATTATTTTAGTTGTAAAGAATTTTATTGTAATTTGCCACCTGTAGATTGCCAAGATTCTTTTCTCAGCCATAAAATATTTAGCAAGGAATTATGTCATTTACATATATTTAAAACACTGCTTTGGTAGAGGCAAAAACTCTGAAAGAAGTCAACATGTTGAATTAGGAAATAATTATTCATACAAATTAATTCTGAAATGGCCATAAAATATTGAATAAAAGGCAAAGAAAAACTTTTGCAATTTTACTTCAGAATTTTAAAGAAACATTATCATTTTGTATCAGAAAGATGTGTAGGAGAATGTTTGAGTTAACTGATAATCTCATACAGATAATAATTAACCACTTGACTTTTGAAAAAATCCTTAAAAACTGTAAAAGAAAGCCTTTAAAATGTCTACCATTTAATTAAGTGCTACTTACTAAAAGAGTCTTCCCTATGAAGGTTAGGTCAAAGGCGTTGATTTAACCTTTGGATTCTCATGATCACCTTCATATTGAGAATTGCCTGTGTCTTTGGTTTCTTCTAAAACTGAAGCATACAATGTCTTAGAAAAACTCATTATGTTGAGTGATGGAACATTTGTCATTTGTTTCAAACCCCAAACCTAATTTATTTCCTTGTGATGTCCATAGGTTTTTCAGAAGACTTTATTGTACCACACATTCCAAGTAGAATATTATGTGATCTTTTGATATTTCAGGAGAAAAATGAAAATTGACTAGTTTCGAAAGGCAAATATACAGCTATGCAACAATTTTAAAGACAAGCATTTTAACATTCCCTGTATCACATATACTTAAGGAAGGCAAAAGTAACTCTGAGTGAATGTTTCTTGAGGATAATTTGTATGTGACTGTGAGATTTGCAGTTCTCACATTTGCTTCCCCCACAAGGCTTCTAAATCAGACTGGTTCAGAGAAAAAGCCAGCATAACCCATTTTTCTAATATTATCGCTTCTCCAGATGGTCCTGAAAACATCTATTGAGTCTCTTTTTCCTAGAAAGTAAAGAGGTATCTTGTTAGATATGTAGGTACACCCACTACAGAGGCTGCCTTCTTGTCATTTACTTCTTTTTCTTTCTCATTTAACATATTAAATCTCTTTCATCACCTACCAGGCAAGATGACAAGTGGAAAAGTAAGCAAAGTGATTGCCTGAAACTTCCTCTTGGCATCCTAAGCAATGAAAGAGTTAATGGTGGATCTTTGAAAACAAGTGACCATGGGAAATTAGGGTTGGCAGGGATTTAACTCTTCATGAATCATGCTGGAATATTTTTGAGGGCAATGCAGTGGATGTTTTAACCTTGTTTGATATCTAATTAGGGAGAAAAAAAAGTAGCAAAAACAGAAACAAAAAACTATTATAGTTTAGAAACAAAGTACTAACAATTGGCTACCAGGTGTTTGCTTTGATAAAACACATATACATGTAGAAACAAAAAGGTAATGACAGGCTAATAAAATGACAAAAGAAACATTGCTTGACATATCCCTTGTATTCTTGCTTTTGTCCTTTTCACAGTTTGTTGTACCAAATTGTCAATCTCTAGGTATATCAATATAATTGATAGGTGGCTGTAAGGCAGTTTTTAATTTAAAACTAAGAAGATTAATTCTAATGGATGCCGTTACTAAATAGGCTTACGAAGGCAGTGTCTAATATATACATCTCATCAATATATACAGCTTGCTTCACCAGACAATTTTAAAACGTGTATGTAACAAAGAACTATACTAATAAAATGGTGTCCTTTTAATATATAGAAAGAATTGGCACATCAATAATGGAGAATAATCTATTATGAAAATAAATTTTCTTGCAAAATAAAAAAGCATAATTTCCCATTTTTATTTTATAGTTTTTATGTATTTCATGATTTCAAATTTGTTATTCTAAAATTACAGCATATAGCCACTCACATCTTCAAGAACAAAAGTTGCTTGTTAAACTTACTCCCAAGGAATATAAACTTGGGCAAAGTAGACCACCAATTCAAGAATTATGTGTTGGCAGTCTTTCAAGAAGTGAAAATAGAAAACACAACCTGACTAAAACACAGATGCCATAATATCAGATGCTATGGAAAAATTTAAAGATAGTTACTAATTTAAATGTAATTGAGATTTAAATAAATATTTAATGGTGTTATAATTATTTTAAAAATTTATATAATGAGTAAAATTGCATTTCTATTTGCTGATGTTCAAAATCCACTCCCAATTTAATACCCACAAAGATATTAAACCAAGAAATAATATATTTCCCAATTCATAGTACTTCTACCTAATAAGTATTAAATCCAAATAAACACATTTAATAGGTGTTTAATTTTCTAATTCAAAGTGTGAAAATTATATCTCATCCCTATTTGAGGTCCTCATTCACACTAGAGCATTCAGAAAGAGATTTACCATTATGTGAAAATTAAGGAAAATGTTTTCTGGCCGAAGAGAAAGGTACAGTACATAGACAGCTCTACAGACAGCTTAAATAGTTTTCTCTCGTATTATAGGCTACAAATGGAACATAATTGAAAGCTTCTCACAGCCCCACCCCCAATTCTAGAAATCTGAGAATCATAAGAAATCAACACCTTAGGGAATAAAACTACTTTAGTTAAAACAGTTTAATCTTCAACTGCATTTTAACAATAGCTGAGTTATATAAATATTCTCTGTCATTGAAAGTTATAGGTGTCAGCTGGGAATCTATGTTAGCATTAATTTACACATATATCCATAAAATGTATCCAGACACATGTAGAACAAACATATTCTTTAAAATCCTCATGAAAAAAAAAAAAAAACAAGCACACACATTAAAGTGTAACCAAATAAATTACTAGTAACCATGTGCTAAAGCTGTTTTTTGCTTTTAAAAATTTGTACTTTTATAAAGGGAAGTCCACACAACTAGTTACGCAACTAGAGAGTGGTGTCTCTTTAATACTCACTGAAGTACCTACGGAATTAAATAACATTTTATTTCAAAGGCTTTAGCTTTATACCAATTAGCCAAATACACAGCTTTTCATACAATCATAACACACTGTGGAAAAACTAGTCTGTTCTCTCCAGTTTATATTCTCCTGGCAAACCAAGATCTACTGCTTATGTTAAGCATCTGATTGTCAGATTTGAACAAATTGAATATTCATGATGATGATTAACCATTTAATGTCTAAAACTAAGAAAATACAGCTTGTCATAGCAATTATTATAGGTGAGGCATGCATATCTAAAAAGAGAATGTGCAATAGTGTTTTAAAAATATTTTAATTGAAGTCTGATAAATTAACAAAACATAGGATATGATTGCATATAACAATCAGCATGTACCAGGCACACAGCTCTTCTCTGCAATTGTAATTAAATGTTCTTTGTTTGCATTTAAATTGTTAGATATTGAATACGGGATATGCTTTTATAAGAATGTGTTTATATCATCTCAGAAAGAGAGGCATAATCACATACGTTTCCCAGGTTAAACTGAAGGTTTGATGGGTTGGATTGGAAAGGGAGTTCAAGGAACGAAAAGTGGGGGAGGGGGCATTAGAAAGCTAGCCAAGTAAATGAAAAAACAACAACAAAGATTTACCTTTATAGGATAATTTCAGCCTTGGCACATTGTTCTTTCCATTCTGATAGTTTGCTCTTGCTGTAAGTAATACTCCCCAAAACAGACAGAGAATCCTAGTGAACCAGCCCATGCTGCAGACGCTGTAGGTCCCTATGCCGCTTCAGTCTTCCCTCCTGTATTGTGCGGCCAGAGAAGTTCAAACAATCTGGAAACTGGAGGTAACAGGTGATTTAGGTCAGTTTCATTCATAAATGCAGACAATCAAGACCTCAATGCAACACTAACACCTCTTCTTCTGTAAGAGTCACTGAAGCACAGAAACTTCAAATCATCCACACACACACCAAAAAAAAAAAAAAAAAAAAAAAAAAAAATCGAACCAGGCACCGGATAATGAGGCACAACTGTTGTGTGGAAAGAAAACAGAAAAGAAAAGGAAAAAAAAAAAAAAATTAACAAGGGCTGCTGCAGTGGTGCTTAAGAAGCAGTTCTTTTTATCTATGCTCTTCTGATAGCCGGTTGCGGACTCTAATCCTGCTCTCTGCTTCATTCGGCTCCCGGGAAGCAGAATGAAAGGGAAACAGAGAAAGAGAGAGGAACCGTGAGCAGCGCGGACCTTTCCTGTACACATGAAGGGAGAGATGACACAAGATCTCTCAGACAGGTTTTTCCCAACACTCACTAGACTGGCTGACAATGGGAGAACAGGCGAGCTCAACCCACTCCCCTTCCCTCCTGTCACACAACACATGCAAAAAACATCTCGTAGAGATTAGAGCGGGGAGCAGAACCCTCCAGCGTGCTTGTGAAAGGCATGTAGCTATAAATTTACTTCCCAAGGCAAGCGTTGTTTTATAGCCATTTTTGGGTACAACTGTGATTTTAAAAATCTGAATTCTGCTACTTACAGAATTTACAGTTCATGCTTATTATATAATCCTGCTGAATTTATACATTGTGTGTGTATGTGCGTGTGTATCCTTTTCCATCGATATAACTTTAACCACTGAAGGTTTTAAAGCCTCGTTAGAGATCATTCCCTCCTCTCAACAAAACCCCTTGGCTCAACCACCCCCTTTCTCCCGCCCCACTGCTATTTCAGTGAAGAAATTCCTAGTAAAGCCCATTTCAACAATCAGTTCAAGACAAATATAGGTCCACTGAGAATTATAAATTACAACAGGGGATTCTCAAAAGGATACTCAGAATTTAAAAACAGCTATGGTTTTCCAGCTTCTGGAATGCTCTGGCTAACATTTTTAATGCATCACATCTCATTAATTAAAGCCACTTCCCTAGTTTTGCTCTAAAGGGCAGAGGGAGATTACAAAGTTCACAAAAGTCCCTGCTGAGTGTCAAGGACCAACATAAAGAAAATATCTCTATGTCTTCATGTACTGGTGAGGGGTTACTAAATTTTTGTGGGACACACATGCATGTATCCAAGCAGTCATACAAACACCATCAGCTATCCTTTCCTAAACAGGCATCTTGTCTGAGATGTTTAAATTTCCTCTTCCATTTTCTTTCAATTTTTCCTAAAGCCAATATCCTTATAGGATTAGGAGTGGGGGAGGGGGGGGGAGGGGGAGTTGTAGTATATAGAAGTTAACAGATCTTTCCCTTCTTTACTCCCCAACTCTTTCTGCTCCCCACAGACTACCTCCTCACAACATACCCACACAACATACAGAAGAAAGAACTCTGCGTCAACAATATGGGAATTTCTCATTTGAAAGGAGACAATGAGTGTTGCAATTAAAACATAAACACTTACTGAAAGTGGCTTAGTGTTCTTAAAAAGAGCTAAGCCAATACAACTTTCCTCACTTAATGTCTACAGACCAATAGATAAAAAGCAGCTCTCCCTCCCTCTCCTTCCCCCTCCCCCGCCTCTTTCCCTCTAACCCCCTCTCTCTCAGTGTGTGTTTGTGTGAGTGTAGGTGGAGGAGGAAGAGGACAGGGATTTTTTTTTTTTTAAAGGAGCATGGGGTCAGAGGAGGGGACACGGGATTCTCTCCTTCACTAGATTGACTCATCAAACTGACCGTATTGTATTTGTCAGCTTCCACAAGCCTATTGATCAGTCAGTATTGTTAAAAAAATAAAATCCAAAAATAATGTTGATTTTAATGATTCCCACACTTGTTATCCTGAGCACTTTCACGCCCTAGGCAATGGATTAAAGCTACAAATGACAAGAGGCTTGTCTGTCTTTCATGGATAACCCTCTATAGACATTCATTCTGCAGAAGAATTCATGTCACTTTGGGATTATTTAGAGGACTGGACTAATGAATTATCATATTGAAATATCACATGGAGTTAGTTTAAAATGCTTAAGTTTGTGCAATATTTACATTAATATATAGTTTAAAATGCCTTTTAAAATATATTTTTTAATTTAGTTCTTGTTACCTATAGTAGGGGAGAAGGTTTATTTACCAAAACTAAAAAGGTTAAGCAATTTAGAAATGTATCTATTTCACTTGTATAATGTCTAATTCTGAAACATTTTGATGTATTCCAGGAAAAAAAAAGGTTTTAAGTAAAATTCAGATAAAAGAGGGTCTGAATTGATATCATGGGGAATAAAGTCATTCAATCTGGATTTTGGACTACAAATCAGGACACTTTATTTTGTAAAACAGATAATTTAAATTAATTTTGATGCCTGGAATTTGTTAGCATAGACACCTCCACATTCACTTTCATGGAAGAGTAGTTTCTAAAAAAACATTGTTTATTTATATTTGATATTTTTCTTGCTTTCCAGTTTTTTTGATCTTTGTGTTTTATTCAGTTTTCTGAAAGTTTGAGTCATATTTACATTTGTTTTTGTTTGTTTGTTTGTTTTTAGGAGTTACTGGGGATTGAACCAGGACCTCGCACATGTGAAGCAGGCACTCAACCACTGAGCTACAACTGCTCCCCTGGGGTTGATTTTTAATTGAAAAATGTGAACATAGTTTAGTTCTTAAGGTGGGCGTAACCATACTAGGATAAATAAACTATTTAAAAAGTAGAAAAGTCCAGCCACACTTATATCTTTTAACTGTAAAAAGAAAGAAAGAAACTACATGGCTGAAAAATCCTTAGTATTTGGAATCTTATATTTCTATTCCTTTCTCAATTGACTTTGGTTAGGGTTAAATTTAGTTCTCAATTTTTTTTCATACCCCATCTGAAGGAAAGTCAAGTTCAAAGGTGTACCTGACTCACTTCAGTCTCTCAACATAGAAGCAACACAGAGGTGGGTAAAGGAAAGTGCTTACCAGAACCTATCCGAATCTGGCTGCCTGTGTGAAAAAGTCTTACAGGGGATTTTGACCACCCCTCCAAGGAATATCACTCCCTACTCAGAATTCATGGCCTAAGCCAGGACTTGCCACTTTAATCACTACTATTATGGCATCTTTTAGTATTTTTAAAAAATCAGCAGTATTATATTGACCTTTAAACAATGAATTTTACTTAAGGTCTAAGGGAAATATTCTTATTGTGTTTCATCCTCTCAAACAGTCTCTCTAATTTCTGTTATTTTCTAACCTACAATCTACAGCATGTGCTATAATTAACTCTATTTGCAACTGAGTTCCTAATATCTTCTCAAATGTCAAGTTTTCAGATATGATTAACTATTACCACAGCGTCAAATTTGAGCAGGTGCTTTAATTTGATGATCATGCAATTGTATACATTTCTGTCAACTAAATCAGTAGTTTTTAACCTCACCCCACTCACTATTGAGATGGATTTCAAAGACTTTTGAGTACCAAACTTTGAGAGTGGCAGTTTTCTGGGTGGTGTGCTTCTTTTCTAGAGATGCAACTCTTCCCACTTCACAACAGATTGGTTACCTCTTGTTTTTCAATAAAGACCCATGTAGTTAAAAGATTCCATTAAAGTAATTTTTCATTGGAAATGTTGTTTTACAACCCTTCATCTATTGGATGAAACCAATGAGTATATTTTTAAATGTCCACCCTCTAGGTTGCTTTATTATGTATTATGAAAAAAAAATAGGGATGACAACAAGTACTGCAATTTAAGAGAATTTTTTTGCCTAATTTGTGAGGTGTTATTCCAAATACTTCCCTAAGTTATAGATATCTCGAATTTTTCTGTGAGTAGTAGGAGAAAACACTTGCTATCTTTGTTTATAAAGGAATATAAGAAGAAAATATGCTTTAGATGCATTCAAAAGAGATAGTGGGTAAAATGTACTTGGAGTTATGGCGCACTTGATTTAAGACACTTTTGCCTCTCCCTGCAATCTCTTTCTTACCTTCCTTTCATTGTGGTTAGGTAGAGGAACTACCCCAATGTGCGTGCCATCCATGGAAGCAAATGTTCTCTTGCAAAGAAATCACGTAGTTTGGACTTTCAAAGTGAGTTGGTTAACCAGTTTGCCTAAGAAATACCAAGAAGGAGACCAATACTAACAAACAAAAATACAAACAAATTTCAATATTCTTCCCAAGGTATTTCTCAATCGAGTCATGTGAAAAATATACATGGTATCCATCCAACCTTTGCTATTTCCTGTTATTTTTTTCTCTTCAATAGGCTGCTTCATTAGTTTATGAGAAAGGCCTAGGATCAAGAGAATTACAGCTATTGAAATAGTCCAACATTTGCCCTTGCTCTGACTTCTCATGCTTGAAATTTATTTTTAATGAGGATTTTTTTGGTACAGGGAATTTGAACCTTCTTTTTTCTAAAAAAGAATTGCGTGGGTGCAAAAATTCTTTAGAAAATCAGAAGACAACCTATTAATTGGGAAAACTAAATAGTTGATGTATCATTCTTTCTAGGCAAAAATGATAGTTATTTAAGAACTACTGAGGTAGTTCTAGGAGCTGGGGGTGGCAGGTTAAAAGCTATGTTTAAAAAAAATGAAGTTAAACTTTTCATATCCTGACCCCTGTGAATGCTTTGAGAATAAGCAACATTGGAAAGTGTGAGTTGAGAGCAGGGCTTGGTAAAATGCAAGGGGAATTCAATCTCTAAGGAAGTATTAACTCTTCCGGACACCTCCGTTCCCCTCCAACTCCCCATGAATAGATATTTCAGTAAAACAGTTTCCTCCTCTGGACTGAATTTGTAATAGTTTGAAGAAAAAAAATAACTAAAAAACCATTTTTGTGTTTTCCTGTTTTCCCTGGTGACACCAATGTTCATGACACTTTAACGTAAACAGGGATTCAGAAGGTAAAAGACTCCTTGTTTTTCATATGAATTGAAGTGATAAATGTTAAATCAATGCAGAAGGTGTCCAGAACTGGCCAAATAGTTACATATTTGTGGCTGCAGTACTTAAGGAAAACCTAAACAATTAAAGCTATCAAAAATCACAGGGCGAGTGCTTTAGTGGTGAGGCCAGGGTGGGACGGATGGGGGTGAGGGTTGGCAGTAGTTTCCCTCTTCTTGAGAATTTGATTTGTGGGGCTAGTAGGTGAGTTTTATTAGGTTAGTAAATTTGAATGGGGCATGGGGGAGAGTGACAAGAGACGGGATGCATAAGTTTTTGAAAGTTATGGTTAGTATCCAAGTTGCTTTAAGTAGCTAAAAGTCAGTTACAGGAACAAATTTATCACTTCTACAGCCCTTCTTTTTTCTTTCAACTTTTTAATTCCACCATATTTTTCAACATTTCAAAATGCTTTAAAAATGGCCTTTTCCCTTTCCCTTTTCCATCTGTTTAAGGAACTTGTCATTACTTTGGCTTCATTATTAGATTATTCAATAAGTGAATGCTGTGTTCCTGAATATTAATTTAGTTAAAAAATGAAACCCTGAAAATACCTGTTTGGGTTTTTTCTTTTTTCTTTCTTTTTTTTTTTTTTTTTTGGTTTTAAGTGAGAGTGTGTCCACCTCAACTCAAATGGAACAAGAAAGTTTTTAAGCGAGACAAAAATCCCATTGTTAATCCTGATCAGTGCAGGCTAGGCAGTGAGGAGGAAAAAATGAGGCATCTGTGGAATACAAATGAAACAAGCAGGTTGGTTGTTGAGTGTTTCAAGATATGAAGTTATTATTATTTGCCTTCTTATTGAATTAATAAATAAGCTGATTTATACTAAATAAAGTGAAGAAACCAGGCTACATTGTTTAAAGGATTACTTTACATCTGACTCAGGCAAAGCAGATGCATAATAGTTTCCCTTTGTTATCCTCTGAAAAGAATGTTGCACCTCAGATGTAAATTTACCCCACAATCACTATACTCTAGGAAGGGGCCTTTTTTTTTTTTTTTTTTTTTTTTTTTAATGTTTTAAAGAGTTTGAAACTGCTAAAAGAGATGCTGAAACCTAGAATTAAAGCTCCTTAAAAGGGTTTATTATAATGGCAAAACCAACTGTTTAGCGGACTGTGACTCAAAAAAGTACAGTGCATTCTGCTTTTCAAGGGCACAGGTTTCTTCAAACAGATTGCAAAAGTTAGAAAGAAAAGAGGTCAAATATTCCCTTCAAATCCCATACTTGCTCAAGTATTAAGCCTCATTTGGTCTAGTCTACACCCCTCCTCATTTTTTTTCTTTTGTAGCATGAGGGTGGGTTTTCATTTCATTGCCTTGGGTAGGGAAGCAGCTGTCACCTTATGTGGAAGATTAGAAAATGCCTGTTTATTAGTTAACATTTTTAAATAAAAATAATTAATGAAGAAAATTCACCTTCTTCCCCAGTTTCCTCAGAGCATGTCCATAGAATTAATCTCGTTGTCAATCAATCAACATAAATCCATTTTGTCATCCCTGCTCTACCAATGAGAAGAGAAACAGTGCCCAATATGTCCAGCCGTGAATTTTAAATTACAGATCCAATTTGAAAATGGTTTGAGTTGCGGACTTAAATGATGATGTGACTATTCCCTTCATTGTTTTATTTAAGTTGATACATGACTTTGATGATTTAAAGCACTTTAAAAATCCCAAATATCTTACAGAATTTTCAAGCCGTCCTTTTGAGACATAAAAATAATGTACACTAGGACAAATTGTGCTCTCACAGAGCTTTTAGCTCTATTATTTAAACTAAAGCATTATTACCTGCCATAACTTGTTTATTATACATAAGAAAAGGTTATTTTTGTTCTTATGATTTTAAAATGGTGAAGGTATTCCTCTGTGTAACTTGGTAGAAAAGGCATTTTGGTATCTTTTTTACTGAGTCTGTTGTTTTGGTAGTCTCATCTTGATATATTAAATAATCATTGCAGATGATACTAGGAAATCTATGTGAGTTCTGTTAAGCCAAAATGGCAAACACTTAGAGAAATAAAAATAAAAGTTGATGAAACAAGCTAAATGTGGTAGTCTATTTCTTGGGCTGTTAACCTAAGTTTGTTGGTGCTTGACATTGTGTGCAATCCTGCACACCTAATTTAAATATGCTCGCTCTTTGCTCTCTACAGTTGTCTTTAAAAATGTTTTACTTGTTTCTTTCTGTATGCATCCATTCATTCTACAAAATTTTGACACTTTCCTAGGTGCCAGTCACTATGCTACACAAGAGGAAAACAAACTTCAAGTTTTTTTGTGGATAGTGATATGTATTTCAGTAACCAATGCTTAATTTACATATATTATATATATAATATCTATATAGCTGTTTTCTTTTCATCAGTGCCTTTGTCTGTTTTCATTCCTTCTAGTATATCTTCTTCATTATTGTGGAAGACCCTAGCTGATGGCAGGCAGGCCACATACATATTTTGTTGGATTGCTAATGATTATGGGCTATTGTATTCCCCTAAAGCCTAGAACAGGATTTTGCTTTAGGGAATCATGATATAAGATATCTTAAAAAAAATTTTTTTTTAAAGTCCTGCATAACTGTTTACAATATTTTACAAGTATTCTGGGACTCCTTCCACTGTGATTTTATATTGCTGTGTACATACCTCTATTATAATTCTTATTACTTTATATTTTAATTTTCCCTCAATAGACTCTAAGCTTAAAGAAAACAAACTTTTTTCTCATTATTTATCTTCAGTGCTTAGTGTTGCACTTGGCACATAGTATAGCTTAACCTGGTAATTAATCTATTAATTAATTAAATAGTCAGGGAAAATACATGCTGGATAGGTAACATATCATGCCACAGCAAAATTTTAATAAAATAATTTGATAAAAATTATTTCTTAGCAAATAAAATTGCAGTAATTCCCCCATGCTTTTTTTCCTTTCTTTCTTTCTTTTTCTTTTCTTTTTTTTTTTTAAGGTACTGGGGTCAGGGATTGAACCTGTATGTGGGAAGCTGGTGCTCAGTCACTGAGCCACACGGGCTCCCTCCCATGTTCCTATGTTAAGCATGTACTAGAGTACTGGTGATAGCATTTGAGAGAGTTCTAATTCGTTTATTTGAAATGTGATAAAGTAACCATATTATAGTTCATAAAACAAAATACATTTAGGCTTTCCTTCAAAGCATGGGAAATTTCATTGTTTCATTGTTATTATCTAATTATATAGAATCACAGTATTTCTTTTCAGATTGAAGACCTCTCTTCAGTCTTTCTACTACAGTGTATTGCTAATATAGAAGTTAATCAAAATGGGCATTCTATAGTGTTTCCGAGTGAACATCTGGTAATTAATCACTAAATTTTTATTTTAAGATTGAGTGGTGGTTATAGAAGTCCCAGAAAGGGAGCCATACTAAATTGTGAAAATATTCCTACTATATTTAATCAGGAGTCCTGGCTTTAAACCACAAGATCACAATTTAGAGAAATCCAATTCAAATTTAAGTTTCATCAACTAGAAACGAAGTTGATCCTCCCCATTTGCCATCATGGATACGAGGATCAAATCAGATACGATTTCTGACATTGCCCGACACAGTAACTTCCAGGAAGGGAGGCGGTGCTCTCCGTACTGGTTTCCACTTCTACCCTCAATGGAGGCAGACTCACTCAGCGGTCACAGAGGCTCCCCGAGCCAATGGGCATCAGAATCAAATATGGGGGCCCAGAGAGTACATGTAGGTTTTGGTGCTAAAAAATGGTGATTCTACAAAGCTCTCTTGGGAAAATGGGCGGCATCCCTTTGAGAATCACTGCAGTAGGCACTAAAAATGTTAAAAGAAAAGAAATAAAGATCTAGGCTGCTCTTGATGTTATGATTTTAAAAGGTGTCCTTTAAATATTACATGTTAAATTTAAATATCAACTGCAGCAGATTTGCCCATAAAGAATAGATTAAATTAAAATGTGAAGAGTTGAAAGGACAGTAGTGACCAGAGAAACTATGACTTAGACTAATAAGCATGAGTTGCCTTCCCTAATCAGCCCTGCAACTGTAGGCAGCTGCAAATAGAAGGAGCGCAGCTTTTCACCACTTAACAAATTGCTGGTGACTCACTTGGCCAGATGTGGATTTGAGATTCTCCACATTTCACAGCTCACACAATGTAGAAGGAATGTATCTTTTATGGTATATAAAAATCTTAAATTAGTAGAGGGTCCACTACTAGCACTAAATCCTCCACATGTGAGTGGGTTTCAATAATGCAAGTTGCAAACTTCATGAGTTAGTTAGTATTTATATTTTTGGAGCAAATTATTTTCCCAGATAAGTGTCAGACTTAACTTTAGGAGGCAAAAAAGTTTAGGTCAACAGGTGGAACACCTGTACAATTATTATGGGAATATCTCCTGCTACTATTTATATTTTAGGTCATTAAGTCTCCTATGTCAATAGCACTCTTTAGTATTTTAACTGTGCTGTTTCATGCTGTTTTCAGAACACGAGGGAATCCTGATTGGCTAGTAAATAAGTTGATTTTCCAACCTGCTGGAATGTTTTACTATAATAGTTTCAGCAGGAACATTCCCCCTTTAGACTTATTATTATTAAAATACATTGACTCAAAATAACTATGACAAGTTATACAACTGTCTTTGGACAGTTTCTCACATCTCCAAATGGATATCCACAAAATATTTAGATTCACAAGATGAATGCTTGTGGATATCTTAATTAACAAATACATCTATTTGCATATTTGTTTCATAATTATTATCAGAAGTCCTAAAACATGGCAATATTAATTGTAAAAATACAATTGCCACAATCTTAGTAGAATTACAATTTCTATTTCTGCGTAAGTACCAGTCTATGGCAACTCTTTCTAGATTAGTCATATGCAGTGGGACATGTTAAGTATTTTTTCAAAGACATGTTATACAATCCTGTCCCAAATTTTAAAAGGCCGTCCTGTTGTATACTCCCTCAAAAAGGCTGTGTTTCAAATGTATTCAGCAGCATTTTCAAATGTGAGTTCAATAAATTTGGAAAGCCACTTAGTCTCCCACTAAATTGAGTCTATCAGAAAGTGGTTTAAATGTCACTAATTATTTTATAGAAATAATCATGTTGTAGCTTTAAACAAACTTAAGCTTTAGTCTACTTTAAGACTGGAGTGCCAGGATGAAAATAAAGACCCTTCTGCTGAAATAGAGAAGATTGAGTTACATTTAACAAGATGCAGGATGTGGCACTTCAACTATCTAACAGTGGCAGGCTGTTTGCCACCCCAACTGCTAGATCATGTTTCCTTTGCCTCATACAATTTCAGAATAATTTCATAAAAATTACATGATGGAGACTATAGGTTTTTTCCCAGTTCTGATTTCTTTAAATGTTAATATCTCTACAATAAGCTCAAACTTTAATAGTACTAGAAAAGAAAGAAAGAAAACCAACAAATTTACCTTGGTAAATTTTTAAAAGCTCAGTATAACTGCAGAAACTGCAATTTTTACTCTAAAGGTTTTTTTCCTGGTCATGTTTGCTTTTAAACTGTCTGTGTTTTCTTAAAATGGGCATAGTGATACTTTCCACTGTCTTTCATCCTTACTGTAAAAATGAGTGACTGAATAAAGAAAAAAATGGAAAAGATATTTTTATGTAAAACATTATAAATAATATATTTGGATGAATATCTCCTTCTTTAGCTCATTCTAACTCTAAACCGGGTATCCCCCTCTTTACATTCAATTCTCTGCAAAGTCTTCCAAAATCATTTATCATAACTGTAGTCACCCCAACAGCAGCATTATATACCACATTGTCTTCTGTGATCTAAATCTCTATACATATTCATTTTGTTTGGGTCATGTTCATATGTATTCATTCTATCAGTAAAGCACATATTTCATGAGTATTTGTCTTGAAGTAGTGCTTGAATTACAGGACCTCTTCAATGGTGAGGCTCATACTAGACTGTTTCCTGTGAGGTTCCTGGGCCCATTCCTTTCACATAATGGGTCCTCAATAAAAGTAATTGAATGACTTCCTGACTATTGTCATGGTTCCTGGGAGATGCAGGATGGGGTTGGCAGCAAGAGACAAAGCTGGCTGTCAAAACTGTTACAGTCAAGATGAACAGCAAAAATGAGAGTTGAAAGAAATTCTGAGGATTTTCAGAACTCTGCCCATTTTGTCAAAAATTGATTCAAAGAATTCCATGTATTCCTGAACCCACTGGTTTAAAAATTAATCCCAGAGTTGAAAACAAAACAAAACTCACCAACAACCATTTGCTTACTAAATATAACGTTTGAAACTACTATGTTCTACTCTTAGGTGTGTAGAAAAAGATTTTGTAGTAGGGTGATGAAATATGTCTAAGTAATAGAATTTCATTAGTTAAAGGGTTGAAATAAATGGCCTTCATTTTGCACAGTTCTCTAAAGCATAAGCTAAATATCTAGTGTTAGAAGATTTAAGAGGTAAGTCCTCTCCCTCTATAAGGAAGTGTGGAAAAAATGTGCCTCCCTTTTCCCAGGAGCATCAGCGTTGGTGGGGCTCTTGGTGGGAGAGGCGTGTTTCTCTTCAATTGCTCTACCCTAAAGAAACACTGCTAGAGAGAACAAGGCTGTGTGTGTGTGTGTATGTGTATATATATATATATATATATATATGAAGACCTTCAAACAGTGAGGGACTTTCAGTTAAGGAACTTCCTTGCTCCCAAGATTATAAAGCATTCTTATATTTATTATTATAAGTATATAGCAACAATTTTCTAGATGCAATTTAATTATAAGCTTTAAAGATAGACAAAAGATAATCATTCATGTCTTTTTTAAGCATTTAGTTAGGCTGAGGTAGTTTCCAGTAATGTTTCATAACCTCTCTCAAATGATACTGACTCATGTGTAGTTGCTGATATGTTAAGTTCAAGTGGAGTGGTTGGCTTTGAGTCATTTCCTTATTCTGAAGAATTACTCTCAGATTTCAGACTTAGGAAGAGTGATAAAGGCTATTGTCAGAAATCAGACTCTTAGGATATAAAGAACTGCAAGTTTCTGGTTACTGCTGTGTAAATGGGTCTAAAAGGTAAATACTATCACCCGAGTCTCGTTACAAGAAATGGATACTATGTATGTTTAGTGCCCTAAAGATACTGTTCAACAACTAAACAGTATGTTGTTTTACAACTAATGGGCTAGTGGCCTTTAACACCTTGATTCATTTTTAAATATTGAGAAAATTACTTTCTTTGTGACTAATACTTGTCTTTATTTTTTTCTTATTCTGAATGTTGTTTTCCACGTATACTGGAGATGAAAAGCCACTTTTCAAACCTGCATTTTGTTACTTATTCTTGGATAGAATGTGGAATGACATTCCAAAAGAGAAAAGAACAGTTAGTAATAACTTCTTAATGATTCTAGAGCTTTAGAGATGAGCCATCTAAATTCCTCTGTGGTTCAAGTAAGAACAATCATAACAAAAAAGATGCCAGTTATTTCACTACTCCAAATAGTGATGCTTGTGTGTGTGTGCATGCAGGCTGAATGTTCCCCAAATGCGTGGACTACATTATTAAATAACAAATAAGGAGGCAGGACAGTGTGATGAGAGAAACCCAATCTAAGTCCTTTTCCCAGCTTGGGCCATTAGATAATGAATTTCTTAAGGCCTTGATATTCTTCTCTATTAATGATTTTGCCTGACAAGATAAATTCCACTTTCAGTTCCTTCTAGTGTGGAAAATATTATATCCTAAAATGTTTTTTGAGACCATAATGTGAAATCTATCACTTAAAATATTAATGCTATTAATTATTTACTTAGGAGTAAAAATTTAATAATTCATATTTATCCATGTAAAATTGTAATTTCAGTTTTAGAAAGAAAGTAAAATCTGTTTTATAACACTTATTCAAAGCATTCAAAAAGGACCTGATTGCCCCAATATCAATATTAATTTTTTAACTGAAAATAGTTATAACACACCTCCTATGCTAGACTCTAAGGTAGGTATTTTAGATAAAAGTCAATTACATGATTCTGATATTAAAGCTAATTGGTATGATGCTGAAGAAGCTAGATGAAGTTAAGATTCCTCAAGAATGTTTAGTGTTCCTATAATTTGGGAGAAAAAGTTAAATATCTTCTTCAGAGAGGGTTAATAGAAGCTGTAACAGACATATTCCAGTTACATTCTTCTCATCCAATTACACTGACATGTATATTTCATAGAAGAGAAAACACTGTTATTGATAATAACTTTAATTCAGCTTACTTCAGTGTATATTTATTGATTATTTCCAGATACCAAACTAATTTTTGTAAGGAAGAATAAAATGAATAAGATATGATTCCTGCCTTTGAGGAGGTCCAAATCCAGTAAGAGAAGCAGTTACAAAAAAAGAATACAAATACAGAACACTGATTACTCAGATAGCACGATGATAGGTATTTAGCCCAACTGGGATTTTATAAGAGGTGTCCTGCCTGAGCTGCATCTGAAATGATGGGTAAGAGCAGGTGAAGAAAGATTTGGAGGCCATGCCAAGGCCTCTTGGCAGGTTGCAAAGAGTAGAGGTAGGAGGAATGTGCAGGGGCCAAATCGAAATTTGTATAGTCATTCTTGCAATTCTAAACTAGGTGATGGAAAGTCACAGAAGGATTTGAAATAGGGGAATGAGATAGGTTTGCTTTTTAGTTAAATGTCGCTGGTTGCAGAATGAGGGTTGCATTTACTAGGAAAAAACACGGAGGCAGGACGGTCAGGTCGGTCTATTTTGGTGCTAAAAGAGTGATGAAAGTCCTAATAATGGAAGCGGAAGAGGAAAAGAAGAGAGGACTGAATATGGAAATGTAAAGAAGCAAAGCTGCTAATCTCATGAATGGTTTGATAAGGGGAAGGATGGAGAAGTGGGATTTTACAATGTTTTCCATAATACCCTTGATTATGGCACAGATGAATAGAGCCATTGACTGATACCAGAAAGAGAAGAGGAGGAGGAGATATGCATGAGGAGAGAGAAAGGAATTCAATTTTGACTTTGTTGATTTTGAGATTACCAAATACATATTTTAGGTAAAAATAAGCAGTTTGGTAAATTAGTTTAAAGCCCAAATGCCAGAGATGAAGATAGGGATATATGCAGGAGTTATAAACAATGAAGAGAGAAAAATAGGTTTAGGACAGAATCCTAGATTGTGGTAAGGAAAGGGCAACAACGGAGAAGTCCAAATAGGAAAATGAGTCAAACAACCATGTAAGGAAAAAAAAGCAATGTCATGGACATCAAGGTAGAGACTTTGGAAGAAACTTTTAAGGTGGTCATCCAAATGCAAGTGGGGGATGTAGAAGATCAGCAATGTATATACTATTTGAAGTGGCAGGATGAAAATCATTGGTACCCTATGAAATAACAGAATTAGTGATGGAAACAGAAACCAAATTGGGCTAATCAGTTCTCTCACTTTCTCAAATATGAAATGGCATTTAAAGATGCTTTACCATTCTAAAATTTCAAATGCACTATGCAAATTGAACCATCTACTCTGAAAATGGAAAACATTTAAAACACATAACAGTTTTATATTTATCATTTCCACATTGGGAAAATTAATTCCCTTTTCTTCCAAACAATTGGATTTATTTCTCTGTTTTTCCCCAAGCATTTTTGCAGGCTCCTCATAGAAATCAATTCACTGATTGCAGTGTAATATTATGCCCTTAGTTTTTATTGGAGGTTGATATATCAAATGGTTGTACGAAGAATATTCTTCCAATGTCTGCAAAACAATTATTCATTATACTAGTCAACATCACAAATAATAATACACATGATAAATTGCTCCCAGATTTTAATGCCAGGAAAAGTTTTTCTCTAATGAAGAGCTGATATACTCCTTTTTATCAGTGAATGAAAAAGTATTTCCTTTTACTCTTGACTGATATGAAGTTAAAAACGAAATTTAATGCTCACATGTAGAAACCAGCTTTTTCTAGTTTCCTAGTTGGTAGCTGGAGAGTACCTTTTCATTTCTTTTATGGGTTTCTATTTTCTCTCTCAGTATTACTTCAATCCTGTATATATATATATATATCCATGTGTATGTGTGTTTAATGAAGGCATCTTCAAATAAGAAGTTTAACTAAAAACAATAACAAAAATAGGAATAAAGTGTTTGGAGGTATTTTATTTCACTATTTCTATTGAAGTTCCATTTCCCCTTCAACAAAACCCATACTTGTATTTGTTTGAAGAAAAACTGGTAATTTCTTGGATATTTCTTTAATTAAATTCAAACTTTTCTATGTTTAAGCTTTCTTATCAGTAGTGTCCTTCTTTCTCCGTATACTTAATTACAAGGAAAGAGATGCAATATAATTAAATTCTGGCTTGAAATGTGTTATCTATTAATTTTTTATGCATATCCTTATTTTTAAGTATATACTTATGAGCCCAGGACCAATTAATACAGATATTAGGGTTGATTTTTCTTAAAGGACATTTAACTGCACGTAAAACCACTTGAGATTGTAACAATTCAAACTGATTCTATGTCATTTACTTCTAATAGCATACTTCTTTTTATGTTTGCTGCCATTAGGGATCATCTTATACTAAACAGAATTTCCAATAACAGTGTGAAGAGTGGCAGGTGCAAATAAAGGAAGACAAAAATATCCAAAATTACAGAAAGTTTAGTTTGACTAAAGGCATGAAAATTGTAGGAGGGGATTTGATATGAGAACTAGCAAAACCTCTTTCTTTTTTACTAGAAATCCCAAGATATTCTTTTTAGATACATTCCTTCCTATCCTTCATGATTCCTCTCTAATGTCACCTTCCCTTTGAAGTTTTACCCCAAACTCTAGGCAGTTAGCTGTGCCCATCTGGAATCTTGATAGTCTCTAGTCTTAGTGATTATATCAGAATCTGAAAATATTTTTATAATGACTTGTTTAGAGATCAACTTCCTTCCTCTATTCAAAGAAAGGAATTACACGTACCTAAGGAAGGCATTGTGTAACCTAAGCAGTAAGCATACAGTAGGCACTCAACAAAGGCTTTCTTGGAAAGCTGAAATGTATGAATAACCAATGAATGAATGGAGGCTGACAAATTGGTAAAAACTGCAGCATAATGAGGATGATGAGGCATTGCTTTGGATTTTAGATATTTCACTTTCTGGATATTCAAGACACGTGTAGAATTGGTGATAATATGTCCACTGGTGGCATGAGGTGGCAGAAGTAAGAGTCCAGGTAAGAATTTGAAAAGTTGGGAAATAAAACTGACTTCTATGAAGTAAACATTAAACCAAACAGTGCTCTGGAGTAAATGATGAAAAATCACCTCTTAAGGTCATATACTTTCAAGAACAAAAGCCTGAACTGAAACTGCCTGAATGTTTTATATTTGCATGGTGAATACAGAAATGTGCAAATCTCAAGGAGGCTTGTCAGCCATGGAGGCACCTAGAGGAAAGACCCAGAGCTTATTAATGGCAGCGAACAGCCCTTAAGTTTCTCAGGATTAACATTTTCTGTATAGGGGAGATTGCCCCAACGCTATAGTGAAAATATATGCATCATATTATCTTAACATTTCACCCTTCAACATCCAAGTATGTTACTAACTTGTCTTTATTTTACTTTGGGTGATCTGCTTATAAGAAGGAAATGTCATTGTCATGAAAATATGAGCATTATGGGTTGTGTGACAATTAACTACCTTATCACACATTAATAACATTCTCATTGATTAATTTAGGTCCACCACAGTAATAACATCTATTAGTTTTGATTGCCCATTATAAACCAGACACTGAATTAGACACTCTTTCATATAAAAACATGAACTTTCAAAACACCTTGAGAGATAATATTTTTTCCCCCCACTTTATAGATAAGGACTCTGAGGCCTGGGCAAATTAAATGATTTGATCTCTAATATACAAAGCTCAAATTGCATTTTTTTAAACACTCCATTTATACTTACAACTCAATTGGATTACTATTAGTATATCTATTAAATAGCACAGCATCAATATTAGATATATAAAAGTTTTTTGTTTGTGAAATTCAATTGCATTATGAAACTGAGACAAGCATGTTACCTGCACTGTCATTCTTTCAAATACATTTTTAAAAATGATAGGCTCTTATACGCACAAAACTGGTATGATTATGAGAGAATATTTTATTCCACCATTCTCTACATAGTGGAGTAACTGAATTATATAGAATGAAGGATCTCTCCTTGCCTTAGAAGACTCCCTAGGATAGGAACTGTAAGCTCTGCATTCTTGTTGATAAATAAAGGCAAGAGACGAGATGCTGTTCCCTCTGCCTCACACTTTCTGCCCCAGATGGCTGAACTGCTCACTCTCCCGCCTCCAACGTGTGTATCTACTCAAAGGTTACAATCTCTGTGAGGTCCTCCCTGTATACGCAACCCCTATTTCCTTTTCTCTAACTTTGATTGATTTTTCTTCACAGCCCCTATCACCATCTGACACATACATTTTAATTAATTATGTGGGTACTGTTTGTCTTTCCGCAATAGAAAATATGCTCCATGCCTGGTCTGTTCTATTCTGTATCCTCAGCACCTGGGATATACCTGCTGCATGGTAGATGGCATTAAATACTTATTGAATGAATGAATTCATATCACATCCAACTACGGAAAACTAGTGGATTCATTTTTCATTCACTCTGAAACATTTTTTCCCCTACACCATGTGGAAAACATGCATTCTTTTGTAATAGAGCTAAGATAACATCATGGTGTCACATTTCTTTCTTTTTTATTACTTAAACTTGCAGATGAAACAGCTGTTTAATACTATTTTTTTTCCTTTATTTAAAAGTGAATCCTTCATTAGTAAAGAACAATTTATCCTTCATATTTTTCTATAGATTGAAAGTAGCTAGAAAAGTAAGTCTTTTTATTATGGTATTAAGAATCTATGATTAATAGAACTTTAAAAGTATTTTTTTCAAAACCTGATTCCTTCTCAAGCTTAAATTATACTGACATTTTTGTTCAGATTAAAACAGCACAATGGAAGACAAACCTCAACTAGTGCCACTGAGAATAGGAAAGAAATTGTGTAACAGCAATGTCTGTGAGTCATGTTAGGCAGAATGACAAATGGACAATGATATACATAATGACATGGGAGTCTTTGGCTTTGCACAGAGGTCCATAAATATTTTGCACATGCTTGGAATACATGGACTTCCAGTTGACAGACTCTCCAAGAAAATTCTAAAATTAGATCCTAGACCTAAATTAGTATCAGGAATTTAATAAAAAGGGATGTCTTCAGAGGCTTTTAGGTCATCACACAAAGTGGTCTTCATTGTGTTTTATTTAGCTTGCTTTGCAAACCATTTTGGAAAACTGGAGTACAAAGAATGGAACATTAAGGCATTGATTCTCTTTCCCTCCATATTGCAATCAGTTTGAATAGCAGCGGATACGTGATTCCTGTTAATTGCGCCAAAACAGCAGTAGCCATGAATGCTAAATTATTCACCATGTTCACAAACTGTCAAAGGGGGCAAATAGCCAACTATTCAAAATAATTGCAAAAAGACTGGCACAGCTGTAATGTGTGTTCAGTGTGTAGTTCAGGTCCTCCTGAAACCCATATTCAATGCAGTAAAACGAATGCTTCTCTCTTTTGATAGACTCAGGCAGGAATTTCAATTTCATTCATAAGTATTTCAAGCAAAAATTAATTAATTCATCTGTACTATAATTTCTACCTCTCTAATAATTTAAAAATACCAAAATATTTCCAAATTAGGAGAAATTAGCAATAAAAACTGAACCCTCAAATATAAATTGATGTTGGGCTGCCTCCCGATATAAAAAGAGAACAAAGTTATTATTTCTAAATTGCAGGCCTGTCTAGTCTTATGCTAATGAACATCCCTGGCCCTATATACAAATACCCAGTTTCCATTCTAAATTTTCTGCTATACTATTGCGAAGTCACCATGTGACACAGTGTTTGAATGGGCTACAATTTATAAACAAGAGGGAGAGAGGGAGGGGGAAGCAAGGAAGCGAAAACAGGCAGGACAGAGGAAGGAAGAAAGATTATATAAGGAGAAAAAATGTTCTTAAATGTTGCATTTGTATGATAGGCTTTTAGATAATCTGTGTATTTAAAAGACCATGAGGACAGGATATTTTCAACCATTCTGAAGCATGGTTCCCAATTATTTGCTGCCTCTCCATATGGAAGGATTACAATGCCTTTCCCCCTTGATATTAGAATTAGTCATGTGATTTGCTTTGGCCAATGAAATATGAGCAGAAGTGATACGACCCTTGAGTATGGGTCTATCATCTCTCTTGTCCTCTACCATATCTCAGGTGAGGATTGTGCCCTCAACATGATCCCCAAATGAAGAAGAGTTGGAAGTGAGCCAGAGGTGACCCACAATAAAATGTAAAGTGATCAAGAAATAAACATCTAGAGATTTGGGGTTTTTTATATAACATCAACACATTAAAGCCAAAACTGACTGGTACATCTTAGCCTACATAAAGATCCTATTACAGTTCTTAGATAAGGTCCATTTTAAAATTCTTTCTATTTCAAATTCACATAATATGAAATATTTTTGGTTTGATTCTTTGATCTTCAGATTGAAGATCTTGGTTACTTATTGACAAGTTTTCCAATATTAATGACAAGTAGAAAAATTAAGATGCTTAAAATAAAGAGTTGTGTACCAACAACTAAGGTGTATCTATTACTTCAATCTAGAAAGCTTAATGAAGAGAAGTGGAATTCTTAGACTGGGTAAAGTCCATATGAGGATATATGAGCATGTCTTCTGCATTCAAACAGGTTAAGAGTTCTGGTCTCCTTGCTTCATAATTGAAAAGGATGTATACAAAAGAGGTAAAATAGTCTAAGAAAAATTACTTAACTTTAGTGAGAAGTAGTCATTTAAGACCTTATAAATATGAGACTATACTTCATAATTTCTAGGTATTTTTAGAAATATCAAATTGAATACTGAAGACCCAAAATCGGCTAGTTATTTTGTGGCCTTCATGAAGCCAGTTGATTTGAATTTATTCCATTGGCCTTCATTAAATAATAAAATCAACGTAAGTTTTTCTTTAAAAGAAATGACATTGGTGATATTTAGGGAGTTGAACAGTATATGGTAATATAAATACCCTCATTTAGCATGATATTACTTTCCCATTGCTTGTCCCTTTAGGTTTTCATAACTTAGAGAAGTCAATTTTACTCTAAGGGGGAAAAAAACATTATATTTTATACTTAATATCCATATCATATTACTCTGTCCCACCTACCTTCAATTATGTTGAGGTCATGACTACCTGTCTTAGGATCCTGACAGGAAACAGGTGACATACTCAAAATTGGGTAATTTGAATAGGGTTTTCTTACAGAGAAATTATTTACAAAAATGTTGGCATAGGGGTCCCAAAAAGCACCTGATTCTCTTTGCAAGGAGACTGACTGTACATATTTCTTTCCCTTTGGGTTCTAGTAATGAGTCCACATCACTAACATAAGACTATAAACCAGCAAGGTACATATGTTAAGATTATCTTTAATAGAAAGAAAAGGGACTTTGCTAAAAAAAAAAAAAAGTTAAAATTATTTATTTATTATCTACAAGAATGCTATATTCTCATCTCACTTTCTAATAAAATTAATTAATAACGTAGAGCCTGGAAAAGGATAGGAGGTCTTTTCTATTGTCTGGCAGAGGGCCCCTGAAACTAGTCCTCAGTATGGAATAAAGAGTGTATAATTTTCTGAATGGATGTTGAAATGTACAGAGATATTATTAAAGTTCTAAGCAGAATAATGACAGTTTCCCCAAAAGCACTTATGGAACCAGTCATGGAACTTCCTAAGGAAGCTTGGCTCCAGCTATGCATATAAATGCTGTAGAGATCTGCTATGAGAATATGGTTCCCTACAATATTACTTAGTTATACAATCTAGTCACGCCTGTCAATATTCATTTTTATACGTCTGAAAGACTCCTCAAGAAAGCAGGATAAAAAAAATAAGGGATCCCCATATGCCCCACTCCCCAGACCTCTCAGTTTTCCCCACATTAACAACTTCTTTCATTAGTGTGATACATTCATTGCAATTGATGATCCCTTATATTTTTTTATGTAACAATTTATGTAATCTAAGAATCTTTTAAAAATAAATAAAAAATATATTAAAAAAAAAAAAAGAAAGCAGGATATAAGTCAGGTAAGAACAAACTGTAAACAATGATTCTAATACTTAGGTCTCATGTTATCTAATGGTAAAGTAATCAAAAAGTAATTAAACTAAAATATCTAATGACACTCACTGTCAGCTTGCAACTGTAAATATCACATCCCATTTGCAGACTCCTCTTATACACATACTTAAGGAAGAATGGCATGGTTACCAATGATAAATACTTAGATGCAAGGCAGGTTACTGATACTTTTCCTATAACCATCAAAATAAAAGAATGGAGAACTGGACTTATAAGAATGGATCCAAGTAGGACAATCCATCAGTTGCAATATAATGGGCAGACAAGATGGGATGGCAGAGAAAACAATACTTAAAGTATCACATTGCCTTAGGTAGTTTGGCATAACTGAGAGGCTTGGAAATGGCAGTTGCTGACAAAGTCACCTAAAAGTAACTAGTTTATTTTTGGTTCCAAAAGTTGACATTTCCTGTGAGTGTCGTAAACATTTTCCCAAAGAATAATGTACAAATTTCATGTAAGCAAGTTATTTTAAAAAAAATACATATTTCATTTCAGTGTAGAAAGGTTTATTGGTCCTAAATTAATGCTTTCAGTCTTATTCATTTACCCACTAAATCAATCTTCAAGAACATAATGCCTACCATGTGTGACACCTATGTGCTGGGGTAAGGATTCCCAAAACTGGCTGTGCTTTGGTATCACTGGGGAGGCTTGCTCAAAATATGAATATGTAGAAACCACCTCAAACCTTCTGAATCAGGATCCAAAGGCATAATCACCTGTGTTTTCAATAAGTTCCTCAGGTGATTGTTATGCCAAAGACACAAATTAATTCAATTAAAAAATCCTTCTAAATACAACATCTTATAATAGAATAATCTCTTAACATATTATTTCAGAGGTATTTCATAGCAGGCCCTTCAGCATGGGCAACCCAGGAAAGTCATGTGGCTTGATTAGGAATTTTCACCTCCATTACCAGGTCGACTGAAGACAAGGATGGTAAGATCTCTGGTAAAAGGAATAATGACAATAAGAAGAAAACCATAATCACGGCAAACTTACCCTAATGTTTCAGAATAAGTATATGCATTTGTATATGTATGTGTGTGTGTATATATGTCCACATGTTCACATATATACACGTGTCCAACATGTCCAAACTGCTATATTGATCAATAAACTGCTGCTTTTGTGAATAACAAAGAGGTTAGCCAACTGAGTGTGCTCAAATACTACTAATAATCTGTTTCCAAATGCCATGATTCTTCCATATTTTAGGGGAAAATAAAATCACTTGATGGGATATAAATTGCATCACAAAAAAACACGAAAATTTAAGTTACTTACGTTTCAGAATTTAACTCAACATACAATGTGTTTCTATATGTAGGTTAGCCAGTTCTAATATGATTTACAAACCATATAACAGATTCTGAAAGGCAACATTTTATATCTATGTGAAAAGATAAAGTTTGAACACATGAAACCAATATAGGGAATAAAGATAATAAAATTAGCATGACCTCTAGAGAATTTCATATCTCATGAATTTTAGGAAAGATAAGATGATATCATAGTTTAGAAATAAAATAGAAATCTTAACCAAACCCAGTTGGAGGGTTTACTGGTAGAAAACCTTGAGACTTATATTACATACTTTTGTTGAAATAAATGTCAAGGTATAAATATAGCTAGTTAAAAGAATGAAATCTTGCCTAAAACAAGGACCAATGTATGCATGAATTACATGGGCAAGAAATATCCTAAATGGTTTCTACAGAAACTTAGCAAAAAATAAGGGAATAATTGAATAATTTACCAAAACTGTACATTGCTCAGATGTTAAACATCAACAAAACAGATTGTACTTTTCTTATGCCCTGTTCCCCCTTCCAACTAAATGATTCATTTAAAGGCAGCATATACCTTCTATTCTTTGTGTTCCATTTAGTATTGATTTAAAGATGACTAATTTATACTAAAGGCTACAGGTGAGCCTAAATGTAACCCATGCAAGGGGCAATGCCAATAAGGCAATTCATGTGTTTTGCTCTGTAAATTATAGAGAAATTAAGGCAAAAATTTCAAGTATTGTAGTACTAATTGTACTCTCTGTGTGCAGAAAGGAATTTTAGGTAATTTTCATAACTCCTCAAATTCTCCTGATTTGGTTATTTATAAGAAATTGTCTGGTAAATATATCATTAAGGGTCAATAATCTTTTGCTGTATTTAGGTTTTAAAAAACAAACATCATGATGAATGAGCATTGACACAAAAACTAAAACATTCCCATGAAAATATACATTATGAACTGCAAACAATCCATTAAACAAGGCAAAGTCCATTCTGTTCTAGTTCTTTCTTAGGCAATGTAAGTATTAAGACAGAGAGATTTAGAACACCTTGAGCACCCTTTCAAGTACCACTAATGAAACAATATTTGTTGTCACACACACCCCCTGGGAGGAGGATGTGACTTCATGCTTGTTCATTTGTCATTCTCCAGTTGAATAATGCCTCCCTTAGCACACAGACCTTTTCCCCACAGCTGGTAACTACCCAAGGAGAAATTAATCGAGCCATTGGTTTCCTCTTGAATTTGAATGTTTGGGGAATATAAGCCATCAACATTGAATCTAATAAGTAATAGTCCAATCCCTGTCATGAAAATAAGATGAGCCTGCTTTATATTCTACTCAGGTGTATTTACAGGGACTCTAGGTCATTAGAAGAAAAGAATCAGGAAGTATAGAATGAGAACAAGCTTCTTGTAAGGCCTAACAGGAAATATTTAAAAATAACATTTATTATGACTCACAAAAAGTTTGTATTAACTTTTCATTGGATTTGTAAACAGTGACTTCTAATGGTATCTCTCGTGATTTTCAGTTTCAAGCTTAATATAATTCTAGAAAAGCATCACACATATTGTAAAGAAAGATGGACCATGAGCAGTAGGTCTGAGTTTGTAGTCTCAGCTCTGCACAATATGAACAACCCATAACTCAATAATTAAGTAAACATTTTATTACATTTCACACAATGTTCTTGATCTTGGTAGGCCATAGATTTTTCTTCCATGAAACAAAGATAATATACCCAGCATTGTAGTAAGATATTAAAAATTCCCAAAACAAGTTTATCTATTTGGAGGGAGCAAGGTAATTACTTTTGAGTGACTCATCAGAAAGTATCAAAGCAGGTCCTTATAGTTTTGTTCTTCTACCATTAGTAGAATATCCCTTTCACAACTAGCAAAGAATGAATCCAAAAGAGGGCCAGGGTTTCCTTTAAGAGAAAGGAGGCTCTGTTTATAAGTTAAAGAGGTCATGTTTAAGGATTCAGAGCTCACCCAATATGTTGCAGCAACTATGTGGCTGCCCACCTACACAGAACCCTGAGGGCTGGGTGTGAAGCCCCCTTCCCGGGTCATCCCACTGGAGGAGGCATGGAGACACTCAGTGTGTGCTCCATTCTGCGGAAAAGCAGGCACACAACTTGCATGTAAAGACACGGGTAGAAGAGTATAGAAGATTCTAGGCAGCTGGAATAAGATGATAGAAGAAAGTGGAAAGAATAAGATAACGTGCTGTCTATTTTACAAGCAGCCTTGAAAAGATTAATGGACTAATTTCTGAGAAGCACTTGAACAGTCTTGGATGCCAAGTTTAAACATTATTATTTATTAGTTGAATTTGTGGTAAATTTCCCCTGAGAGCACCAATGAAAGCCATATAAAATGTATCTTCTTACTCAATTTCAATATACAAATTGCATTTAGGTAGATTTTAATTGTGCGGGAGCATTTAGAAATATAGTAAGTCACCTTGAAGTAAGTCTAACAAAGAAATCTCTCACTAAATATTTAAGAGTGTTGAGTATTCAAGGGGTAGAAATCAGAAATTAATCATTAAATGAGAAATTTGGTTGTCTTTGTCCCCAGAGAACAGAATTCAGGACAAGGAACATAAATTCAGAATGGTGCTATTGGGAACAGAAAAGGTGTCAGAAATCACACATTTTGCTATGGACTCCCCTATAAGAAAGTCTTTAAAGAAAACTGTCTTTAAATGTGCAATAGAACCTGTAAAGTTTTACAAAAAACAGAGATTGGGAGAATGTAGACTTTCAAACATCCAAAAAATTCTAAAAAGAATTTTTGAAGCACTTTTAAAAATTGTCTACAATAAAGTTACAAGGCATAGCTTACAAGAATAAATGTTCATGCAGTAAAAATCGTATATATAACTTGTTCAATGTAGCTTTCTGCTCACTAGAACAACCAAGATTTTTATATTGTTTATTATTTAAAACAAGGGTTATCTTAAAGTGCCACACAGCAGTTGGGCGAAGATTTACAGCCATTCTCATGGTGGTAATAATATATTTTAATTAAAAAGCAAAGAACTAAACATTTAAAATCATATTGTACAGTAAATGCATAACTACATAGTCGTAATAAACATCTAATTCTCACTTCTTAATAACCAATACTTTAAACTAAAAGAAAGCAAGATGATTTTGGCATATGGTTCTTAAAAACATCTAATACAAATTACATATCCTTCTATTCCTAATGGCTGTGGCATTTGGGAAATGAAGATTTATAGGCAGTTATCATTGCCTATAATTATAGAGATGCCATTTAGAAACCCTCTTTGCACTAAATATGCTTCACAGATTCAACCCTCATTATTTGCTTAATGCTTGAGCTTTATTCTTCATAGGACAGAGAGGCAATGGAACTGAGGCCAGCTATCCTGTACAAGGTTAATTTGTGAATGATAAATGAGTGCTTTAAAATGAACTGCATAACTTACAATTTAAACAGTTTTTGGCAGAAAACCAGTTTTCTCTTTTCATTGGGATTTTATATAAAAGAAAAAAATGATAAAGATTTGACAGTACAGGAGAAAATACAATTACACTATGATGTCTTTCTCAAGAGAGATTAAAAGATTTATCAGGTATTTTCATTCTCAAAGCAGGCAAGATTTGTGATCCTAACTTGCACTTGACAAGCATTTATTTTCTACCTCCTTTCTTAAAACAACACCAACACTAAAATATATTTTTGCTTTCAATAAGTATGTCATAGGGGACAGTTGAAAAAACTAAAGGGATTTCAATGAAATAGCAGTCTTGAAAAATCATCCTATCCAAACTTTCAGTTTGATTGACCGAACTTTGGTAAATTCAAGGCCATTTTACTATTAAATTAACTTTACTCTTGAAAACAGGACTCCTATATTCATGAGTGTTTTCTCAATAATTTGGAGTAGGCCTCCCCACATGTATTCTATTTCAAGCTATTAGTCTCAGTGCCTAGCGAATAGACTAGGGAGTAGATTATTTCTGTATTGAGTTAGACCACCTGAGGGATGTGATTTGCATGGAATTGAAAGTCACTGTTTATCCAAAATAATCCCACCAACAGACTGCCATAGAAACCTGCACTTCTACTCAGGTTGAAATTTTCAACACTGAGTAATTTCTCCTTTCTTAGCTACTGGGGACCGGTTGGGAGTGTGCATGAGGAATTGTGGTGGTGGGTGGGTGGTGAAAGCTTGCCTGGGATTGGTAAGAAGAGGGAGCTGCAAATGAGAGGGGAAAAGAAAAACTTCATGAAAACATAGTGTCCCTTTATTGCTTTGATAAGAACTTCTGCTTTCTACCTGTATGAAGCACAAGATATGGATGGGCTTGGCAATTGCAGAGCAATGGGTGCATATATATAATAAAAAATGGGTAGATAAAGAAACCAGAGTACAAGGGCCTAGAATGAGCTGTTTGAGCCCAGAGTAAATGGAGGCTTGAGTCACAGGTGGATTAAGAACAGCAGAGTATAGTGGATGTCTCACTTGTGAGAAATCATCATTGGACCAAAATTTGGGAACTTCAAGGAGGCTACAAATATCATACCCCATTAAACTGATATTCTTCAATTATTTATTTAGTATTTACTGATTAGGGTTAATAAGAAACTGACTTTCTTTGAAAAATGCTACATCACTGTTTATTTTAAAAATAAACTATGTATGTGCTGGATATCTTCTGTTTGCTCCTTCAAAGCCTTTCTCTGATTTTGCCCATTGTTTTTTTTTTTTTTGGCCAGCAAACTTAACAGCATAGCTATAAGCTTGGTCATTGGCTCATGTTTCCTTTGGCTCCTATTTGGGGTCTGTTAATAAGGAGCCTGAACAAGAGATCAGAGTGGGGGAGAAGTAGGGATGTAGTGGGGGAAAAGACGATTGTGTATTTATTTCTCTGACACCCTCCCTGGAGGAGTTCATAGCTTGATGCATCCTTCCTGTCCCCCTTTTGGATGCCATTTAGAAATGTTCTTTGCACTAAATATCTTTTTGGAGTTTTGTGAACACTTCCTCTTTTCCATCTTCAGTTCTATGTTTGGTAATGGCACCTCCTATTACAAACCCTGGGATATAGAATTATGCCTTGTGGTTTACCTATACTCTGCCCACACTTTTGTAAATTGCTCTTCTATTAAACTTTCCTAAATTACCCAATTTGAGTGCACCAGCTGTTTGCTTTCAGATCCTGACTCTTATAACATAGTACATGAGTTGTATATAATCTAACTTTGTACTTGAGATTGTCTTTCATATCACATTTATTTTTGTCATTTGTAACTAGAAGCATAGATCCTCATAGTAACAATGACTAGTCAAATAAGGATATAGTTTCAAAGTTCCTTTAAAATTCTGGATTGAATTTCATGGAAAAAAAAGTTTTATACTTTTGTCATCTCCTTTTGAGCAGTAGCATTTTTACTTAATAATAAAGACAACAAATTCAGATGTTGATTGGCCATGGACTATTGTAATGAATTTTTTAAGAGTTTAATATCATTAAAATTACAAATGAAATTGAGAAAAAGGTCTCCCTGAGTAATTTTTCTATTTTATATATAGTTAGTGAAACAGCAGTTACTGCAATCTCGTAGATAAGCTTATGCTTTATTCCCTTCTAGTTTCACTATCAAGCCTATGTAATTTTTTAAAATGATTGATTGATTGATTTACTTTATCCATTTTAACACCCCCCCCCCCGCCAATTGGCTGTTTTGCGTCCATTCGCTGGGCAATTCTCTGTGTCTGTTTCCTGCCCTCTCTTCTCATCCTTCTCCTCCTGTCTTCACCAGGATTCGATCCTGGGGACCTCCAATGTAGGAGACAGGCATTCTGCCACCTGTGCCACCTCAGTTCCTGGTTTTTCAGTGTGTCTTGTCTTGGCTCTCCTTGTGTCTCTCTCCTGTTATGCCATCATCTTGCTGAGTGGCTCAGCAAGGCCTGGCGGCGCGCCCGTGCGCCTTCTATATTTTTCTTTATTTTACCAGGAGGTCCCAGGGATCAAACCCAGGTCCCTCCATATGGGAGATGGATGCCCAATCATTTGAACCACATCTGCCCCCCAAGCCTATGTAATTTTGTATTGTTGATTAAGTACGAGTTATACAGCAGAATTTGGCTCCCCAGATGGGTTCTCTTTAAAAATATTTCCTACTTTCTTGTGACAACCATAATGGGGTTTTGTGTCCTCTGCAATTTTTTATTGCCTTCAAGTACTATATTTCTATGATTATATCAATTTTAGTCTTTAAAAGAAGGTTTCCTGTAGCATGGAGTCAATAAAATCCCACCTTGAGTTTAGCAATACAAAACTATTAGTCTGTGACATTAAAATATACCCGTTGAATAACTTCTTCCTCTACTTTCTCTCTCTATCTCTCCCCTCTTTCTGGTGCTTTCCTTTCCAGTCAAGAAACATGCTCAAGTTCCTGATTTTTATGGAAATAAGAAGAAAAGCAAAGAATAGTAAAAGCATAGCTTCCTCGCCCCCATATATTCTTTTTTTGCCAGGAACAAATCTCCATTTCCCTTTAAAACCAGCTTTCTCAGAAGAAAAGTCACCTGGGCCAATCTCCAATCTCAGTCTTCTGCACTCTATCAAATGCCCTTAGTAGGTCACTAAAGACCTCCTATCTATCTATTTATCATCTTAGTTGAAATCTCTGGTCTTTCACATCTGTGATCAATTGAAATTCCTACTTGAAACTTACCCTCCTTTGATTTCCATCAAAGAGTTCTCACTGAAATCTCCTCTTCCTCAAATTCACTCCTCTAACTCTTTATCATCTTTGTTGACTGAGTAACTTCTCTGCATCTCCTCACTCTTTCTCAAGGTTTTATCCCTGGCACTCTTTCTATTTACCCTAAAAATTTCTTAAAATGATACATCAGCTAATCATCATGGCTTCAACTATTATGTATATTCTGATATTTTCAAAGTCAACATCTATAACCTAAAACTCTCCTTCAAACTTGTAAATTCATTTATATCTGATTTGGAGATGTATCCACATAGGCATTCTCTATGAACCCAAAATCAACAGGGGCAAAGTTATTTATTATTATCCCAAAAATGTACTCTTTGTTGAGTTGTACTTTCCTCCAATGCACACTAAAATTGTGAAACCTCAAAATTAACATGTCCTTTCAGTTATCTCAGCACAGGCATTTCCAAATTCTTTACCTAATCAAATATTGTATTCTGATTCTAGCATCTTACCATGCCTTATTTGGTTCTGCAACTATACCTGCGGCTACTGGCTTGGCTTGGTGTCTCAACTTCCTTTAATTATACCTTTGCACTAATCTCCAAACTTGTAAACTTGATTACACAGTTATCAAATTGTATTAGTCACAAGTACCAGAACTCTGTTGGCTTTTATGAAGGGTATTTCTTTGAGGTAGAAGCTTACAGTCACAAGGCCCTAAAGAGTCCAACTCGAGGCACCATAAGAGGTACTTTCTCATCCAAAGTCATTGGCCACATGTTGAAGCAAGATGGTGGGCGATGTCTGTGAGGGTTCAGCCTTCCTTCTTCCTCTTAAGGCTCTGTGGTCCCAGCTTCTTCTGATCTCAGCTGTAGGCTGGCATAAGGCTAGTCTCTCTCCCCAGGGCTCATTTCTTTCTGGGTTCAGATGCTCTGTTCTCTATACAAGGTCAGCTGTAAACTATCAGGCTCATCTCTCTTCCCAGGGCCTCTGCCATGTCTAATGAGCTGTCTCTCTTCCTCCGTGTTCTTCTCTGTGTGTCTACTTCCGTGTGAGAGTCTGTTTTATCAGCCCACCAAGGGGGCAGGGACTCAACCCTGCATACCCAAATGATGTGGTAGAATCAAAGCCCTAATCTTAACATAATTTAATCAAAGACATCTCAGCTGAATCTAATACAATCAAAAGGTATCACACCCAGAGGAACAGATCAGTGGACAAACCTAATAAAACACATTTTTTGGAATTCATAAATAATATCAAACTGCTACACAAATTTAAAAGAGATACATTCATATTATTCTCTTACACAAAATCTTTTAATGCTTCCATTTTTATCTACAAGATAAAGTTTAAATCCCTTAACATTATAAAGAAAGCTTTTTCATAATCTGGTTTATGACAATATTTCTAATTTTATCTTCTAGCATTTCACCACTTCCACTCTGTCCCAATTATTCCAATGTATTTACAATTTAACAAAAATTTTAGAATCACAGTTAGGCATGTATACACAATTTAATAGTTTTTCTGGAATGCCAAACTACTGCATTTCTGACTGGGAAGCACTAGTCATACTTCAAAAATCAATTCAACTGATATTTGTTCCCTGAGGCATACTGCATCATGGCAACTTTGATGTATCCACATATATTTATTTGAATTTATCCCACTGCATTGAAATGGTTCATTTACACATCTATTTTCTATTTTTTTCCTGTGACCTTCTTAACTGCACGAAATGTATTTCAGTCGCTTTAATTCCTTAGTTCCCCAAAAAGTGCCCAGGTCATAATAAGAGGCCATTAAATATGTATCTATCCATAGGATATGTGAGTAGGAGAGAGGAGGATATGGAGAAGCTTCTTGGTAGTAGGATAAGATGTAGGCCAGGGATAAGAATCTATGTGGTGTGACAAGCAGAGGGGGAGAGAGAGACTGTAAGTAACCATCAATCAGAAGATCAGAAGGAAGAAAGGCACTTAGAAGATAATTCTTCTGGGAGTGGAAACTATAAACAATGTGGAAAAGGCATCCTATAACTCTAAAACAGGATGAGACTGAATCTTCACCATGTAATCTTAAAGAGCCCTTTTACACTATAAAAAAGCTAACCAGCATGGCAATATTAGATATCCAGAGAAAAGTTTCCAATATGGCACAATGTGGATCAAGTAGAGGAAAGTATGAGAAATCCTTTGAAGCCAGAAAGACTGTAAAGCATGAATCCTGTGAGATAAATCAACACTCTGGGGCCTTGGCCAGTCCTAGCTAAGCAGGAGCATGTGTTTTAATGGGCTGGGTTGTAAAGGGACTGGAGACAAAGGCAGGCGCATGCTTGCCGGGTAGGAAATCACCTCAAAAGCCTGAAAGGTGAATCCCTTACTTTGGGAAGTAGAAAAATACTCTCCCCACAGTGGATATGATAGATTCCCTAGCTTTGTTCTTAGCCATGGTTCTTAGACTTGGATTTAGTGGAGGAGAAAGAGAGAGAGAGAAATGTTGAAAATGGAAAGATGCAATAATATACACACAAGATAAATAATAGTTCAATTACATTAACTAAAAGAAAACAGGTATAGCTTTATTATTAATATCTGACAGAACAATCTTTAAGTTTGAAAGCATGAGTTAAGACAAGGAAGGTCACCAAATAAGACAAATAATCAGTTAAAACAGAAAGATAAGATGTTTTAAAACTTGCCTGCAACTAAAAGCATTGTTTCGAAATACAGAGCGCAAAATTGTCCAGTTTTCCAAAAAGAATTTGAGAAATATATGGCCAGAATAATAGATTTTAACACATTTCTCTCAGTGATAGATTGTTCAATCAGATCCACGTGTGCATGAGCACACACAACTTCACACAGAGATCAGTAAAGATAGAGATTTAAACAACAAAAGCAACAAACTTGCACCCAACAACTGAAGAATACAACAATGTCTGTGTAAACAAACGTAAGGCTATCCCTTCTTTCTTAACAGTATTTCCTTTGGCATCTTTTCCTTTAGTCCCCTATATACAAGACACATTGCATTCAGTCTCATGGAATTTACCTAAGAGATCTTTATGGTTTTTCCTTTTTCCTACTAATTTTCTTACAGAACACACTTGGTGTTTCCAAGTTCTCTTTAAATGCAAAACACAGATTCATATTTCACAAATTTTAGTCATCTTTGCTGTTCTAGGTGCTTTCTCTTCTCAGAACCACTTCACAGATTGTTTCCATGAGTCTGATCTAAGGGTCAGTTCTTTCTTTACTGGAGAGACCACAAAATGATTGATATTATCAAGTTCCCTTTTCGTATGCACTAAATAACAAATGATTGACTTAATAAAGAAAATTGTTTTAGCCCTAGGAAAATGCCAAGTGGTTGAAGTTGGGAATTGTTCTTTGGAGTTGCTCCACTCCTTTTCAGGTTATTTCCATAACTTTGTAGACTTCCCATGGCCCATTGGCTGACTAAAAGACTTAGCCTGACCAAAGATAAATGTCCAGACAACTTGGAATTTCTCAATAATACAATATTTTCTTGAGTTTAATTTCTTTGTGATTTTTAAAAAAGATTTATTTATTTACCTTTATCCATTTTTAGCCCCCCATTTTTGCTGTTTTTGTGTCCATTTGCTGGGAAATTCTCTGTGTCTGTTTCCTCACTCTCTTCTCATCCTTTTCCTCCTATCTTCACTGGGATTCAATCCTGAGAACCTCCGATGTAGGAGAGAGGCATCCTACCACCTACGTTACCTTAGCTCCTGGTTTTTCCGGCATGTCTAGTCTTGGCTCTCCCTTGTGTCACTCTCCTGTTACTTCATCATCTTGCTGTGTGGCTTGGTGGGGCCTGATGTAGCACTGGCACATGGGGCCTGCTGGCACACCCATGCAAAGGGCCTGGGGGGCTCACCTGCTTGCGGGGCCTGACAGTGTGCCTGCGCGCCTTCTATATTTTTCTTTATTTTTACCAGGAGGTCCTGGGGATCATATGGGAGGCGGATGCCCAACCATTTGAGCCACATCCGCCCCCCTTTTCGTGATTATTAATACATTCATTGGTCAAGTACAAAACTTTTCTTACACAAGGTTATTTTCTTGGGTAAAAATTATTAAGTTTCTGAGAAATATGACAGCAAAGCAAATAAACTTTTATCCCTGTTTTAAACCCAGAATCTTCATCCTTACTGCCTGTATGATCTTGGTCTAAGTATTTGTTCTCTCTGTTAATTTTTTTCAACAAAACAAACAAAAGAAAAACAAAACACTATTTATTACAAAGAGTCTTTGTGAGGATTATTGGAAATAATGAGTGCATACTTTTTATGACAGGGAATTCTGCAGGATAAAATTTCATAGACAAATTTACAAGTATTCAATTTTTGCACATGACAAAAAATGAAGATTGCCTTTTTGTCAATGAATAGAATTTAATTTTATATGGAAAAAACAGCAAATATCATCTAAAAGACTTGAGAAAGATTTTAGTCATGGAATGACATCTTCAATAACACCATAATGCTGTGTCATTAAATATTTGGGGTTAGAGTAGAATTTTCCTTCTTTTTTCCACTGGTTTAATTATATTGCACCGAATCAAGATGTGTAATATTTTTAGTACATTATCTTTTTATATTTTTACTAAATGATCTGATGTTTTTGGTGGCAACTTCTGCCATGGAAAAATACAACAGTTCATTTAGTGAAGCTTGAGGCCCTGGTAGGAACTCAGCATTAAGGAGCTGCTCAAATGCAAGAGATAAATTTAATTAATAATAAATAAAAATATTTTGACTACTGACTCTGACAGATGTTCTCTATTTAAAAAAATTGTCCCATTTTTTATGAAGCATTGTAAAACATAGTTATTGGTTTTTTGTGTTCATTTATTTGTTTTAATGGTGACTGTATGAGTCAGCCAAAGGGGTACTGATGCAAAGTACCAGAAATCTGTTGGCATTTATAAAGGGTATTTGTTTGGGGTAAAAGCTTACAGTTATAAGGCCCTAAAGAGTTCTACTCATGGTTGATTTCTCACCAAAGTCAGTTGCCACGTTTTGGAGCAAGCTGGCAGGTGATCTCTACTGGTCTCTCCTTCCTTCTTACTCTTGAGGCTCCCTGGGCCCAACTTCTTCTGATCTTAGCTGTAGGCTGGCATAGGGCTAATCTCTCAGGGCTTCTCAGCTACTCTGGTCTCTTCACAAGGTCAGCTGTAAACTATCAAGCGAATGGCCCATCTCTCCCTGGAGTTCCAGGATCAAAACTGACAAAGTTCTCTCTTCATCTGTGCATCTTCTTGAGTGAGTGCCCATTTATATCAGTCCACCAAGGAGGTGGGGACTTAACCTGAGTTAGACCCTACTGAATCAAGATTCTTAATTTAATCAAAGACATCTCAGCTGAGTCTAATACAATCAAAGGGTCTCATGCCCAGAGGAACAGATCAGTTTACAAACATAATCCATATTTATTTTTGGTATTTATAAATAATATCAAACTGTTGCAGTGACCTCAAACCATGGTGCCACATAAGAAATCAATGGAAAGCTGCATATAACTCTCTACATTTCCTCACCTGAACCAAAATCTGACTTTTCCCCCAATGATGATCTTAACTTGAAACTCCTATGTGCCCAAACTTATGACGTATAAGGTGTGCTGTAGTCTCTTTACTCTTCATTGCTACATAGCATTAAGACCACTGCCCTGTAATCTCCTATCAATAACTGCTCTGCTTTTTAAGTCCATGCTATTCAGTTATCTCTCCAACTTCATGAGCCTCTTCTCTTTACTCCTTGACTTAAGCCCACTTTGATCACTATATTCTTTGATTACCCTTCTCTGTGCTGTTTCTTAACACTCAAGTTAATGAACCTTTTTCCTATAGACTTGAAAAGCCTACCATTTGAACTCCAAATACCATTTTTTATTATATACATGCATTTATTTCTTCATCACAACTCTTCCTTATTCTTTTGAGTTTTTGATCTTTTCCAGTCTTTTTCCAAACCTTCTGCCTCCTTACACTATTTAGATTGAATAGCCAGGGAGTTCTATCATGAACTTCATACATTTGTAGATTTACTCCTCACATACTGCGTCATTCTGCTTGCCATGTGTGCCATTTCAATTTTCAAATCTAGGGTCCTCTTTTGCATTTCTGTTTCTGAATTCTGAGCATTGATGAAGAGTAACAATGGAAATTGTATCTATTACAAATGAATGCTAGCTAACATCAGTTAATATCCTATTGCTGTCTTGCTGTCCTTTTAGTCTACATTTGGGAGCACAGGAAAACTTGTACCTCAACTTTACTAAAATGAAATTTGATGGAAATACTTTGGAGGAACATTTGGTAATATTTATGAAAAATATTTGAAATATATATAAACTTTAAAATAGGGGTTCCATTTTTAGTAATTTTTCCAAAGACAATTACCACAGACAAGTATACAAATATATGTTTTTAGTTGCACATAGTGAATTTTAAAAATTATTTTATATAAGTATAATGATACATACAACTCTTAAAAGCATATTTATATTAATATGGCAAAATATTTTAATATATTACTGAGTGAAACAAAAGATTAGAAAGTGGCATACAATATATATGCATATATATTTGTCCTGTTTATGTGAATATGTAGAAATAAGTTTGGAAGTATGTCCACTAAATTAATAATAATTATTAATTTTTGTTATTGAAATTTTACATGATTTGGTGTCCTGGTTTGCTTTTTGTGGGCCCCAGAATATTATGTTCTTAAGCTAACCCATTTTGTCCTATAAATAGAGTGTAGATGGGGACTTTTGATTAGATTCAGTTAAGAGAACTTTGATTAGATCATTTAATTAGATTTCTTTAGGACTTTTGATTGGACTATGTCAGGGAGGTGTGATCCAGGTTGGGTCTCCACCTTCTTGCTGGGTCTTATATAAATTGAGAACACACAGAGAGAAAGAAGAGATGCAGGAAAAAGAGAGCTGCCACCATCTTTACCCTGCTATGAGAGAAAGAGAACTCCAGGTTCACCTACAACTTCAGAAAGACAGAGAAGTCTTGAGAGGCTCAAGGAGAGGAGGCCTAGGGAGAAATGTCTGATTACCCACAGCTGAGCTTCAGGAGAAAGTAGAGCAAGGGTTCTTAACAAGGGGTCCATGTGCTTGAATTGAAATTCAACAAACATTATTCTTGTGGGGACTTATTGGTGAGAGTGTGATATATTTATTAAATAATACACAGTAAAGTGTGGACTTAGTAAGTGGTCTGTGGTTTTCACCTGACTGGCAAAGGGGTCCATGGAACAAAAAAGGTTAAGGACCCCTGAAGTAGAGAGAGATCAGCAGACTGGACATCTTTCCTTGCCATGTGGTACAACTCCAGGATCTGCTAGCAGCCAACATTTGGTGAGAAAGCATCTCTGATGATGTCTTGGGCATTTTTGCAGACTCAGAACTGTAAGATTTTACCCCAAATAAATTCCTCTTATAAAATCCAACACATTTCTGGTATTTTGTATTGGCAGCCTTTGGCAAGCTAAGATATTTAGAATTCTTTTTTACTTATTTCTTTATTTTCTTCTCCATACATTTCATTATAAATTAAAATTCCTACACAAATATACTTTTTTATTTAAATAAGAAAAGTGAAATAAACTATATTAATTTTGAGGAAAATGTAATTTAGTTATTGTTTTAATTCCTTATTTCTATTTTTAAAAAACAACCTGGAATTTAGTTTTCCTGACTCCAACTATTCTACTAAAATGATTCTTTTAAAGATTATCAATTATCAATGAGTACCATTAATACAAAGATGTTTTATTCTTAGGCAACCATCTGACACATCTGACAAGGTAGTCTTTATTAAACCATACTTTACATCTTAAGCTCTTTCATCAACTCCTTTTCTTCCACTTGTCCCTTAAGTACAGATATTTCCTAAGGCATGTTTTCACTCTGCATATTCTTCAGTAATCTACTTTTCCCCATAACCTCTTATAATTTTGGATGATTCCAAAATTATTATCTAAACATCAAAGAAATGTGTTTGACTCTCTGCTGCTTACTGCTCCAAACAAGCATGAAGTGACCTCAAACTCAATGTGTTCTTATCAGAATTCATCAGTTTCCTTTTCAAACTTTCATTCTCCTATGTCTTCAAATTTAAGTGAATCACAATCTTCTCTTTCACCTGGATTTAAAACTTCAGATTTATTGAAATTTCTCTCCCTCACTGCCAGTCACCACATCTGTATTGATTATGTGCCTATCACATATTTTCCATTGCACAAATGTAGCAAGGTTTTGAATGAGGTGCTATTTCCTTACGGTTCCTTTCCTCCCGGTTCTACTGACATACTTTGGACATTAATCATGTCTCCCCTAGGTATCCAAAATAGCTTCCTGATAGAGCTTTATAACTCTCTTTTCCTCCAGTCACACAATTACCAGAATTAAGTTGCTGAAATTCTGATTGTGATGCCTTACTTTGTAAAGAAATAAAGAATATTACTAATACATTAGTTTGACATTGTAGGCCCTTCCTCCAAGATGTCATTTCAACCTTCCCTTGCATTCTCACTTCTCCACACATAATCTCCCAAGTACTTTATTAATTAGCTACCAATGACTAACACTATTTTCTTAAAACTCCTGGATTTTTCCATCTATGACATTAACTTATTTTTGAAGGCAGAGCCAACGAGTTTAGAATTCACTTGAAATGCAGGCTATCATTAATTTTGCACTATTTCCTTGATTGTCTTGCCCCAACATATCAAAATAAATTCAAGTATGCTCTATTCCTCCACTTGGAAGCAATCGGTTTTCCCCTTTTGTTTATGAGAGAACATATGATTGCTGGACATTATAGTCAATTGCTTATATGGGTCACCCTCACATGACTGTGAATTCCTTCAAAGCAGGTGCCTCTTAAAGAGGATAAATTTTACTAATTACCTAGAAGAAAAAGCAGTAATCCATATGCTTAAAGAAAAATAATACTTTGTCTATTTAAAATAAAATTCACAGTACCTAAAAGGAGAAGGAAGATAACTTTAGCTACTCAAACTTATAATGGCAGTATAAATTAAAAAACAAAAAACAATACCCAGCATTAATTGTGAGAACATATTTTAAAAATACTCAACACCTGAATTATAATTAGCAACTAAGAGTAGGAACAAACTGATGAGGCTGAAAACAAAAGGGATAGAAATAAAGTCAAACATGTATAGATATGGAGAATTGAATTTCTGAGTCCCATCTCTTGAACAACTGAGGTCAAATTTGGGAATTTATGACTAAGATTGGAACTGGTCTATACCAACTAGTGAAGTTCCTTATTAAGTAAGCATTCATTCCCTCATTCCCTCTCATTGCTTACTGAGTTAATAAAATGTAGAAGACATAGTATTTGGGGGATGTCTTTAATAAGTTTAGAACCAAGGAAAGAGAAGAAGGAGAAGGAGAAAGAGAGGAAGAAGGTGCTAGATAAGTTTATTGGTTATTATGTGTTTACAACATATCATCTACTTCTCTGTTTCACATTTATTAACTCTTAATAATCCTGGCAAGGTAGTGACTAATACTATTCATATTATATAGTTAATACAAGGGAGGCAAAATGTGGTCAGAAAATTTGTGATCAGATAGTAAAACAGGGCTAGGCTGGAGTTCAATCTCAGAAAATTCATCATGCTCCAAATCTATGACTTTAGTCACAGTAATGTGGTACCTTTGACCTACTGCAGTGATACCCAAATACAAGCAGTTAAGAGAAACATTCTTTAGGAATGCTTAAAATGAAGTGCTTCAGGAATGCAGATGAGAGTAGGAAGAGTTTCTGATTTAAGGGCTACCAGAAAATTTAAAAAAGGACAATACTGTCTGGCTGGACAAACAGCAAGGTTGTATGAGAAGTATCAGGAAACCAGATTTACTTGAGCATAGGTCATTCATCTACAAGAGATGAGAAGGAAATGATTTGCCAGATATCTGTGCTCCTTTTTTTTCTGAAAGCTGATTGTAGAGAAAACGAATAACCATTTTGTAGACAACTACATTATTTAAATAAAAACTACACATTCACATAATCATTAAAATATAAGTATAAATGCAAACAAACTTTTATGCTGTAATTAAAGAAAATGAAATACTGACTAATTAAAAATAAACTATGTGCCTAACTGGGGTCTTATCTCTTTAATTTGCATATCAAATATGCATCTCCTAACTCTAAAACATTTTCTCCAGAGTCAGAAGACCCTGAAGCTTTACTCTTTCTGGTAGAGTTTCATCAGATTTCTAATATCAAGGGTATATTAGAGACTAAAAATGGTCTGATTTTCAGGCCAAGTGACATGGGTTTAAAATTGGTGCCCTACTTACTAACCGTGACATCTAGAAGGCAAGAAGTCAGGGTTCCAGTTTTCCTTCTCTTGTAACTGGCTGTATGACAAAATGCAAGTCAGTTATTATTATTCTGCCTTGGTTTTCTCATCTGGTATAACCTGATTAACTCAACTCTTTGGGGAAGAATAGGCAAGTATCATGTTCCTATTTGACTGTGTAAGAATAGGAAGTCTATGATGATGCAATTCATACTGAATTGCTTTGGAAATTGTAAATTTCTGGATCATGTACTACTTCAATAGTAAGATCCTGTTAAGTCAGAATGAAGTGGTAGTCAATAGTGGAGCAATGGCTGAATTGAGAATAAGCCTAATATCTTAATTTTGTAGTGTGTGGATAGTATGTATTTCCTGTGAATCAGTTCTAACATACTTGAAATTACTATATTGAACCTGAATATTATAAATAAGAAACTTTGAAATGTGGTAGTTACTTTTAGATGAAAGATTAGAAAAATAATCAATTAGACTTATTACACTGGGGAAAATTATAATATATAGTCCTAATTGTACTTAGATAAACAATATGTTGGGGCACTGCTGGATTGGGCAACAGCAGTTATTTAAAACCTTCACTTGGGCATACTCTTAGATAATGGTGATTTTTAGACTATTTTGCTTTGTGATAATATCTGCATATCACCACTTCAGTTAAATTATGTTCGGCATACCATTCAAAGCAAGCAACTGTAGAAACTAATATACATTACTGACCAATTCACACATAAACAGTTTGATTCACTCCTAACCCCTCTGTGATGGTTAGGGTAACGTGTCAACTTGGTCAGGTAATTGCACCCAGTTCTTTGGCCAGGCAAGCACTGGGCTAATTGTAATACAAGGACATTTATACGCTTTAGTCATTAGTGAGTTTACTGCATAGATGGCTGATTACATCTACATTAACCAAGGAGATTGCCATCATCAATGAGTGATACCTAATCAGTTGAATGCCTTAAAAGGGGAAGTGATTTCAGCATTCAGAGAGAATTTCCCAGCTCGTTTTTGGACAGCCATCGTCTCTGGGAAACTCATCAAGGACCTTCATTGGACTTTCATTGGAGCCCCTGGTTTGCAGCCTGCCTGGGGAACCTGGACTTGTGCATATCCACGGTCACGTGAGAGAGTCTTATAAAACCTCATACTGTTTACAGATATCTCCTGTTGATTGTTTCCCTAGAGAACCCTGACTAATACACCCTCCCTCCATTTAATTTGTATTTATTTATTTACTTCAATCAGCTGCCTAAACTCTACTTGTTGGGGGAAAGGTAGGAAAGATAGATTATGAAAAAATTACTGGAAATCACTCATACATGATATTAAATAACTCAATTTTTACAACCAGATGTGGAGATGCACAGTTTTTTCTACAATAGTTCTGCTCTCCAACACAATTTTGAGTACTTCACTACACTCACAAACCTGTTAGCAAAAGTACATACACTTTCTTAAAAATAATGTTTTTAACTGTGTCTGTGAGATCTAAATTGAAGCTATGTATCAAATCTTAAAATTTTAAGAAGGTAAATTAAAAAAAAAAATTATATGCACAATATTAAAATATTTTTTTGTTTAATAGATTAACATATTTCAGAATAATCTGCAAGAATCCATGCTTGTGTAACCCATGCTCATTTGTTTTATTGGGTATCTCCTTATTCAAAAGTTTAATTCTCTTTGGAAAATTATTTCTTTACTTCATTAAAGATTAGATATTTTTTTTATTCCAAATTTCAAGCAACATTTTTTTTTTTTTTTTTTCAAATAAATTGAATCCCTTGCTCACAGGCCACTTCATCCACTAAATACTTTGCAAATAATCGACTTTATGTAGCCATGTGGTAACTCATTTTAGAGTCAAAAATCAAAGAGAAATAGAAGATATGGGTAATAAGTGATATTTTTAAAATACTGGAAATGTTACTTGAAGGAATAATTACAGAACAATTTTTGGGAATCTTGCATAATGGATTCATTTTTTTAAAGCATCTGTTTATCTTTCTGACTAAAAAAATGTAGTACCAATTATATTTTATAGGTAGCAGTTACTTTTTATAGTTTAAAAATTGGATCATAAATGAAAACAAATCTGGTTAGAATATTTTTACATATTTTTAAGAATCCAATGAGATCTGAGGTACTGAATCAGAGTAAGAATTAAAGACAAAACCACATTACTGACTTTAACAGGATACTCTTTGGATGAAGTTGCTTTGCTGAATGATATAGATGCATAGACAACCATTACTTTTATCACTTTGTGCCTGGTTAACCTCTGATAAAAGAGGTAGAGGTTATGAAAAAAATGACCTCCTCCATGTAAAATATTAAGGATAGATACTGTATGGTAGAATATAATTAATTTTCTATAATTTTACAAGCAGAAGAACCCACATTTTCATCCGCTGTTATTAACCTGAGTAATGTTAGCGGAACCTTTTAATTAAAAGCAGTATGTATAATTATAACCCAACACTGTCGTGATGATTCTCACCCACTTTACACCCAAGTGTTAACTCTATCTCCAAGATCCTGAAATAGTAATATTTGTTGTAAATACTGTAAGACAAATACCAAAAACTAGTCTAGATATATCAGATTCTAATATAAGAGAGAAAGAGAGAGAGAGAGAATTCTAGGAGGCTTGAAGAAATATAGAAGTGAATATTTAACTCATTATAAATGATTTTTAAAAGAAGAATGTAGTAGACTGAGTAAGGGACCCAAAGATATCAGATCCTATTCCCTGGAACATGTGAATGTTACCTTAAATGGTAAAGTTTTGCAGAGGTGATGAGAGAAGGATTTTTAGATGAAGAGATTATCATGGGTTATCTGGGTGGGTCCTAAATGCCATCACAAGTGTCCTTACAAGGTGGGGAAGGGAGGAGAGACAGACAGACAGAGAGAGAGAGAGAGAGAGAAATATACACCAAGAGGACAGAAAGCAATGTAATCATGGGAAGCAGAAAGAGAAAGTGGAAGAAGCTGCTGGTTTTGAAGACAGAATAAAGGGCCATGAATCAAGGACTAAAGCTCAGAAGCTGTAAGGGCCAAGGAATGGATTCTCCTTTAAAACTTCCAGAGGGAGCATGGACTTGCTGGCACCTTGATTTTAGTCCAGTGAAACTGATGTTGGACTTCTGGCCTCCAGAACCACATGAGAATAAATGTCTGTTTTTAAGCCAACAAGTTTGTAGTAATTTGTTAGAGCAGTCATAGAAAACTAATACAAGGACTTTTTCCAAGCATAAAAACAATGGAAAAGTTTGTTTAAAGAGATGACAACATAAAATCTTAAAATTTAATGAATACTATGTTGGTACAAATATAATGAAGGTTTAGAAATTCAAATATGTAAAGAAAACAAATTACTAGCACCCCACATTAAAATTAAAATTAAAATAGGATGAAGCTTATGAAGAGACAACCTCCAAAATAAGAATTCAAGAGCCTATGAAATACATATAAGATTTGATGTACAAACCGAAAAACGATCAAAGAAATACAAATAAAAGTGGCCTGATATTTTTGCTCCCCAATTTTTAAAAGTCCCCAACCCTGTATTTCTCAGTTCAGGTTAGTGAGTGAACAGAGGAAGAAGAAAGGAAATTACCTGTGGGATGTTAAATAAATGGCAGTTTCTCCCTCCAAAATTATTTGAATAAACTCAGTGAGTCACTATAAACTGAGGAAGACCACGGATCTGATTATAGTCACCACTACCACCAGGTAGCTGTCCCTGAAGTAGTGCTACTGTCCCCAAATGATGTCTTAGAAGAACTTAGTAACAACTACAGATGGTGACGATTTGCATATGTTGAAGGTAAAATAGTCATCAAGTTTCAATTATTTCTTCAAGATCCTTCAGGTAAGGATAATCTCTGCATGAATTGGATATCTAGGCTGTTTCAGAAGGTCTGCTTTGAACTCCTCCCTGCTTTGTGCTGGATAATAAAAAGTAGTCAGTTACTCTCTTGTCACCATCCATTAAGTAAATAAATAACCACATATCCTACCTACCATTATCACTTCAAGATAACACTGGTATTTGTGGCCTCTTTTCCTGTAAATGACAGGCATAGCTAGTGGTTAATAAATATATAGTACAATTAATCCCAGCATTCTCATGTCCATGTTTTCCCTTCAATCCTCTGCCTTCTCTTCAAAAAATTTCTAGTATGGCTTTTAAAACAGATGTTACTATTTTATCTGAGGGAAAATGATTGAAGCAGCATTTAAAAGGACTTCAAAATCTCTACTGAGCCACTCTGATGAGTGCTTCCAGCATCCCTCATGTGTATGTGTTTGTGTGCTAAAGCAAGCAGATACTTCACAACAACAAAAGGGAACCAAGGGAAACATAACCTTTTGCTTGGAGATTGTGGCATGTGGTGAAGAAAACATCGCACCATAAACCAAGTACCCACTTGCCGTTTCTTGAGAGTCAGCAAACACATTTAGTGTTCTCTAGAATCTAACTTATTCTGTCTAACGATTAAAAACTACATTCTTCAGCCCAGTTATCTAGGAGAGTTAACATTTTTTTACAGACACGTGTTTCAATAAACAGCGTGTCAAGGATTGTTTATAGTGCTAAAAGGTTTTCTTTAAGCATACCACGTAAAAAACTCCATTCTCTGATGCCTTAAAAATATATATATATAAAGTGTGGGTATGGTATGCGGGAGGGGGAGGAAATAGGAAATCTCTACCTAGGAGAGACTACAAGAATGTCCCTTTAGACCTTCCATAGCCTGATGTTCCTACTCTAAGGGAGTATAGGGCTTCAGGGAACAAAAAAAGAACTCTTCCTCAGAGTGACTGTTTTTTTCCTTGTGGTATGATCTGGGTCAGTGGAAGGCCACATTTGGCTGGACATCTGTGATCTAAGCTCTAACCTCATGTGGAATAGGAGACCTGGGTGTGTCTATACTTGGCAAGTCATGCACAATATCTTATGCAGTTCAGTTTTTCCCTTCCCTGTTTCAGAGAAACAAAGTACTCCTCTGCACTTAATTGGACACTAGTCAGCTGTCTCCTGGGGGAGCCATGTTTCTGTCCCAGCTACTGTACCTGAAGATTGCTCACTATCTGAAGGTCCTCTGAAGAGGTCATTCTTCAAATCCACCCCTCCTCTTTTACTGATCCTCTCTAAATTCAAACTCTTTTAGATTAACGTATGGTGTGGGGGGGGTATTTGTGTTTAGAATACCAATTATGACAAGATGGAAAAGGAATTTAATAAGGAAGGGGCTTGTGTTGCTCATCGTTCAATTTTTTTTTTTTTTTTACTTCTTTTTTTCCAATATATGTAGGTACAATCAACATACACAGGTGCCCCATTCCCCATAGTGGTGGTTTAAGAGCTTTCTTCATACCCACAAGATTCAGTAATTAGCATGTCAATTATTGTTTATACTCCCAAAAAGTTATCCTTTAAGCATACCACCTAAAACACATTTTTAAAAAAAACTCAGAGAAGAAAACAAATACCCCATTGTACCAAAAAGGACTTGATTCCAGGTTTGACATTATGTACTGTGTGGAATCAGCAGTGAATTCAAGTCTAGCACCAAGGCCTACCAAGTATGTGGTTTGGAGCAAATCACATCAAATTTGTGAATTTCCATTTTAAAAAATCTATAAAATGTCCCTCCTACCTCATAAGGTTATTTTGGAAGTCACATGGGATAATTAATATGAAATTGATTTGTATAAAATAAAATAGAGGTTATAAGCTGCAAGGGAGGGAGAACAATTATATCAAGGTCTTTTGATTCTATGACTGGTGTTCTTTCTAGCTGACCATACTCAAGCAAACATAAGTATTATTATTATTCCATTTCAAAAGCCCTGATTTCTTTAATGCCTAGTAGAAAATTATAGAGTTCATAAGTCCTCAGAATCATACCAGAATAGGTTCAGCCAGTAACTGATTTTTTAATGAAGAAATAGTGGGTAGAAACATATAATTAAGAAAAAGGGCAATTGCTTATATATCACATTTCTTATTTAAAGATACACACAAATTTACAATTGGTTACATTCATAATTTTGGGTTTCTAGGTTAAGAACAAACAAAAAATAAAGCACCATTATTTAACTGTTTAATTGCTTCCATTTTGTTTGGAAAACTTAACCTCAATTTAACCTTTGTGGGCTACTGTGCAAGTCAAAGTCAAATGACTTTGACGATCTCAGGCTCAGAATAATAAACTCTTTGGGGGCTTTAGCCTCTTTACCTTTAACAGGGGGAACTGAGCAGTCTTCAACCTTGTTTGTGTTCATTGATTGATAATGAGCAGTTTCTCCCGTCTACATCTGTGTGGGACTATGTGAGGTCTGCTTTAGCCTGCTGGGAGTTGAGAGGAGCGAGAGGCAGTCACAGTGGGTTTTAAAAATTTTTCTAAAGATGACATGTGGGAGGCAAATATTTTGGCCATAGGCCAATGTGATTTTTTTTTTTTTTTTTTTTTTTCTTTTAAACTAAAACAAGCTTGGCACTTTATAGCTTCATTTTAATCTGATTTCATAATTCAATGAAATTGATAGTTCACTACTTCTAAGTTTTGGAACCTTTCTTCAAATGACCACCTTTAACTATATGTTATTTTAAAAAACCAACACGATAAAGGAAATAATTTCAGAGTTTTGTAGTTTATTCTGACATTTTCACTTATTAAAAAATCTACTAGGAACCAACTCTGTCAATTATGGAATATCTGATTCCTAATTTTATTTTCTGTTCAATCTGGCCAAAATGCCCATGTCCAGGATGTAGATATTATCTTGAATATTTAAACATTTCTTATTACATGGAGATGAGATCATACAATGATAAAATTCATAGAGGTTATTCTTCCTTTAGGGATTTTATTATCTTATGGATATCACAGTGTGAACAGTTTCAAATGTAACTTGTGCCTTTACACCATTTTTGCAACAAGAGAAATGTGTGTCAAATTTCAACATATTTATGGCTTTATTCTCTGCAGCTGGCTATCTTTAATTCTATCAGTTATGGTTCTTTGGATATTCAGGAATATTGATCAAAATGAAAAGCATCATTTGCTTATTTCCAAGGTGCTATGCTTTGGTTAGTGATCAGGAGAAAAGCTGGGTTGGAATTTCTGACTGAGAAACAGCAGGTTAGAAGCCAGGAGGCCTGATTTAAATGATTGAGAGCCAAGGGTCTGCTTCCAAATGGCCAGGAGGACTTGAAGAGGGTGCACATGGCCAGAAGAATGGACTCCAGAATAAGCAGTGTGCTCTCATTTATCCTTAAGTGCGGACATCTATGCTTAAGTGAAGACAGGGAGACTGTCTGTGAGCCAAAAGGCTGACTCAGAAAAACTCTGTATCTTTTATAGCCTGGAAGGCTATCTGTGGAGAGGAGGTCCAGCATAAACCATGCTGCACATCCAGTGACCACACCAATATTCTGTACATGAAACTTCTTATTATGTGATTCATCCAGGCTCACCACTTCCTGGGTTTCCCTTGAGCAGCAAAAGCAGTTTGTTTTATCCCTCAGAGCAACCGGTAGGATTTCCTGAGACTGGATCTACCAGATCCTTGCAAGAATTAGGCCCTCTCTTCTAACTAACCTAGATAACAAGAGGTATCAGACCTCCATTTTCCACTCTTGTGAGCTTCTTCTTAGATAATGAGTTAATATAATCAAGAATGTGCTTCAATGTCCACAAAATAAAAAGCAAACAATTGGATAAAGTAAGTATACTCACTCAGGGTACTGAAACCAGAGAAATGTATTTTCAGTATCCTAGAAATTTGACGCCACGTAACCTTGCAATAAATAAAATCACAGGCAAAATATGACTTTTAGAATAATATTCCATAATTCAAGTAAAGTAATTCTACTAGGAGTCAAAATGATATGCAATACTCTGGAAATTATGCTCAATCCAGGAATAGACTCTTGGATACCTTCAAGAAGTGGATGGAAAGAAAATGTTCCAAGCCATCCTCCTTCCTAAATATCATTGCTCTCTGCAGAGATTTTACTAAGTATTGAGTAGGAGTAAGATCAGCGTTAGGATACATGATTGCTACCTGGCAGCAGTGATTCTGTGGTGCTGCTGAAGTCTTAGCATCACACAATTTAACATTCAACCATGGGGAGTTAGAATTGACAATCACTAGCTCAGATGAAAGATGGAAAAACAATCTATACTTAAGTAGTGGCTGCTGACCTCCATTTAAATGCAAACCAAAGAACAACACAGGAGGAATGAATTTTTTTCCTAGACCTGATATTGAGTTTGCTGTAACAAACTCTTTGTAACAACAAAGATCAATTGTTGGACATGAAGGCAGCTTCATAAGTTACAAATCTGTCAGAAAAATTACTGCTTACCTAATATATTTTCCTAATGCTTGAAGGACATTTACCATTTATTGAAAACCAAATTTTCTCATGCATATAAATTAGAAAAGCAAGTGTTCACCTGCAGAATTCAGTATGACATACAAATATTAAAAGTCCCTCTTATACAATGAAAAATCAAAATACATTGAAAAGTATGATATAAAAGACGTTATTATATTTTACCTTCCTTTCCACTAATGGAAATTGCATTATATAGAATCATCAATTTATTTAAAAATACTAAAAGTGCAAAATTAAGTAATGTTGAATAAGAAGTTTTGGATATAAGAGTTTTAGTGAATACTTCATTTGTGCTTAAGTTACAGAATTATGCTTTTTACAAAGGCCAATGTTTCCTAAATGCAAGTTCTGGTAAAGAACGTTATATGGCCTTTTTATAACATCAATTAAATCACATAATTAATTGAGCACCCGCTATGAGGGAGCTGGAGATACAGGAATAGCAAATCATATCTGGCCCCAGTCCTTAATAGTATTTCCAGTCTGGTGGAGAGAAAAGCCAAAGGAACAAGAAGTATGATAAGGGTCACAATGTGACTATTAGATTAAGTGACCTACTTACCAGTTATTTACAACTTCAGTGAGATCAGTTTTGCAAATGTGCAAGTATAAACAACACATTCTCTCTTTCTTTCCCTCTATAGATATAGAAATACAATTTATATATTACATATTTACGTATGTAATACATTTATTTTTATATAAATATAAGCACACATATAATATAGACATGTATGTAATCATGGATGGAAGAACAAATAAAAGGGAGCAATAGCTAGAAGGAGGGTGTGGGATAGAGGGAAGTTTTAGAAAGCTGATTATTGTGAAATGCCATTAGAAATTATCTGGTATAGAAAGAAAAGCTAAAGATACATGAGTAAGAAAATATAAGAGCAAGATATTGAAAAAGGAAATAGAGAGTGAGGACCAGAACACAGGTTGACCAGGAAAAAGAAAATAGCTGCTGTACCAGGTTGACATCTATCCATCAGGTGGCAGAGTTGAGAGGGTTCTCATTTGATGGTTATTTTCTCCATTGCAGAAGGTAGTTAAATGATCTCTGAGAGAGAGGGAGGGAGGAAAGGAGAAGGCTGGAAGTTTGAAAAAGATAAAGTTATTTTGAAATAACTGCTGCAGAGAACTGCAGAGAGAGTTGACGAGGAAAACAAAGAACAATTGCTGGGCAACATCCGAGCCTAGTTGAAGCTGTCATCAAGAATGTGTGCTGTTACCAACTTTCATTGTTTTGTGATTTTCCCTAGTTGGTCTGGTGGAATTGTGGAGAAGGCAGACGGTTCAAATGATCCAAGGCTGCTGAGGTTTGGCAGAGAGATGCTAAGGAAGTTCAACTGGGCTGGGGAAATGAGTTATTAGTTGGATGGCAAATTATAGGCTAAACAAGGAAGATGGTAAAGAAAATGGGGAAAAAAAGTTGAGAAAGTAGAAAGATCAGGCTACTGAATGTTTTGCATTTCATGGAAGTCTTTAATTAAATATATCTCTTCTATAAACATTTTAAAACATTTTTATTTCAGTATGAAAAATATACAGTAAAGTACACAAGTTTGAATTACCTACTTAGCAAATCTTTACAAAGTATACGCACCCTTGTAAACACCACCCTGTTGAGATATAAATGATTACCTAGAAACTAGAAACTTGCCTTGTGCTTCCTCCCAGTCATTACCCCACTTCCCAAAAAAGGTAATCACTAATCTGTTACCATCATGGAGTAGTTTTTGCTTCTTGGTGAATGCTACTATGAACAGGTTGGACATGTGTTGGGCTACACACATACACTAAAAGATATCTATCTATAAGAAGTTCATGGAAGTATTATTTGTAATAGACAGATAAATTTTAATGAAATAATGTTTGACAATTGTTTCCTCTGAGGCATCTGTGCCTTATCAAGTTCTATTTTTGAACTGCTGAGAGCAAAGACCGAGGGAAAGGTAGACAGAATTAAGATGAGGCTCCAAAGCCTTCATGTGAAAGTAGATGACTCTCTTGGAGTGAAGTACTGGAAATATTAAGTATCTGGCTACATCTATGGGTCCTTGTTCACGGGGTGGATCTTAGTTCAAAAGTTCATTTATCAACCCTAATATAGGAAATAGAAATAGCAGTTATTTTTTTATTGAGCCCTTACCATATTACATGTGTTCTTTTAATAGCTGTATATGTATTACCTTCATCACTTCACAATCATTCTGTAAGGTTGCTATGCTATCTCCACGTTACAGCTGACTAAAGAGCGACATAAAGAAAAGATGTTGTAGAAAGCTTAATCCTGTCTCTTTCCAGGATTTCTATCCAGGCTATCCGTCCCCTAAGGCAATAGTCTTATCACAGCCAGGCTCCTTCCACACTGAACCTTAACCAAACTCCCACAAAAAGTATGGAATTCCAACCAGAAATGCATGGAAACACATCTGCCCCGCACAACAATTCTGTCAAAATGTGAAACCTGAACAATTATTTGAAGTTATATTCTTTGGTGAATATGTCTGGAGTCTGAATTCTCATTTCTCTTTGGACTAACCTCGAAAACTTCAGTCTTATCACCAGTCTCATTCCAAGATCTGTCATTGCTAATGAGAAAGGGAAAGATGGCACACTGAGACATACCAAAGACAATTCAAAAAATAAAAACAAAGCATTCTAATACTGCACAGACGTTTTCTAATTTGTAAAGCAATCGCCAAATGGTAAAATAGGCAAGACTTTTAACATTTTAATGTCCTTTTTTATTTTAATGGCTGATGAGATGCTCCTGCCTCGATCACTTTTTGCTCACTTTATTCAGCTTTATTGAGTATCAAGAGGTTCATAATCCTTTCCCAAGTCCAAGAATAGGATGTAATATGCAATTAGCCTTTGGAGTCTTTTGAAGATGATGTGGGTGATGGGGTGACGATGATGATGTGAAGAGGCAGTGCATCCAGACTTATTTCTTTTTATGTTTGGTTGAGCACATTTGCAGTGCCTTTATTTGCTTAAATATATATATAAAATGAAGAGAAAAAACTGTGAATGTGATATTTACATGAAACAACATGTTAAGTGTCTGGAAGAATGTTGTTTCACCATGTTTAACACTTGAAAACAGTTATGTGAATTTGTGAAGTGAAGATTGGATATGCAGATGCACTCTATGTCCTATAATACTAGATGTTATAGTACTTTCTAAAAGTTATGATTCATTATTAACTCATATAGTTTCAAATAAGACCTCTATTCTTAAGGCCCCATTAAAATCCATTATAACTGGTCACTACTCAGGCTTCAGGGATATTTTAGACAATTTTTACCCCATGATTTTCACTCATAATTTTATCTATAACTGTTAAAAGATATTGCAAATAAGGAAAACAAAAGCCTAGTAAATTTAAACATCTGTTTGAAAGTATCTGAATTAACTATAGTAATAAAAATGATGTAATATACTGTGTTTGCTGAACAAAGGGAACCTACAACATACTCCAGTATATCAATGAAGGGGTTACTGTTTATCATATTATACAATGGAATGGAAAATGCACACTGGCTCTCAAGTTCAAAGGGCTTGAGGAAATGCTGGTAACTTTATCCCCTTTAGTCACAAACTGAGGCGGCATATGGTCAACATCGTTTTTTGGTATTATTTTTAAACTTGTTTATGAGACATAAATAAAAAGTATTCTGAACCCTATAATGATTTTTTTTCCCTGAATGGAAACTCGAATGATGGACCAGGCACTGCCACTTACAGTTTGAATATCTGATTACTATTCTCTATCCTGGTGAAGCTGGAATGATGCTGAAACTGAAATCTAAAAGGATAATATATTACAGTATTTCTCTTCTTTTTTTTCCTTAACTCTCTGAGTTTTCCCATGACATAGGTATTCCAGACATACACAACCAAGATAGTTGGAAGGGGGATTTAGGGAACTGTCTGAAATTACTTGGGTAAAGAGAGTGTGTCTACAATTGTCCATGAATCAAACGGTAACAAGGGAATATCATTTTCTGACAAACTTAATTTCTGATTCTATAGCAGCTAGAAGTTTGGTCCTCCTAAATCACACAAGAATTTTTTTTTGAGGAGGAAAAAAAGCCAAAGGAAGTAATAAATGTCAAACACTCATCAAAAACAGGCTGGGCACTTTAATTTTTTTTTTTTAATTTTAGTCTCTACTGGAGTTCTTTGAACTTGTAACAAGTAACCCATCTGTAGTTCAAATCTACTATAAAGCTGGTTTATCATGCTACCTGTTTTAAAACTTACATCTTTCCCCAGGAGATTAGGAAACTGATGCCATAATACATTCTAAAATATAGGCTTCTCTTTATTCCCTTTCATTTCCTTTGGTATATATTGGGGATTTCATACAATATAATGAAGTAACATTTAAAGTATTAAGATGTACAAACATGTGCACACTAGCTTTAACACTCAAGTCACTTGTTTTAGGACAAGAATGTATACCTGCTCTGAAACATTAATCCTCACAGGAGATGACCAGGGGCCTTCTAGTGGAAATTAAACAAAGCCTGCTGTGATTTTCCCTAATCTGATTCATCAACTGTGTGTGCACTGGCTCTCCTTATATGAATATGAAAAGCATCAGAAAACCAGAAAGTATTTTTATAAAGACACTGATTTTTGCTAGTGTGTCATTGTGATAAAATTGGTACGTTTAACTTTAGAAAACAAAGAAAATGATTTAGATAGGGATGAATGCTATGTATCAAAAAACTTACTAAACCAGTGAAATAAAAACCTGTGGACCCAAATCAGGTAAAAAATATGATAAAATTTTCTCTTCCTATTTTAGAAATATTAAATAGAATATGATCGCATTTCCTGTGTTTCATACATTTTCTGTGCAAATTCTAATGCAATTGCAAATATCTTTGTGATTTATCTGATGCTGAAGTAGCATGAGATTCTTTATACTGACACAAAAGAGGACACTTGCTCTCTTGAAAGTTCTGAGACACAGGTCACCAACTTTGTATTCAGAGACTGGTCCCCCACCTTTTTTCTGACAACTCTCCTAACCAGGGTCAGCGCATGCTGGTCCCACCTCCTTCATCTTTTAGATTCACATCCAGCACTTCATTTACTTCAGTTGTTCCTTCTTGGGGTCAGTGCTCCCAAGCTAGTTGTCTGATTATAAGCTCCTATTTTTCAAAGGTCATATGCAGCCTTTGCTTAGTTGTGACTATTTTATTAAATTCACCTTACTTCCTGTGTACAATGGGCATTCAAAGATGGATGTTTGATAATGTGGTGTTTCTAGTGAACTCTTGAGGAATTCTTGTGTAAAAGTTCAAGGGAAAGAGAAAATGTGGCATAACAATTCAAAGAAAGATTTATATGCTGTATTTTGAGAAGTTGATTCTACCCTTTTCAATATAATTCTCTCATCCTTGGGAAAAAACAAGACTGTCTCTCTTGGTTTCTGAAGGATTTTACCAATCTTCAGATGAGTGAAAATTAGCTCTTCTATGTGTGTGTGTGTTTTTTTTTTTTTTTGGACGTCTGATCTTTGAATAACAATATTTTAGATGCTTCTGGTGACAATGAATTTCTGCTTAGCATGCTTTTCTCAGAGTCCTAAAAACAAGACTGTCAATATTTATTTATTAATCAGTGCTACTTCCTTGCTCAAAAAGACAACGAATAAATGGTACAGCCAAAATTATAACCCGGGATTCCTAACTTCTAGTCATAAATTCCAACCACAAAACCTCATTCTTTTTAAGGTACTGCTGTAGGAAACTAGGTTTATTCCAAACCCAAAACTCTAGGGATTATCTAAACCAGAAGGGATGATTTTTTTTTTTCTTTTTTGAGCTGTGGCTTTGCCATCTGTTATATTTCCCTTGTTGCACAAAATTGGTTTCTTTGACCAAGAAATTAAAGTTCTGGTGAAGAAATAGGATATCTTATGATCTTTATTTTAGAGACCAGTAAGTGTTTGAGGAAACTCAACATTGGAGATACCTTTGTTTTACATATTTTTAAATGAATTTGTTTTTCCAAGAGTATTAAAATTAAGCATTTGCACATTTTGAAAACCACATGTATTTTTAATTAATGATAACTACCAATAACATCTTTCACTTCATTTATACTATGGAGCCTAGGTTATGTGGGATACTATTTTTTATTGATTTTATGTAATCTGTATAATCTTCAAAGATTATGCAGGTCTTGACCTGGACATTATGCCACAAAGGGCACAATAAGTTTTCTATCTCCTCCATTCCTCCACTCCATCCATTTTGAGAACAGGAATGGGCCCTAAAAGTATGCAAGATTGACAGCTCAGGTGAAACCTCTATATATTATGTATGTTGTATATATGGAAGGGGGTTTGGGGATAGGGTATGGAAAGTTGGTTGGGCAAAGTGTGACCTGAATGTGTCACTGAGAATAAAAGGAATAAATCAATTATGATTTAATTTTCCTGCAATAAATTCTAAATACTTATTTTAGAAAAGATAGCAGGAATATTTATGGTACTGGGAAAGTAGGGAATTATTCCCTTGCTGAGATCAAGTGTGGCCCATGAGGAGATGTTGGTGCCGTAAAAGAGGAGATTAGGTAGAGGAAGATATTAAAGTAAGCTGCAAGTGAAGAACTAACTGGAAGATTAGTCCAGTTCTATGGTTAAAATGGGAAATTTTGAATTGTATGTATGTTATCTCAATAAAAACCTAAAAAAAGAAAAAGTCCCTTAGGAAGTAGAACACTTGGAAGCAGAATATGCCATAAAATGAGTACTTGATCCCCCACTGTTCTCTGGTGAGAAGGAATGATCTAGTTCAAGGCTTACTGGAGCTTCCAATACAGAACAGAAGTTCTTCATGCTCTATGTCACCTTATGCCTAGTTTTTGTCAAAGACATTTTCTTATTCCTCATTGCATCTACAATACATAGAATGGTCCTAACATGTAATTTGTAGTCAATAAATACTTGAGTGAAAAAATGAATGGATAAATGAATCAACATATGAATGAAACTTTATGAGAATGATTGAAATGTTTAAGCCAGGAAACCTTCCAGAACTTTGTTGGAGAACAAAATAAGTAAAATACAACTCTCTCCATAATAATAACATCCACAATACATAAAAAAAAAAGAAAAGAAAAAAAAATCAGTACCAGGTACTATAACGGGTACAGAAATATATTCCAAACATAATTTCTAATCCTCACAGTTATTCATTAAGGTGAAAATTTTAATTCTGCTTTAACAGTTGAGAAGGCAGAAGCTCAGAAAGGATATTTCTTGTCTAAAGTCCATAAAATTAATAAGGAACAAAGTTGAAATTCAAATCCCACCTTTATGCTGTTTCCACTGCCCACAATTTTCCCCCAATCACATGCAGTATTTCCTTCAAATATGCAGGTCTCTTTGAACCAAAAAATCTGCAAAGCAGGGTTATATGTTTTTGATCCTGCCTTTGAAGATTTTGCATACTTACATTGCAGATATTCTCTAAGTTTCATACTACCTTTATCATATAGCTACTTTATATCAATGAAGAAACCGTAGCAAGCATACCTTTTACATAATAAACATCACACTTTTCATGATTGTTTTATTTTTTGCTATATGTGTTCAGTGAAACTTATATTCAAACTTTTAAAAGGATGCTAACTCATTTTGAATTAAATAATTTCCCATGAGAGGAAGAATTAAGTAAATCTATATCCATATCCATAACTACATCTATAGCACTAAATTCATGTATATATACTTAGGTGATAAAACAACAGACTTACAAGTATAACCAGTAGAACATTTCAACTTAAATGTATATTTATCTTTCACTACATCTGGGAGACTAGCCCAAAATATGGCAAACATCTGGCTGATATTCTTTCTGTTCATAGGCCATCAGTCTTACTGGTCAGGTAAGTATTTAAATGCAGACTAAAAACTGTGGAAACCCTGGCAGGGTTTATTCAGAGTGTCAAAGTCAGGCTTACAGAAAGGGTTCGCATCTCAGAGATGATCCATTGAGGGGAAATAAAAAACATGTGGCTAATTTGGGGAAAAAATGGAAAGAGTTGTATTTAAGAAGCTATAAATTTGATATAAGATTATAATTTTTATGCCTTTTTAAATTTGGCATCATTTAAAAAATAAATTATGGCAATTATATACATCCACAAATAGAACTTTTAACTTAAATTTAATTACACTATTTTCCCTTTTATAAGACCTTTGATGATATTTTTCCCACTGTCTCAATTTATTGAAGATATTCCAAAATTCTAAAATAGAATGCATTATGCAAATATGTGATGGAATTCATGCTCTTATCTAACCCTGTGCATCATGCCCAGGCAAGAGCATTTGAGATCTGGAAGCCCCAGGTTGCTCCAACTTGAAAGGCACTGTAGGTATTGCAGAGGACAGGTCAGGGGGTCCTTGCATCTGAGCTACAAAATCCCATTCTTCTACAGCCTGTAACTTTAATGTTGGCAACAGGAAAGGTGGTAATTTTTTTTCTTACCTCGTCTCTGCTTGTCCCAATATCCCCTCATTGGGATATTTTATATTATCTGTCCCTCTGTGTCTATGAAATGGGGTTAATAAGAGTTTCTAACTCATAATGTTCTTGTGAGAATTAAATGTGTTTATAAATAAAGCATTTATAACTGTCTCTGGCTCATAGTTCACATTGTATAAGTGTTAGCTGTTATTCTCTTTCATTTTCTCGTTTTCAGTCTCTCTTTCTCTATCTCCCTTCTCTTCTCTTTCTCTCTCTCTCTCTCTCATTGCCTTTGGAAGTTATTCCTGGAAATATTTCCCATGGTTATTACATCCTGCATCAGGTTTTACAGTGTTTAAAAATTACATCTCTCCAGTGCTTACTAAAGAGAGAATGCATATTGGACAGCATAGAATAATCATGGCTCTTGGACTTAAAAGGAAATAATGCAGCCCATTCTAAACTGTACTAACAATTGGTGAACAATTTCTTTCTAACATTAAAAGTAAGAGATGAATAATGGAACCAGAGATATATTCCAGCATATCTCAAGCTGCTAAATATAAAACATTGCATGAACTAAGTTTTCAAAAATTTAAGTTATAAACAAATTATGAACAGGTCAGCATTACCATGGCTATCACCAAAAAGTGACATGGATGGTTGATCCTTCACTACTGATTATAGTATTACATTGTTTTCTTTTTCTTACATTAATGCAGTCTTTTTGTTTATTTTTATCAGAGAATGGATATTTTAGATTTTCATAAGTCTGCCTTCCTGCCAATACAAGTTTACAAATACTTTCTCAGCCATTTGCATAAAGGGAATACTCTAGACAATGCAGCATGATGATTCCAGAATGTGTTAGGACAGAATGTAAATATTTGAGTAAAGTAACAAGTAACCTGAAGCAAACTACTTGGGGGGCCTAAAGCAATGTGGATACCTCTTTCTCCTGTTCTCTTAATTTTCCTGAATATTTATGCATCATGCTTCTGGCTAAGGATGACTGTACAAGAGCCAAAATTCTATAAGAAAAATTACTCCTGTGGTTTTTTTCTCTGGCCCCTGTAACAGCAATAAATTCAGGGTATCAGATATATTAAGATAATGCATTTTCATTAGATTTCTAACCTAATTGTGGATCCATGTGGTTCAGATAAAATGCATTCATGTGTGCAGATCTGAGATGCTCATCTCAACCAAACTGAACTCCAGTGTCCCTGCAGCAATATTTATCATGAAAATAAGCCATATTCATGCCTAGAAAAACAAAATCTGGTTTTTAATTTGGGGTGGGAAGAGTTTTGGGAGCTCTTGTTTAGACTGCTTAGGTCTTACGTGAGCCAGGACACACTCAGTCCTCTTCCATCGTTGCTTCACTCTGCAGTGACATTTTAGTGCCAAGTTACTGTCTCCTGGTAAGCTGTCCTGGATCAACAGAGGATCTCACTGTTGGCCAGTTGCTTCCAGAATCTTATCAGAGTAGCAGTTGTCCATACTTCTGCTCAAAGTTATTGAACTAGGTTAATAATATGACCTCTTTTCTGAGTTTCTCATCTAGTCATTGGTCGACTTGACCATTTCCCTAGAAACCCAGGGCTCTGCCAAACTCTGAACCTCAAAATGCCCACTTCCCAGCCCACAGTATCTCATTTCAAAGACCAAGGCTTCTACTTGCATTTTGTTTTTAAGTTTCAAAACTTAAACTGAGGTTTAGAAAGTTAAAGAACCTCCCTAGGAACAAGAGCTAATAAACAATAAAGCTGATTTTATAATCACATCTAATCACATATATTGGATCCCAAAGCCTTTGCACATATCCTCTAAATGATTGCTTTTGCACTATCTTGTTGTGTCTCTTTCTCTGAATACAAAGAGACAGACTTCTGACCTCATCCCAGAATGGAGGCCAGCAATCCATGGAATGGCCCCTTAGACACTGTCTAATGCCTGATGTTCCAAAAATTGCTTAAGCTGAATCACTTATAACTATGTTCTGCTCCTCAGTAACAGATATTTTGAATGAATTAGGACAAAGAATTATATTTGAAAGCACAGGAAATGTCATTGACATATAGGCTATATCCAGTAAATAGTGAAAAACAAGACAAGAAAATGATTAGGATCACAGCATGCATGATTTTTCTGGAATGCTATCTTAAAGACTTTAAACACAATAAGAAGTGTGAGTCCACTAACATTTGGGGGTAGAATAAAGTAGTGTTTTGGGAAAAATTTTCTAATGGTGCCATGGCAGCAGGAAAAACAAGAGGCTATTTCAGCAATATGAATTATAGGTAAGGATGGGTATGAGCCAGTGTCTGAAAACTAAAGGGCTTTTGTGTGAATCTGACTGGGGAATAGGGAAATCAATACCCTTTGGCAAATTTCAGGGTTATCATTTTTTCAGTAAGAAGAATATCTTGTGAGTCATCTAGTGAAAAAGGAGAACTAGTTAAAATGCAATGAAATGGAAGGCCAAATACAACTCAAAAAAATTAGAGACATAATTGAAAAGAAACTCGAGGTGCCAACTGGCACACAAATGGAAGGAAATTGCTTTAGCTGGTGAGTGAGAAAATAAGAATGATAAATTAGCTGAGGTTTGGTCACCACAGGACTTGCTAGAACGTTTCAGGAATGCTGTGAATATTACACACGAGAACTTAATCATTGATGTGCCTATAAAATCACAGTTACAGACTGTTTATCAAAATATAGAAATAAAACATCTTACAAGTAAAACATAGTCAAGTTTATGAAAGTCATTTCATATTTCCTAATTTTATTTTCAACACATTAGGCAAAAATGTCTATCAAAGCAATTTTACCTATTTTAGCAAAGGTATGTATATATATGCTGCTGTCTTTTGTAATACTTACATATTATTCAACATATTACCCAGAATAAATTTGTTTTGGTGTTTCTTACCTCTCCCCAACTTCCCTACCCTTGCACGATCACAAGCATTCAAGTCCGATTTTTCACTTTTTAGTGGTAGCAGTCATTTAAAGATATTTTCTAATTCCCACAATGTAGCACTTTTGCCTAACACTGAGTAAATCTGTAGTAACTATTACACTGACTGCTCTTACCTAACCCAACAGAGTATAAAATACAATTTGCAAGCAACAATTCCTGGGTTTTTAAAGATGGATTTTTCCCCCCTAGAATAAGTATCCGTGCATATATAGACTTAGATTTTAAAAATATCTATGCTTTTATTTACATGTACTTAAGATAAATGAAGACATATATAATGTCATAATTAATAAGATGACCTTTAGCTATGTGACTGTGTCTGCCACAAAATAGTTTGAAATTCAAAGCCAAAATAGAAGTGATTCAATGATCATTTACATGTCTAAAATATTTAATACAATCACCAGATATCATTTAACACACACATATATAGACTAATCAAACTAAATCAACATTGTTTTAGTCATAGCTGTGAAACCCAAGTTGTAATTTTAGGAAGAAAACCTTTTATTCTTTACTAAATCATTTAAATCCTTGTTTATATTTCTTGTGGTAAGCAGCCTGATTGATGCATTAATTTCAACTTTTGTTTGTAACCTGTCTGATTCGTTTGTAGCAATAAGTATGCAAACTGTATTTGAATTGCATTAGGACAGCTATAGAAATAGAATTGATAACTATGTAACTATATTAATTTCTATTCTGTAAATGTGATTGAAGGAAACAATTAGGTAGATGTAAAAACCTCTATGTAGTCACATCAGCAGAGAATTGCTGATTTTGGACACTTATTACATCCCATTTGATTCTGGTATGCTGTCTGTCATTGTCATTTAGTCCTATGAAAATGTAACTTTACCCTATGGCCTTAGTGATTAGTCTGTAAGATGGAAATGGTAACAAAGGAATGAAATAGTGCGCTTCCCTAGGATATCAATCAGTCAATTGATCAACCAATATATAGATAAAGATACATAGTAAAGCTGAGGAAGGAAACTGTTTTCCTCCTTTGAAGTCCCAAGGTGGGATGATGTCAACTGTGACATCTGCCCTCCACCCCCAGCTTGGTGGAATGCAAGGTCTGCAGTAAATTTCACACAGGCCCATGTGAAAATGAAAGAGCAAAGCTGGATGAAAGTATTTGAGTACCTATTTCAATAAAGCCTGAGGTAAGCTCTATTCCAATAAGTTGCCTTTTCTTTAGACTAAATTGTGATGGATTTTTTGCGTAACTTTTATACAAAGAGTTTCCTTGACTTTCCGGGCTGGAGAGGCACTCAGTCTCAGGTTATGAACAATTTACAGCCCTCTGTTACTCCACCCTTTCTTTGCCCTCTAGATAGAATGTTAGAATGGAAGCCAGGGGGCTATTATTATAGGCTTAACCCAAATGTGTTCTGATTTACTTTAAAGAAAATCATTTGCAAAGTTTGCTCCTTTAACAAATATCAAGTTACTTGAAATTCACCTCCCAACTAATCATGACCCCCCCCCCCAGTGTGTCCACACCACTCTTGAGGATTGCAACCCCAGCTCAAGGAAACCGAATGGTTCCAATTTGATTCTCAGGCAAATGACTGACCAATGAGCAATCTCTCAAAGTGACTGCTACCCTCACTGTACTATTAAAAGAAAGCTGCTCTTTCTCTCCTCCTTTCTTTTCTTTTTCCTCATCCCCTTCCTTCCCTTCATCTTTCTTTCCTGTCTCTGTCTCTCCTTTCTTCCTTCCTTCTCCTGTTACTTTGGATCAATAAATGGCCTGGATATTGAATATTCATATTCCATATTCCATATGGATATATATTTAATATTCTTATACTAAAATTGTACATAAAATGATGGGTTATTTAGCAATCCATATCAACATACATAACTAGAACATTCTGTTGCCCAATATATTTGGTTTAATTGTTGGGTGCTAATTATTTGATAAATTTTAAAATACATTTTAACAATTCCTATGAAGGGAAGTAGTTTATCCTTGGGCACAACACCCATGCCACTAACTCATATGCACCCTGGAAAAACTGGGCCAGAGAGGCATGTGAAATGATGGAGATGGGAATTATGTAAAGTTGGCCTTTTAGCTTCATAGAGATTTTAGAGCTTAGAGGGACCTGGGAGATAATACAGTCAAACTCTTCAATTTGAAGGATAATTGAATTTAAATAAAAAAAAGGTTAGGGGAATTTCATAAGGTAAAACAGCTAATTGAAGGTGGAACACAGATTAAAATCAGGGTCACCTATCTCACTAGTCAAATCTCTTGCTTCTGCAACATGTTCTGTTAGCTTAAACATGTTGAGTATAAACATTACTGAATCTTATTTTATTTTTTATAGTTTTGCACAAGCAACTGTCCATGTAGCACATCACTTTCCCCTCAGAAATGTTGGTTGCCTGATATTTCATTGCCATTTACTTCTGTGGCAGAAATTACTTTTGACTAAAATATTTACCTAAGTGTCTTTGTGGCTATAAATCCTTTTCCTTATCAACTGTCATAGAATATACAAACACATTATATTAATCATTTAGTAATTAATAGTAGCTTTTTGAAAGAAGCATAATTTGACTTCTGAAAATAAAGATAAAGCATTTTCATTAGAATTAAATCATATTATTTCAAAACAACAACAGAAAAATTTCTCTCTCTTACAAAACTTGCGGAGCAAGTGTGGTTTAAGGCAGGGGTATTTCGATGGAAGAATATGATTTGGTGTCCCCCTGAGGTAAGATCAGTTTTCAAAGGATTAGGTTTGGAAATCTTCTCAAATGATTTAACTGCCTCCCTGGTTGGCCATGAAAGCCAGGGTGGCACCAAGTCGTTTTTCTTTTCTTTTTTTTTCTAGGCTTAATTCTGTGAACCAGGAAGAGGTATTTTTACAACTTTTTTTCCTTTAAATTTTTGCTCTTGGCATGGTGGAAAATAAAGACTGAAACACCTGTGTGCCAAATACAAACATCTGTATGCCTTGCAGAATTTCTGCAGCACGTACCATGTGTCAGACCTTCATTTGACCTGCTGTGAGAGGATACAAGGGAAGGAGGTGAACTGAGAGAAGATGACAGAATTGAGAAATAAATCCCATTTCCTTTGTTAGTCCCAGCAAGTATGATGGCTCTGACCATTCTTTAAGGTTTAAGTTGCTTTCTATGGGTCCAAGGCCATACTCTTTCTTTCTTTCTTTGCTTAAATGCATGCATCTTTTGATTTAATTTGATTTCCTGTTTGGTAAATCTCAGAGATATGTTAGGATTAAGTGTTATTTTTAAGGGAATAAAAAACAGTTGCAAATAATACATTTTTAAAAATATATTAACTAAAAAAATTTAAAATATTAAACAGAAGGCAGCACAATTTACGGACCTAAATTGTGTTTAGTGAGTTCTGTCACCAGGGCAATTTCTATAAAATAGAACTTCCAGGTTGATCAAATCTCTATCCCTGGGACTTCCCAGTATATCTGTTGAATAGGTTGAGAATTTTCAGATTAGTGGATACAACTTCTCTGCTTCTACCATCCATTCACATTTTTGAAGCAATTTGCTATTATGGGAAAATTTTAAAAATCATTATACTACATTAGAAATATATAGGGAGCACATATTGTAACATATCATCTTTGCTTCACAATCTCAGTCTGATTTCCTTTCACCCTTTCTGTTATTTTACTTCCTCTTGAGTATCTTAATTTTAAAGACACAAATACATATACATTTAAGCTGTTAGGATATCAGACACCCAAAACAAAGGTGGTCCAGCAGTTTTAAACTCTAGTAGAGTAGTTAGAATTACAACTTCTGGACAATCACATATTCACTAAGTCTTGAACAGAAACATAAATGAGAATAAAAGGGAAATCTTATTATTAGACTTAGAGATTTTTATTTGGTTTCAGAGTCTTGTTATAAATCCATGTTGCTGAATGTCTAGGTAATTCTGATACCTTGGGATAATACTAACAAATACAATTATAAGTAAACTTATTTTAAGCCATTGACTGTCCTTTAGTTTACAACCATGGTTCCCACTTTTAACCTTAACCATGACAGATGCTAGAGGATTTAGTGGAGTGGGCACAAATCTGTCAGCACTCTTCAAGGGTCAGGCTACCGAATCCCAGTCAGAAAAACATCCTCAGAAATACATGAAAACACACTACCAAAAATGCAAATATTATAATTATAACAACATGTTTCTCATAATTGAAGCTTTGTCCTTGATATAATAATATGTGTATTTCATAATATTCCTCTTAATTACTAATTGCTATTTCTTGGTCTGTTCATTTGTCCTTGTCTGTCTTCCACACCAGTTTATAAGATCTTTTGAACAGGTACCATGTCCGTCTTGTTGAGAGAGAAACTCAGTATCCAGCACCTCACCTAGTACAGCATGGATACTCAATAACCAGTTCTTCATTGATTGAGTGAATGGAGTAACTAAAACAAGACATTTTATTAGTTTAGTAAGGATTAAAAATAGATTCTATGAATAGCGCCATAACAATTTAATCACAAAAAAGAATGAAAACCAAAGAAAATTTAGAATCTGTGAAGAGAAAGATATATTGTCCAAGGGGGCAATTTCATGTGCCCCTGTTGCAGGTTTTATGGTATTTGGAATCAGTTTTGTTTTGGTGACAATTAGGACATAATAGGTCCAGATGCTTGCCTCTTTACTAGTGTATCAACCCAATTATTATAGAAGTACTTATTATGATTTAATGGGCCATTCATATCTATTGTTATAAGTAATTAATACTAGATTCAGCTGAGTACTAACAGGAATGAAATAGGAAAATATTAGTCATTTGGTTCTGATAAGTTAAATAATTTTGACTACAAGAACTGGGCTATGAAGAACTAGACAACAAAATAAGATTGCATTGGTAACAACATGTTAGGACATCCTCAAATATTGTTTTCCATCATGAATCCTATTTACTATTTTATGCTCCAAGCTGTATCACTCATATTGATTGAAATTAGACTATCTTACAAAGTCCAGTGCTGGAAGATATTTCTCCACACTTTTACCAAGTTAACCTTAGTGCAAGCAGGTCAAGTTACACCATTATCTCTGAGCATCTGGAAAACTATGCCATTCGGTCCCTAGGTACCAACAAGCAATCCTTTAGGGATTTGTCTGTTTTTCCAGTTCAGACTTATCCATTTTAAGAAATAATAATCATGAGGAAAATGTAAATGCAATTATTTGACAATAGTATATCATACTTTTCAAGCAGCAACAATGAACTTTCTACAATATACTTCTGAGAGTATATCTAACTTACGTCAAAAGTGTGGGACTTGGTTAAAATGAATATATTTTCCTATGTCCTTGCCTTTGTAGAATCACAAGCTTCATAGTCAAGAATATTTCAATATTATTTGTCAGGTTCCTTGTCAACAATGTCCTTTCCTGATAAATTTATACAAGAATGAATATAACACTATTTCAGATCCAAAGGAAGGCCCAAGTAACAACAATGGAAATATAAATTTAACTAAGATATATCAAAATGCTTTTCCCATATTACTTTTACTTTTCTTTAAATTTAGGTATTATGTCAAAACTAACAGCATGCTAGAAATAGCAGTACATCAGCAAGGTTCTTCTAGCTCAGCATTTCCCAAAATATTTTCTGTAGGATACTAGATTCCTGGAATATTAATATATGTCTCTCAAAATATAAAGATTTTGAAATTCAAGACACTTAGTCAGTATAGCACAAAGTTTAAGAACTAATTTATCTGCTGTAAGGAACTTTATAAGCCTGCCACATGTCAATGTGCAATGTCAATTTTAGGACTATAATAGAGTATACAAGTTTTCCTACATTTACTTGTATGTGGTACCTTTTACCCAAGGCATACTGTAGAACTAGTGTTCCAATGAACAGACTTTGAGAAACGTTATCTCCTTCTAAACTATCACAATGTGCAAAATAATAAAATCTGTGTAGCCAGGGTGGGGGATACCCAGTGGGCAACTGCAAGTGATAAGATATTCTATCTTAGAATAGACAAGACATACCTGAAATTTAAATTCTTGATGGCATACTCTGACAAATGTCTATTATATTTTTGTAGGTTTAGTGTCTTGCTCCGTTTTTCCCAGTATGGAGAGCCACTTTTAATGGATAATCTATGTTTCTTCGGTTTCCGCATGCCACAGGCTTCTAATTACTGGTCCAGTTGACCTCTCCCCCAAAGCTTTGCCTGTCTCACTTTATGAGTCACACAAATTTCATAGCACATTCTCCAAAATCCATTAATCCAAACTGCTTCAGTTTAAATTTGAAAAATAATAGTATATTCACATGGAATGGAAAAATACAACTAGGCAAGTTTTTTTGCTTAGTGTCCTGAAAGACAGTCAGAGAGTATATAAACATATATTCATTGACAGTAGTGGACTTTTAAAAAACTATTTAAATTTTGCTTTTTGCTTTTTCTGTTTAAACATAAAATTCTACTTTCCAGAGTTTATTTTATCCCAAGTGAACTATATATATATATGATCCACTCTGTGGTTTACAAACTGGTCATTGAATTCTCATAGGCCACCCTTTCTCTACTTGGTTAAGTTGCTGTCTCCTATTGATTCTGCCTTTTCTTTGGTCTGTAAACAATTGCTATAGAGGAAAAATCTCTGAAATTCCTAACATTTATTTCTTCCTCTTCCCACAATTAATGAACAGGGAAGAAAAGAGGGTAGAGAAAAGTACACAGTTCTGTTTCCAATGTCACTTTGCATCAGTGTGAGAGAGAACACATATTCCCAGCTTGACAGCGGTTGCAGGGAACAATTAAGTGTAGGGCTGAGAGTAAACCTGGGAGGCATTCCAGCTTCTCACAGTCAGGTCTTCACTGTATGATCTCCAACATAAGCAGAAAAAAATTAAATCTCTACCACAATATATGTTCATGCATTAAAAAATTATGTATATGCTACTAACTGTATTATTATATATTATATTCATTATATGACACCCAAAAGACAAATTTTAAAAGCACATGATAAACAGGGTGACAAAACGATTTATCCTCCAAGCAGGGCCTTTTTTGAAAGCAAGAAGGAGCACTGTTAATAATTATGTTGAGACAACTGGTATAAAGAAAACTCTCTTAGGCAAACCTGGATATAGGAAATCCTAGCAAAGAAGATTAAATTAAAAATATTTTAAATGTCTTACTAATTATAATGCCTTTATACTATCATTAGGACATAATTCAAGGTATAAAATACATTTGGGACTAAGTTCATCATTAACTATTGGGATGTTAATTTATAATTCAAGTAGTTATTTTGATAATTTTAAAGATTACTTAAAAAAATCAGACCACTACTTAGCTTAGTAGGTTTTGTTTCATTTTGTTGTATTTGCAAAAAATATTTTATCGCCAATGGCCCATTTTGTGGGGTATAGTTTAATTAATGCTAGGAAATATACTACATAATAAAATACATAAATACATTTGCCAGACATAGATAAAAGACAATATACACAGATTACCAAACATTAATGACATGATATTTGGACCACATAAAGGCACCAGTGTGAATACAATATTAGATATTTGTAAAACTTAATTTACTTTATACTTTTAAGACAAAAAATAAGCTAGTCTTCTCAAACTCCCATGGGACATTTTTCTTGTTTACTATTTCAGGATCACACACCTACCTTTAGAACTGAGTCCTTTAGGCTAGTGCTTCTCAAAGTCTAATGTGCATACAAATTACCTGTAGATCTGGAGAAACTGAAGATACTGATTAGGTCGATCTGTAGTGGGGCCTGGGATTAGATTTGCATTTCTACCAAGTTCTCAGGGGTTGGTCTACCGATTACACTTTGAGTAGCAAGGTCCTAGACCTGCACGCTTTGATTCAGTACCCTGTGTGGCTATGGAGCATTTGAAATTTGGCTAGTCTAACTGAGATTAGCTGTAAGTATAAAATACATATCAGATTTCAAAGATGTATTAAACAAATGTAAAATACTTCATTAAAATTTTGAATAATGATCGTATGTTGAAGTGATCATTTTTAATGTGACCACTAGAAAATTTTAAATTATTTATGTGACTCACATTCTGTTTTTATTGGAAGATGCTGCTCTAGACCACAGAATAAAGTCCTGATAATATAAAATGGCACTCAAAACACTCACCATGGGTTCTGATGAACATTTCCAGATTTGACTTCTGCCACTTCCCATTCCATGCACTAAACTCCAGCTATAGATGCTATGTGATATTCTCTCAACTTCTATCCTTTTATTTGTTAATTAAACAAGTATTTATTGGAAGCCTACACTGATCCAGGCAGCACTAGTAGGTAGTAGAGATAAAGTGGTATAAAAGATAGGCATGGCCCCAGTTTCATGGAGCATATTATCTCCAATCTCTCTCATTTCACTATCTGAGAAAAAAGCCCATTTTTATCCCTTAGATTTCTCTTATTTGAAGTCTTGAAAACAGTAGCTTCCCTTGCTGGCTCCTTAGTCTGTACTTCCATGGTGATTTTTAAGTATTTCATAAAACCACTTCCTTGTAGTATATGCATTGTGTAGAGTAATGTATTATATTGTATTGATATGTCTTTTTAAGAAGATTGTTCAGTCTTTGATGGTATGACTTCATCATCTTTATATATTCAATTAAATATTTTCAGCATATAGTAGATATTTAATAAACCAATTTTATTGAGTACGTTAATTATTTCACAATAAAATGGTAAAAAATTAAAAACAGTCACTCCCACAATCTAATTTAGTTTTAAAAATCACTGGTTACTATAATTTGATCAGCATTTGGCATATTTCATCTCAGCAGCCCTCCCTATTTTTACAGATATCTTATATAGTAAAGTGGTATCAAGCTCACCAGATTTAGAGGCTCTTCTTAGACTTTAAGCAATTCATTTAGTCTTCTTGAATATCATTCTCCTCATAGTAAAATGTATTTTCAATTCCTACTGCATGTGTTTGCTGGAGAGACTGAATGATTCATTTCATGACATAGTGCCTAGTTCATAACGGTCCCGCAATAAATTTGAAACCCAAACAATTAAGTCATAGTAATTATATTTCCTTTTCATTAATTAAATGTAAAATAATGTTTGCTGGGTAAAGCATTAGGAGTTCTTAGTATATTTTATGACTACATTCACCTAAATGTGCTGTGTTGGCAAGTAGTCTCACCTCCCCCTATTTCAATTATTTTAGGTATAAAAGAAGGGATTAGACAAAAGGACATCCTTCTGACATCTAAAATTCAATAATTCTTTAAGCATGGTGATTAATTACCCCCCAAAATCAGCAAATAAAAAAAAAAAAAGCCTTTTAATCTCTGTCCTTCCTTCCTTTCTTTCTTCTCCCCTTCTTCAGTACAAAAGTCATTAGGCCTGAGTGATGTTAGATTAAAATTAGATCTATTGGTATGAAGCCATGGTTTAATACATAGGTAAAGTTACAGATTCAGATATGCATCTAAATCTCTGTGTACATATATGTGCCTGTGTGTTTTTGTAAAATACATATATATACTTCCTGGCTATGTCCACTGAGAAGGCCTGCAAGCAGTAAAACCCCAGTGTATTAGTCAACCAAAGGAGTCCCAGCTGATGCAAAATATCAGAAATCTATTGGCTTTTATAAAGGGTATTTATTTGGGGTAGAAGCTTACAGTTACCAGGCCATAGAGCATGTTACTTCCCTCACCAAAGTGTGTCGCCATGTGTTCAATCAAGATGGCTGCCAACATCTGCCAAGAGTTCAGGCTTCCTGGTTTCCTCTCTTCCCAGGGCTTGCTTCTCTCTGAGGTCAGGCTTGCGTCTCTCCATAAGGCCAGCTGTAGACTATCAGGCAAATGGCTTGTCTCTTTTCCCAGGGCCTTCTCTCCTTCCTCAGGACCAAGCTCCTCTGTGTGCTTACTTCCCGGGGCTCCAGCACTAAAACTCCAAACTTCCTTCTCTGCAGTGCCCTATCAAAGCCTTAATCATTATTTAATGATTATAATCATTATTTAATCAAATAAAAGTAAAGCCTCTGAATCCAGTACACTCTAATATGTTCAGAGGAAAAGACCAGTTTACAAACATAATCCAATATTTCTTTTTGGAATTCATCAATAATATCAAATTGCTACATCCAGTAACAATGAGTACACCTAACATTCAGATCTAGGTTTTTACATACTATTTTCCCGCTGAAATGAATCAAGATTCGTTTGAGAAGTGGCTGATTTCAGGGCTTTAGCAGAGAATGTACAAGGTTATCCTGGAACATTGTGTTGGGCCAGATAGTAATGGAGTGCTCAGAGAATGATTTGGACATGTCAAAATGACAAAGGATCTAGATGGAATCCGGACTCCCAATAGTCAAACCTGTAGCAATTACAGAAATAACTATAACACATTAAATAAAATAGAAATCTATTAGTTCACACTAATATAAATAAACAATGAATAAATGGGAAAGAAAAACTCTTCTTTATAGTAGAGTGCCCCCTACTAAATTCATTAGAATAAACCAAATTAGAATACAATCATTTGGCAATCATCATAGAATACAGGTAAGAAATAGCAACAGATTCTAAAATGATCAGATGAAGTGGGATGAGGAACAGGATATTTACTTAATCTCAAAATGTTTCCCTTCAAAATACTTACTGATTACATAGGAAAAAAGAAATGTAACTTCCTAGTGGAAAAAAACTGCCAGTGAACATTTTAATCAAGTTATCTAAGTTAACACCACTAGTATTGTGACACATCGGCCTCATATACAGACCAATAGGATGCAGAGGACACAGCCTCATTCCTGTGAATTCATACAAAAATGTATCACCTAGGTAGAACCTCCAGGAAAGACTGGAAAATCCCACATTGAGGGACTTTCTACAAAAAAGTGCTATGTAATCTTAAAAAAAATCATGGTTGTGAAAATCAAGGAAAGACCTAAGAACTGCTTTCACTGAAGAAGATGAAAGACAAAATGACCAGTGAGGGCAAGGGGCCATCTTAGATTGTATTTGGTCATAATAATTGCCTGGGATACTGGCAAAATTTGAACGGGGTCTCTGGGTGAAGGATATATGGGAGTTGTTTTTATTCTTCTTGCAATTTTTCTGTAAGTTTCCATGTTTATTCAGGTAAAGCTAGTCTTGATACAAGGGTAGAAGAAAAAGAAAACAAAAGTTCTTTTATATAAAACAATATATGATAAATAAACCTTGAAGTAACTGAAATGTAACATAGCTTTCAAGCCACTGTACTTACAGGGATGTGTGATATTGGCCTGCTATGTGCTCATCACAGGAGTAATCTCATATTTACATAGCTTATTCCCAATCATCCCTAAAAAATCATCTCAGTCATTGTCTGACAACCCAGTCTGACTTAGGTGATATTCTCTCTATGCTTCCACAGCATAGTTTGGCTACTTCTATAATAGCATATACGCACAGCATTTGTCTCCTGAGCTCAAATATTAACTCCTTGGTGGTAGGAACAATTTTGTAATAGAACATTATACCACTGAAATTCATTTTCAGATGTAAAATTACATTGTCTTTTATTGTGAATTAGTACCTATCCTTTATCAATATAAAAATAACTTTTTGTTCCATTAAATCTTTAAAATTTTCTATAGAGAAATGTTATTATAACTCCATTGTCTTTTTTGCTTTGAATAGTATTTACCTCCTCAAGTTTCATCTATTATTTTTTTCTGTAAAATTCAACCAATTTTTGAACTCTTAAATTTTAATTACTTTAAAAACAAAATTTTGTAATGTCAAATTTTAGACAGTCTTTCAAACAGCATGTCCATTGATTTAGTTTTTTGACCTCAATGAAAGATTGTGTCTTTTTTTTTTTTTTTAAAGATTTTATTTATATATTCATTTATCCCCCCCCCTTGCTGCTTGTGCTCGCTGGGTCAGCTAACCACGCCGTGCAGGCGGGCTTGCCTTCACCAGGAGTCCCTGGGAACCGAACCCGGGGCCTCCCACATGGTAAACGGGAGCCCTACTGATTGAGCCACAGCCGCTTGCCGATTGTGTCTTTTAATATGAAAAATTTTCATTTACTTTATTACTTTAACAGATATATTTCTTCTTCATCCTTTTCTAAAATTTCATGCTTCTTTGCCATCACCATTATTTTTCTTATATGGATTATGTTCAATTTGATTTTTTTAGCATTTTAATTTTTATTAGAGAAGTTATGAGCTTACAAAACAGTCATGTATAATGTGTAGAATTCCCATATATCACCCCACCATCAACATCTTTCATTATTGTGAAATATTTATTCCAAATTATGAAAGAACAATATCAGAATATTACTGCTAACTATGGTCCAAAGCTTACATTTGGTGTATTTTCTCCATAAACCACCCTATTATTAACACCATGTATTAGTATTATATACTTTTCATAGTTCATGAGGGGACAATCTTACTTTATTTTAAATAATCTGTTATGTAGAAGGCATATCTCATGTTTTAAAATTTTCCAGTGATTTGTCTTAAGTTTTGGAAAGCATTTTTAAATTCATTACTGTGGCAGTTTGGCATTGTTAATGAACTCCAAAAATAGATATTAGATTATGTTTGTAAATTAGTCTATAACTGGGCATGATTAAATTATGATTAGGGCTTTGATTGGGCCACCTCAGTAGGACATTGAGTCCCCACCCCCTTGGTGGGCTGGGACTCACAGAAAAAACAACACAGCAGAGCAGAGGAGTGAGTTGGAGTCTTGATGCTGAGTTTTGAGTTAGAGTCCTGGAAATGGACACACAGGAGAAGAATATAGAGGAAGAGAGATGGTTCCTTAGATACTGCAGAAGCCAGGGGGAGAGAGTCAGAGCCATTCACCTGATAGTCTACAGCTGGCCTTGTGGAGCCAGCACAGCAGCTGAGCCTGGATAGAAATGGAGCCCCTGGAAGAGAGGAACCCAAGAAGCCTGAACTCTTGGCAGACGTCGTCAGCCATCTTGCCCCAACATGTGGCAATAGACTTTGGTGACAGATGTAAATTATGCTTTTTGGCCTGGTAACTGTAAGCTTCTAACCCAAATAAATACCCTTTATAAAGGCCAATAGATTTCTGGTATTTTGCGTCAGTACCACTTTGGCTGACTAATACAGAATTTGGTACCAGGAGTGGGGTAGTGCTTTTAAAATTACCAGAATGCTGAAACGGTTTTATAAATGGGTATGGGGTATTTTTTGATGGAATTGTGAGATGCTTGGTAGAAAAAAACCTACAATGCTTTGAAGAGACTGTTGATAGTAATTTGGACTCTAAAGAGACTTTTTATGAGGTCTTAGAAGTAAATGATGAAACTATTATTGGAAACTGGAAGAAAGGCGATCCATGTTTTAAAGTTGCAGAGAACTTAGCAAGATTGACTCCTGATGCTTTATGGAAGAAAGACTTTGAAAATAGCGAGCCTGGAGCTTAGCTGAAGAACTTTCTAAAGTAAACTCGGAGAATGTGGCTTGGCTTCTCCTTGCAGCTTATAGCAAAATGCTAGACGAGAGAGATAAGCTGAGGACTGAACTGTTGGGCACAAAAAAACAGACACTGAATCTGGAAATTCCAAGCCTTTGGAAATCAAGCTTCCAGATGATAGTGCCCCATTAGAGGATTTAACTAAATTTGTAACTTGTAAATCAGGATTGAAGATGTAGTTATCTTGGAAAGACTAGTGGAAATCCTTACTGTCTGATGGCTTGAACCTCTGCTTCTTGCATGCTAAACCAACAAACTTTTTGAGAGAGTTGTATAAAAATCCACTGTTCGCTTGGACTAAAAGGGACATGGAATGGAGACATTGAAAGAGAAACAGCTTTCAGAAGAAAACCATGGAAGCTGAGATCTGGAATTAAGACATTGCCTTGTGCCAAGAGAGGAACCCCACCCATCTGTACAGAGACAGTGAGTTTGCCCCAGCAGTTGAAGAGGGTGGATGTTCCCACCAGATGTACAGGTAGAGTTTTGCCACCCCAGGGTACAAAGAGGGTAGAACATATTCCTCAAGTATTAGGGTGGTTAAGGTTGGCACCCCATGGTTCTGAGAGGGGTGGACCTGTCCCCCATGGACTAGGGAAAGCCAGGTGGTCAACTCATTTCTCTGAGAGTGTTGAGCCTGTATGGCAAAGGTTAGGGAGGATGTTGTCTTCACTTTACTATACTAGGGGGGTTAAAACTCTAACCCAAAGATTGGGTAAGGTGTGGCAATCACCCCAATGCTCTTGGAGGGTGAGGTCTAGAGCTTGGCCAACACCCAGATGCTTGCTGAGGATGGAACCAAGAAATGGCCATTGGGCAAGCCTGTGGAAAGGGTGGGTCCCCATGAGGCCTCAGGGAAAAGAAACCATCCTCTTAAGAATGACTCTAGACTTTGACATCTAATGAAGTATGTCCTGCAGGTTTACTGAACTGTAGAGGACCCATCCATGCCTCATGTTTCCCTCCCTGTTTCTCCTTATGATAATGGAAATGTTTATCCTTTGTCTTCCCATTTGTGTATTTGAAGCAGATAAATGATTTTGTAAGATTCAGAGGTCTACAGCCAGAAGGAAATTTGCCTCAAGACAAACTGTATTTCTTTAAACTGATTATGATATGATTCTGTATTTAGCATTGTACTGATATAAGGTTTTTTTTTTTTAAGTATTGTAATGTCTTTTTGGAATTCAGAGGGTAGAGTGTGGCAGTTTGGCATTATTTCTGAATTCCAAAAATAGATATTGGATTATGTTTGTAAACTGGTCTGTATCTGGGCATGATTATAATATGATTAGGGCTTTGATTGGGCCATGTCAGTAGGGCATTGAGTCCCTGCCCCCTTGATGGGCTGGGACTTACAGATAAAACTACATGGCAGAGCAGAGGAGTAAATTGGAGTCTTGAATGCTGAGTTTTGAGCTAGACTCCAGGAAGTGAACACACAGGAGAAGAATTCAGAGGAATAGAGATTGTTCCTTAGACACCGCAGAAGCCTAGGGGAGACGGTCAGAGCCATTCGCCTGATAGTACAGCTGGCCTTGTGGAGCCAGCATGGAAGTTGAGCCCAGAGAGACATGGAGCCTTGGGAAGAGAGGAAGCCAAGAAGCCTGAACTCTTGGCAGACGTCGGCAGCCATCTTGCTCCAACACGTGGCAATAGACTTTGGTGAGGGAAGTAAATTATGCTTTATGGCCTGGTAACTGTAAGCTTCCACACCAAATAAATACCCTTTACAAAAGCCAACAGATTTCTGTTATTTTGCATCAGTATCTCTTTGGCTGACTAATACAATTAGCATTTCCTCCCATTGTCAATTCTGATCACAGATTATTTTGTCTTTGCTTTCTTACTTCTCAATTACTTTATACATGGGGTTGGATTGAGGAGAAAAGGAGAAGTTTAGGGATTGTCTAGAGATGACATCTGTGTGCTGAAAACAATGGCTAGCTCTAGGGTAACCACTTGAAAAGAAAAGGAAGCAGCCTGAGGAGACTGCAGTTTATGATTGATTGCACTCCCAGGGACTCAGGTAGCTGCATGAAAGTGAGTCAAGATCTTGTCAGTGTGGTGACAATGCAGTGAGCATCACACATGAGCTACATTTGGATGGGACTGGATTGGAATGACCACCTCCAGCCAAGAAAAGGAGGTAAAAAGAGTTTATTTCATCAGTGAAAGCCTGGGTTTCTCTCACGCATACTATACTTTTCTCTGTTTGTTCCAAACATCACTTTCGATTCCTGTTAGGTTCTGATAGTGTGGTATTTAAAAAACAGACTTTGTAGCTAGAGTCATTGGATTTCAATCCCAACTCTGTTATTTACTAGCTGCAAAACCATGGGAGTTTTACTTAACTTCCCTCCCTCAATTTCTTCAGGTATAAAATGGGTATAATAAAATATTTGCAAAGATCAACTGAATCATTAACTGAATCATAACAATGATTGGCTCACATAGTAAGAACTCAATAAATGTTCAATGTTATTTAGATCCTTTAGATAGTATTGAGAAGTTTACTTTTTCTTCTGTATCTTCATGGATATTAAAACCAAACAGAGATGTTGCCATTGAGGTGCTACCCAGTAACTATGATAAAGAGGAATTTCTTGACTGAACATTTTAAGTGATCTTTCCCTTAGCATTCTGAATCACCTGGACATCATACTTGCTTTGCCAAAGGTGATACATAAAGAAACCTCAGTCTGCTACCACACAAGGTTATCATCCTTTTTCAGAATAAATCCTCCAACTTCAAGTAGCTCCACAGCAAATCCTTGCTTTCTAACCATTGCTCGATCCTCATGACTGATACAATTCTTCTATTCATTCCTACGTTACTAATTGACTCCTTGTTGCATTTCCTGCTGCAGCTGTTATAAAACTTTTCCATTTTCCTTAATTTTGACACATTTTATCTCCAACTCCCAGAACACACTCCCTGCCAAAAGCTCTTTAAATGAACTCATTTAAGTTCTTGATTAGATTGATATTATATATTAAAAGTATACTCCAACCATTACATATCTTGCCATAACTTATAAAATTGTGCAGGAGTGAGTGTAAACTACAATGTAAACTATAATCCACTGTTAGTGGCAATGCTCCAAAATGTTTTTACCAATTGTAACAAATGTACCTCGCTAATAAAGAATGTTGTTAATGTGGGAAAATGTGGGAGGGCTAGGGAGCAGGGCATATGGGAATCCTCTATATTTTTTAATGTAACATTTATGTAATCTAAGTAATTAAAAAAATAAAAAGGCATATTAAAAAAAGTATCCTCCAAGATCTTCTCTCGCATTCTTATGATTTCTGGACATTTTATACTATATCTATTGACTTCTCCCCATTTATTACCAAACACAGTGAACTCTTTTCTATCCTAAGACACCTTCTGCCATCTTCCCATCCTTATTTTTTAAAATATCCTTTGCTATTCATTACATATCCTTAACCCAGTGTTTCCTAAAGGAACCATTCTTTAAAATCTTTGTATTTCTATTTAGTAACAGCTGGTCTCTCTCTCTCTTTCTCTGAAAACACTTCCATGATAAAGTAAATCTGGGAAATAGATAAAATGATGCAAATAGATTTCTTTACAGCATAACATCTCAGCATTTTAATAGGTTAATATCAATTGTTCATCTACAAAATTGTGTGTGTGTGTAAATGTATGGGTACTTGGGTGGTGGGAGGGTTATAAATTATAATGAGTTGCTTGATTTCCAAACCATTCTGAACACTTAAATATTTGTTCTCAGAGTAAATATGCTTATCCTGTTCTAGAATCAGTATACCAATGAAAACCTGCTGACCATATCCACAATACGTACACATGCAGATATGTGCATGTGTCAAACTGCCTGTTGGCATTTTGAAATGAAGGTTTCAAGCCCAATCCAGCCAAAAGCAAGTCCATCTTTTGAAATCCTTGAAAACACTCAAAATAATCTTTAACTCCTTCCTGGTGCTCTACTTTAATAATCAAATATAAAGAAGGCCTAAAGAAGGTTGGTATCAATGGAAATAGAATTATGAGGTAAGATATTTTATAGAAGAATGCAGGTAATCTGGCAAGCAAATGGATGTGGCAGATAAGAGGTTAAGAATATATTACCAAAAACGGCAAGATAGAAACAAAGTACTAAGCTAGCTGCATATAGTGCTAAACATGAAAGATTTTTACCACATGATTCACTTAAAGCAGTGTATTATTCAGCCAAAGGGGTGCTGATATGCAAAATACCAGAAATTTGTTGGTCTTTATAAAGAGTATTTATTTGAGGTAGAAACTTACAGTTACCAGGCCATAAAGCATACATTTCTTTCCTCACCAAAGTCCGTTGCCACATGTTGGAGCAAGATAGCTGCCGACGTTTGCCAGGGTTCAGGCTTCTTGGGTTCCTCTCTTCCCGGGGCTCTGTTTCTCTCCGGGCTTAGCTCCTCTCTTTCCTCCACAAGGTCAGCTGTAGACTATGAGGCTCTCTAGGCTTTGCCTCTCTCCACAAGGCCAGCTGGGAACTGTCAGGCGGATGGCTCATATCTTTTCCCAGGGCCTTCTCTCCAAGCTTCTCTGTATGCTTACTTCCCCTGGCTCCAGCATTAAAACTCAGCATCAGAACTCTAACATCAAAACTCCAACTAACTCCTCTGCTCTACCATCTTACTGACATGGCCCAATCAAAGCCCTAATCATAACTTAATCATGCCAAAGGATCAGATCAGTTTACAAGCATAATCCATATCTATTTCTGGAATTCATAATGATATCAAACTGCCACAAGCAGGGTTTCTTAACAAAGGGTCCATGAGCTTGAATTGAAATTCAAAAAAACATTATCCTTGTATAGACATGTTAGCATGGGTGTGATATATTTATTAAATAATACACAGTATAGTGTGGACTTAGTAAGGGGTCTCTAGTTTTCACCTGACTGGCGAAAGGGTCCGTGGAACAAAATAGGTTAAGAACCCCTGACTTAAAGTGTAGTTAGGCATATAGATTTTTTAAAATAATAAGGGATTTGGGATTTACTTGTCTTAAAATGAGTGTTATATATGCTATTCATTCACTGGTCTTTACTTTAGTGAAGGTTTAATTTTGCAAATGTAAATATAGCTTTAAGATCTAGTGAAACAAGATGTGAGACTTTTAAAAAGGTCATATTTTTATTTAATTTTATACTTTGTATTTTTAATGATGAAAAAATTATTTTAAATTCATTTCCTGAAATTTATCCTGGATAATGGACAATTATTTATTTCACCCTTACTTGCTTTTGAATCTTTTGGTTCTAGAATTGCTAACTATTCTAGATTGAGAGAGGAAATCAATGCTTTGATAGCTAAATTATCACTATTAAAAGGGATACATTCATTTAGAAAGGCCAGTTTAACACTTGATAAGTGTGTACAAAATATTTAAATGAGATGGCTCAGGCTAATATTAACTCTGAAAAAGAGCATTATTTTCCTTTATTTAATCTGGATCAGTGATTCTTAACCTTTGTTGTACATGATCCCTTTGCCAGTCAGGTGAAAACCACGGACCCCTTACTAAGTCCACACTATACTGTGTATTATTTAATAAATATATCACACCCACACCAACACATCACCACAAGAATATTTTTTTGAATTTTCAGTTCAAGCTCATGGACCACCTGAAATTTTTCCACAGACCCCTTTGGGGTCCGTGGACTCCTGGTTGAAAACCCCTGATCTAGGCAGTTGTGTGAAAAAAGGATGTCAGATGATTAATTGACAGTTAAGTCTAAATTTAAGTGAAATCTGAGCATCTAAATTCTCTACTAAGGTAAATGCTATGTGTATCTGTCCCTGAGCAGGTGTTGCTTTGAACTGTTGGCTGACACTGGTTAGTATGAAGAGTAAAGGGGCCATTTACAAAAGAAGTATTCAACCTGGTTCAAACATTGTCAAATGCTTTCTTCTCTTACCATTCTCTACATGTTGCATTCTCCTTTCTTTTAACTATTAGGGTCCAGAAACAATCTAAGTAGACTTTGAGAAACTTAAACATGGACAAAACACAAAGTACAGCCCTAAATCTGTCCTAGTTAAATATCATTCCCAAAGATTATTGGGCATTGCTTACAAAATCTGGGGGCTAAGTAGAGGGCCAACCTTAGGATGTTGAAACATTTCACTTCATTGCACTCATCAAAAACTAAAACAGTACCTGACCTTCAATTTGAATATCTCTTCTGTAAAGAATATCAAGGAATTCAGACAGAATGTTGAATTCCCTTTAGTCATAATATCTATGAATCAAATGAGTTTTTAAAAGCTATTAATAACAAGGGTCATGTGGGAAGAAATGTGCTTATTTTTTCAATCCCACTATCAAAACTCTTCCAAATTTCAAGATGATATTACCTTTTTTTTAAAAAAAAATTATTTATGGGCCTAATAAGTTACTGGGAATAAAATCCAAACAAACACTTTATACAGAGGTTTTCTTTAGGCACACAAATTCAAGTCCTATTTAACTCAGAGGGGTCACCAAACGTCCAATAAAGCCTTTGCTGATGTTTGTGTTTTCTTGCAATTAGATGAAAATCAAAGCCATGTGGACACCAACAGGGGAAACAGAAGGTCTCAATGTGTGCTTGGCAGAGCAAATTCCATGATTCTCTTGTACTATTTTATTATTTGATAATGTAACCAAAGCTTTTCATTTTATTACTTTTGTGGTGGTGGTGGTGGTCCTAATTTTTTTTCTCCCAGTTTACTTATCTACCACTCGTACGTGGTTTCAGAAAAGAAACTTCAATCTTCCCTCTATAATGATTTTATTTCCTTTACTGTTTAAATACAGAAGACAATATAGCAGGTGCCTGAAACATGTGGGAAGACATTAAACAAAAAGCAATTCTAAAGAATTCTGACTTTATGCTCTACCAATGACTTTTCCAGGAAATGAAAGTTAATACAGGTGTATAATATCTTCATTTTGTGTGTGTATAGATGCACACACATACTTACATATGTGTGCATGCACACACACATTTGAATTCCTAAAACATCTGGCTATGGTAATAGGAATGAATAAACCCCAAATCATTTAAAAAGAAAGTTGTATTTCTTTTTCAACTAAATAGTAAAATGCAAAAGCTGGCGTTGTGAACAATTTTAAGTGATGCATATAAATGCTAGGATTAAAATCTTCATTTTTTTTCTGTGAGCTTTAAGGAATGTTTTGTTTTTCTTTATAAAGATGGTCTCATAAAAGAAATTGCATACACAGGGACATTTTCTTTGCTAACAGACAATTTGTTCGGAAGGAAAAAAAATTGCTGCTTATTTACATTAACAGCATAGCCCTCCAATTCTATGCATAAACTATAACAATTGAGATTCCACTCAAGATTTAATGCTTTAAGCTTTGTTTAAAAAATGTAATTCCCCTTCTCCCCTCCATCCCAACTAAAAATGTATTACAGTAGATTTTAAGGGAAGAAAAAGGATATAACTATGAGGCACCTCAAAGAGGCAAAGAAACCCTTGCAACTTTGGTTTGACACTTGTCCAAATCAAACTCTTTCATGTTGAGGGCTCATTGAATTCAGTGCCAGAAAGTGAAGGAATGTAAAGCAGATAAATGAAGGAGCAGGCTTAGAATTTGATTTTGATATATAATACCTTTTATATGAAAAAAAAAAAGTTCTGCTCCATCATAGTTATCACCAGAATCAGGTTATTTTATTGCCCAATGAAAAAAATTATCAGTCAGTTTATAGTTATCTTACTTTATTATGAATAACTAAACTTGCCATGTTCTCTCAATTTTTCATTATAAATCACCTAAAGCTTAGAATCATAGCATTTTTCAAGCTGAAAAGAACGATCAGTTTTGTTTTTCCTATGTATCACCATCTCTTTTTTCTTCTACCCATTCTCTTAATCCAAACCTCTTTCCCTAAATTTAGTTCTATCAGCAAATATACCACATCCAAAGTGTTCCTCTCCCAGCAAGCCTGAGACCCTCACTTTATGTTCTTCATCACAGTTTCTCAGTCTATCTGGTTTCTGAAAATCCATGAGATGCTTTCTCTTAATGTTTTGCTTTCTCTTAAAGGGCTTTCACTTTAGGTGATTTTTTTTTTTTTTTTTTAATTCCATTTGTTTTAAATTTGGAGCACCCCCCTTCCATTTTTCTATTATTCCAAAGAACATATCTTTGAGAAGCTTTTCTAATTGGAAAAATGAATTGTGAGGAACTTCCAACTCTTGTAACCATTCTAACAGAAGGTTTTACTTATCTTTATATCCCAGATAATGTATTTACCTTATTTACTAAATTTCAAAAATATCTTTATTTTTATCCTCATTTATGTAATTATTTAACTTGAAAAGTAGACCAAAAACAAACAAATCATTTTCCATACTTATGGTTATGTATATCAAATGGCAGCAAGTTTGGAGAAAACCAATTAATACCTCCAGTTTCTGTTGCACAGTTTACACAGTGCAATTATGTAAACCAACTACCTCAAGCATTCTAAATGCTATTCATTTGCAACAGATTTGGCACAAGGTCTGCAGGCTCAGTTTATGTCATTAGATTGTCTTGGATAGAAAGTTCTTTATAGGGCAGTGAACATGACTAGTGTGATTCATTAATTTTATTAAGCTTATGATTATAAATGTAAATGATAATAACAAGGATCAATGCTGGGCTTAGAAAATGATAATGGTTAAATTTATCTTCTATATTCCAGCAGCTCTCTGAGAATCTTCACTACTCCACACATACATAAATACTATGTGGAGTCCCATTTTATCATTTTAAAATTTACTAACAAAATATTTATATCTGTAGCACCTTTAAATAAATTTAATGTAAATTTTATTTTAAAATTATTACATTTTTTAATTAATCAAGAATTAGGTCATTCAATACACCCAAATAAATCACATCTATGAAGTAATAACTATCATTTAAAAATAGGAAAAAAGAGATGTAGTCTAAGCCATTCATTTTATGAATTAACACAATGAGGCCATAGAAGGTAAAAGAGCATTTCTATGTCCAAGAGTAATACAGAAGCCAAGGATCTCTTCTCTGAGCTCAAATACCTCTGGAGAAGAAAAGCCTTTACAACACTTTTCAAAGGAGTTCATTCCATTTTTAGATTGTTTTATATGTTAAAAAGTTATTCTTCCTATTTATCTAAATCGTATCTAAGGAGTCTCAGACTATTCTGAGAATATTCTGAGTCCCCTTGCCATGGCAACAGTTCTCTTCTGAAATAAGCTTTATTTTTTCTTTTCTTAAATATCCATTTGAAATTTGAACATAATTCTATGGAGGTATTAAATGGGACTGTAGCCATCCTTGCTTCATGTAATAAACTTCTTTAATATGTTACTTTTACCAGGAATATTTCATTTAGAGATTAACAATTAATTGTGGATTAGATGAATGTCCCCTCTTGAAAAGATTTTATAGGAGCAGAGCAGATTGATGAATAATTAATGTGGAGATAAGAAATCCCTTTTTTTTGTTGCCCCTAAAATCTTAAGAGTATTTTTTGGCTAATCATTGCATTGTATTCCTTTTACCTAGAATAGATCAGATAGCTAAATCAAATCTGATGCTGCTGATAAGTTTGGTTATTCACCATAACCACAAACTTCTTTTTTTATTTTTTAAAAAGATACTTAGATTATACAAAAGTCACATAAAAAATATAGGGGATTCCCATATGCCCCACTCCCCACACCTCCCACATTTTCCCACATTAACATCCTTCATTAGTGAGTTACCTTCATTGCAATTGATGAACAAATTTTGGAGCATTGCCACTAAGCATGGATTAAAGTTTACATTGTAGTTTACACTCTGTTCCACACAATTCTGTAGGTTATGACAAGATTTACAACGGCCTGTTTCTGTCATTGCAAAAACATCTATCTTATGTAAAGAAAAAAAAAAAAACTTTAAATGGCTTAGACTATATACCAGATATTGTTCATGTTTGTACCAAGGAATTGATAATTAATATTTTCTCAAATTTCTATGTGTTGCATTACCCTGAAAATTGTTCCTATCTTCTTTTACTATGTCATATCCTAATTAATGAACTAGAAAATGGAACATTTCTGGTGAATAATATTTCTAATAATCCTTTGCTTAAAGTATAAAATGGAATTTATGAATTTATGAATTATTTACATTATACAGACTTGAATTTTGAATTATTTACCTTCCCTTCATTGTTCACTTATTGTTCCTATGTATAACATTTTAAAACAATCAGTGCAAAAGTCTAGAAAGCATAAGAACTTAAGGATTTTCAATTCCAATTTTATTATAAATTCCTTTGACCGAATTCCTTTGCTTTCTTTGTTGCCAACTAATTTGCATGGTCTATTAAAAAAAAAACTAAAAAAAAACCTGTAAATATTAGATTATGCTATTCTTAATTTTTAATATGAAATTTTAACTTTTAAAATATTAATCAGTTCAAACTTAGAATTTGTATTACCATATTCTTTCAAGCTACAAAAATAGGTAGTCATATGTCATAAAATTTAAAAAATAAGAGTGCCATCCAGTCCTACAAAAGAGATTGATTTCCTTTGCATAAGTTGTTCAATCTGTATTTGTTACTGGACCAACAATACTGACATCTGACACTGGCCATTCCTCAGTTCCAAAGGTGAAAAGCTTCTTAGGAAGAAAAGCCACTCGTCCATTTTAATTCCCTGAAGAGTTTATCCCTTTGGGCAAAATAATCATGGGGAGCACCTGTGGTGCAAGTGCTAAAGAAATACCAGGCAAAACCCAGCCACAGCTGTGCTGTAATCACTGAAGTGTGCCCAGTGCATAATGGCACATTAGGTAGGCATTGATCTCTGCCAGTTTATGAGGTCTCTTACAGAGTTAAGCGGACTTTTTCACTGAAACCCATGGAGCAGAAATTGCTACTTCTAACCTAATCCATTTTCAAATTACCGTACAATTGTGACTGATGACCTCACAACAAATCCGCTTATCTACCTCCAACCACTCAATAAGCAAAGGAGACTCAATCCTTATTTCCCTTTATTTTCAATTCTTTACAAAAAAAAAAACAAAAAAAACAAAAAAACTCTTCTTGCCTTTCTTAGTCACCTTCAGTGTCACTGCAGCTGTGAAGATAAGCATGGTAAATGTTAAATGCTGCCTAATTGTCTGTGCTCAATTGAAAGGTAAAATGGGAAAGTAGACTATGTGTCTGGCATGATACACGGTTTTAGTAAGATTTGATTTAAAAATTGTTACCATATATCATGACTAATTTCATACATTTATTTTAAATAATTTATCCAGTGTTGAGGTAAATTGAATGCCTGATTGAAAAAAAAAAAAATCCATCACCACTAAATGCAGCTATTTCTTGGTGAAAACCTGAGTCCATTTTAATCATTGGAGTAGATATAACTCAAAAAATGGAGGAGAAGAACAATTAATTTGAAAATGGAGACAATGTTCAATAATTTAATTGAAGGCAATACCATGTAAAAATATGTAGGAGGCAGAAAAAGCACAAATTATAATCAACCAAAACATATTCCCAATTTCTCATCAGCAAACTTTATCACCAAAGTTAGTATCAGTAACTTTATGGTTCACAAAACTTGGTAGTTGCAAGAATGTGTAAAGAAAGAATGTATAAAAGTGATGCTAATCTGCATCTCTTTCTATTAGAAAATTGTAAGTGGATGTAACTTCAAAGGCCTTCAGACATATTTAATATTTAATGTATAGTTTATTGGTTATTTATATTGTAAAAAAATATCTGGCCTGGTTCTACAAACGTTTTTTAATGTTGACTGGCTAGATTAGGCCTGATTGGTGACTATATTAATGTATATATGGAAATATGCATTTATATATTTTTTACCACCAATTATCTACAAGTAGTAATTTGAAAATGTGGAAACCCATCCAGCAAAATTGTGAATATCTGTTTATAAATGCAATGGGCAAAGAATAGTTATAAAAATCTCAGTCTTGGCTGGATGATGGATGAGGTAGAGAAATAATTATTTCCATGTCTATAATTAAAGCACATATTTTTGAATGTTTCCAACTCAACCATAATCAAAACTCAGACATATGAGCCAGTCATGCTGTGGTGCATCTTCCAACCAGTTTTAGCCATAGTGTCCTTCAACAGAATAGTATAATTATCTATTCTGAGCCAAGCTAGCAGAACTTAAGTTTCTAAGAGTACCTTCTCAAAGGGGTTGGGGTTGCTTTTCCACAGCTGCTTTTAAAATATCTACATGTAATTTAAGTGATATTAAGTAAATTCACAATATTGTGAAACCATCACCAACATCCATTGCCAAAACTATTTCATAGTTGCCTTTTGATTGATGTAGGTACATCAGGGATTCCTTCTGAATATCAATCAATGGTATTTATCTTTGTTCTATGAACCAGGGCAAGTCATTTGTAAAGCAAGACAATACTACCTACACTAACCCACCTACTAATAGTCAGGTTGAAAGATACCAAGTTAATTTGTATATACAAAAGAAAAAAAAAAAGCAATTCTATTTTTTTTTTTAATGTCTTAGTTTTAAAAGTAACATTTTCAAGTTCTTGATAATTTGTATGAACAGATGGGGAAAGGCCACAGGTCCACAAATTAAAAATAATAATCCAAAAACCATTTTAAGCATATTCATGTCACTATTGACAGCATTTCTATATTTTTCTTTGTAACTAATATTTATTTTCAAACAAAATCAACATGTGTTCACTTCAACCAGTGAAAAATCTACTTAATCTATATATTTAAGGGGAAAACTTAAGAACCATCCTGTTACTCGCTCCATTTCTCAGGCTCCAGTTTCCAATGTCAACAACAGCCTTTGATGTGCCCTTCCACATCTTTTTTTTACATTGATGAAAACATATATACCTATATATCACATAGATCGAATTTTATGTTAACTGTTTTAACAACAACAAAAGAACAGTATGACATACAGTTTAGTTGTACTATTTCACATAAAAGGCATCATGAATAGTCCTACAGTCAAATCTGTAGATCTGACCTATGCTTTTTATCAATGTGTAATATTCCATCACATGGATTAAAACCACATTTCTTTACTATTCCTCAATGATGAATATTTTAGATACTCTTGGAGGGGATTTTTACATTTGTTCGTTTGTTGCTTTGCTTTTGTTTTTTACATTTGTTGGTTGTTTTATTAAAATACATGTATTTTTATTTTAGTAGGTATTTCTTGGTTACTTTTCATGAATTCATGGCTATTTGGATTCCCTCCAGCAATGAGTGTGTCCCACTTACTGGCATTCTAGAAAGCACTGACTTGCTTTCCTCTTTTTAATTTTCACCAACCTGATGGAAGAAGAAAGGTATCTCACTATTGCTCTAGCTGGCGGTTCCTTACTAGTAACTTTGAGCATCCTTCCATATGTTTGCTGCAAATTTTAGCTTGCTATGCTTTGACCAAGTTTCTATCAATTTATTTGTCTATATTTATCACCATAATTAAATAAATTAAATTATTGTATTATTCTTATGAGAGTTATATGAGGGCTAAGTAAAGGCTGAGAAGTGGGCACTATGCCATCTTAGCACTTACCATATTTTATTTAAAAATTTAACTATATTGCTCCCACCTGATGGCATTCCCTTGATTGTAGGGCACTTATTTTTATTTATAATTTACTCCAATAATTTAACATGATACATGGAATACTCTAAATATTTAGGAAATCATTGTCAAACTAGTAAAATGGTGAAAAGAGTATATTTTTACTCAAGCTGCCAGATAGTTGAGGGAAGGAATCACATCTCAAACTCATGTGTCCTCTACAGACACATGCTAAGCAGAATAAAGAGTTGTTCAGAAGCTATTTCTGAATTGATTGTTCAGTCTTAAAACTTTTTTTCTTACTTTCCCAATGCCTCTTTGGAGCTAAGAATAAGTGAGCTTCAAGTTCAAATCTGTGAGTGGAGAACGCAGGGGGCTCTTTTCTCCCGCTGCTGTCTGTAGGACCTCTGTGTAATATAAGTTTTTTCAAGTTAATTTTTCTTATTTTCTTTACTTCTGATTTCAGGTTCATTCCATACAAAGTTGGCAATTGAGGATTGTGTGGAATTTCCACTAACATATCTCAGATGTGCATGATCTCAGCCTGTGGGATATGAAAGGATTTAATTTAGAAGGCACCTCTATCTAACTTTAGAGTCTAGACTAGCAATTGGTCTAGAATATTTCTATAAGACAATGGTTTCTTGATTCATAATAAACATTAATCAAAATGCTGGCAGTATCATTTTTTTTGTTGTTGAATAAGTGGCACTAGATTCATTATTTTTGTTGAATATTCTTGCACTAAATCACCAAGCTGTTGAGGTAAAGATTTACTTTATTCACAAAATGTGCATGTTATAATTTAACTTTTGCTTGAGGCAAAACTTTTCAAAAGAATACATTTTTCAAAGCAGGGAATATCTGAAATGAAGTCCACATGTTTGCAGTAGAAAAAGTGTCTTAATAAGTTTCAAAAACCTGATTTCTATACCTAAACTTTTTATTGACTGTGTGATTTGGGACTTGTCATTTTGCCTTTTTCTCATTTCTTTCATCTATATAGCTATAGGAATTTTGTATAATGATCTCTAAAACCTCTTCCAGTTCTAACTGTGCTCTATTTGGTAAAATAAGGCAACCAATAAGTAAACAAATTTGTAATTAGGACCTTTGCTATCAAGTTAAAATTTTAGACATTGAATTTCTCTATTACACAGTGCACCACTAATTGGTTGCACTTAATTCTTGTTTATAATTAAGGATTTTCATTGTGACTTTGAAAATGAGTCAAACAACCCAATTGAGGGTAACGTTTGCACAAGTTTGTGATATACAAGTCAAAGTCACCTTAAGAGCATACTATTCTCATATTTTATTGGCAGCAGCAAGAAACTATGAATACAAGCAAAATCTATTGTACTCAAATGTAAGTTCAACTGATCAATCAACATATTAATTAAACAACTACTGATGAATAAAACAGTAAGAAAGAGAATTGCAATCCCAATTTAATAGGGAATGTGATTTATGAGAGACAGGCTATAAAACAGAAGTTATAAGTATACTGAGTAATGCAAAAGCAATGGTTTTTTTGTGGCAATGGTATTTAACTGAGGTCTGAAGTTTTACATGGAGTTATATGGAGCTATAGGTAGATATAGGGAAAAGAAAAAAAAAATTCTAGAGTGCTATATCATGCACTGGAGTTAGAGCATAACTTATTACCAAGTAATATCAGGAGTCAAGAAAGTGAAAATGTGACTTAGGATAGAAGATAAGTAGTAGACAAAGCATGAAGTATCTATGATAATATATTAAGGATTTTGGAATTTATCTTATAGGAAACAATAAAGCATTGAATTGTTCTTGGTAAAGGAGTAACTTGATAAAGTTGGTTTAAAAATATCCAAGTATGAGATGATATCTTAGATTAAGGTATTAGCAGGGATGATATAGAATAATATAATTATTAGAAAGGTATTTAGGAGTGAAAGTTATGGGATGTTATGACTAAAGGGGTGTGATGGGGTGTGTGGGAAAATGTGGAGTGATATTGGCAACTGGCAAGTAGCAAGTACCATTTACTTATACAAGGAACACTGAGAAAAAAGGTTTGTGGAGGAAGACAATAGGATTAAAGTTATGTTGGATTTATGGTGCTTGTGAGCATCCAAGTGTAGATATTTGGTTATATGGATCTGGAGCTAAGCATGGAGGACTTTGTTGGAAATACATTTTTGAGTCATAGGCATATAGAGGGCAAATAAACCCATACAGTGGATGAGACTGAAATTGGCAGTTTGGCAGGCCAGTTGATGTAATCGTTTGATGTAGTTGTATCAAAATGGCCACTGAGAGGTGTGAACATCCTTTTATATTCTAAATCTGGCCAACATTATCTACTAGTTTAGTAATTAGATAAGATTCATGATAAGGGATAATAAGATGGTTGTTTTGGATATTATCTAGTAATAAAAATGTACATGTTCAATCTATTTGGGCTTATTGTTTCCTTACCAGGAGAATCTACAGCAGAAGGACAAGACTACCAGGCAGTTGCTGAAGTCTCAGTTGTTGCACACAGACTATTTGGTCACTTAACAAGGAAATTTGAGGTGTTCTTTAAATAATCATAGAACTGCAATTGATTTTTCTATTGGTGATAACATATAGATCCTAGATGTCCTAAAAATCCCTTATGATTATACATGCTCAGATTTTACGCATCTTTTTTGTATTTTCATACATCACTGACAGATCTTTGAAGATTAATATTCAAGGAGAATTTAGTGTTCCACAAGATATTTGGGGGTAAATGCTATTAGTTTACACATCTTCACTGTAAAAGTTCCATAAAAAAACAAAAGCAAACAAACAACAACAACAAAAACATGGCTTGGCAATATCACTATGTATTTATAGTTTTAAAATCACTTCAACTCATGTTGTTGATTTTGTCATATATTTCAGTGAAAGGGCTTTCTGAACACAGTTTGATACCCTTACAGGATTTGTAATAGTGTCTGGAAAAGCACAACTTAAAATGCAGAATGTTGAGAAATTTTACCTGAACTTTGCTCTTCTGATTGATATAGAAATTCTATGGTTTGTTCTGCTCTTTAAAAAACACTTCAGTGTTTTAGAAACAAAATGGAATTATTCTTAACAAAGAAACCTCAAGGCAATTAAGAATGATGAAGGATAAAAGTCCTCAAAAATTTGAGAGTCTCATTCTCAATTTTTGTTGTGTAGATTAAAATAAACTCTTCTATAAATTCCACTAAGTAACTAATCCATATGGATATATGTATAGCACTCTGTGAATTCAACTATTGTTATAATCCTGCTTCTTCATGATTTTTTCTTTACTTTTTGTTATTTTCAGTTCTGGTTCACTGCTATTGGTTAAGGTTTCACTAAAGAAGACTAGAGGGAACAGTTTTCATAATTGTATCAGACCTCAGGCAAATCCCTAATGACTCTGGGTAGCTCTTCCAGACATACGTTGTTTCAAAGTCCAGTTGTGACCCCACAGATATACAGTTTAGATGAAACCCAGATGAACTACAACTGTATTTCAGTCTATACTCCCACATAAACTATAGTCAATTGTTCATTGTTCATGGTAACAGGAGAACAGATACAGCAAGAGTAATGAAATCCATAGATAATCCCAAAGTATCATTTTAGTCAATAGTCTCCAATCTCTCCTCTATCAAAGCTCTTACTAAAACTTCTTAGCAAGTATTAAAATGGCCAGATGTGAGGTTTTCTCTTTTCCTGTGATAAAGGTACCTATAAGTTTTAAAATGACCCTCCAAATTCGGCCACAGGGAGGGAAAATTGACTAACTACTTGTTTAGATATCTGTTCTCAGAAAGTGAGGAAATTCTTCCTTCTGCCTACCAAACTATTGTCTGTAATAATATTTCAGTAAACTAACTCTAAATCAAAAAGTATCAGATTATCTAAGAAAATAATGTGAATTCCAATTAAACAGGTAGGTTAAGCATACAAATCAAACTGCTTTCCTTCACATAACCCAATAAAGGGATAACAAAAAGAACTAAAACAAATAAACAAATTTATTCATCCACTAGGACCAATAGAATGTTAAAAGCAACCATGGCAACTTGAGATTTTAATGAGCTTTGAGGATGAGGAAATCACATATAGGTAATTGACTTAGCAAAGGGGAGGAAGAAGGCCTCTCAGGATAAGCAAGCTCTCTCATCCTAAGGAACCTGGGAGACAATCAACACTCTGTGGCATACCTTAACACAAGAAAAGATGGGGAGCCCAACATTTCTCTCACCCTGCTTCCAGAATGCCAGCAATCAACAGGCATTTGCCCACTGCAAATAATTGGAGAAACTGAATCACACTAGAAAAAGTACCCAAAATACAATTATTTGGTGGTCCACTGTTAAAGGGATGATTTGCTCCCTGGATACCATAAAGTTCAGCTTAATAATTCACAAAATACCCCCAAATCCCTTCCACACCCTCCCTTCCCCCTCCCCACAGAGCTTCCTAAAAGGATTTTGATATCGCAATCATAAGCACCAATGAATAGCATGGACATAATCAACCCACAAGGAAAGCCAAAATAATGAACAATGAAAACTCCCCCAAAAGCTCCAGTTACAAGAACTTGGAGGGAATAAAGACAATGAAGGGACATGAAGAACATTTTTAAAAAAAGTATAATTAATATTCCTTAATAATAAGAAAAGATATTTAATACACTAAAAACAAACCAACAATGAAGATTTTAAAAACAAGAAAAAGAGAATCAGAAAGAGTTCTGAGCTATTAAAATTATGATAACTGAAATAAAAATTCCAACAGGAGAGTTGGAAGAGAAAGTCAAGGAAAGCTGCTACAATGTAAAACTACAAAAACAAGAAATGGAAAGTAGAAGTCAAAGAAAATCAGTGGGTCAGTTCAATAGGCCAAATATCTGATTTTTAAATGATTAACAGAACGAGGGAACAGAAAATTTGGGAAAAAATTATATATAAATGTCTGTACATGTATGTTATGTATGTATATATATATATAATAATACAAGAAAATTTCTTATAAATGAAAGGCGTGGATCATCAGTTGAGATGTTCTGCATAGTGTCTAGTTCAATGAAAAAAAAAAAGAAACAAAATCCCAACAAGGAATATTATTACATGTCAAAATATCATGATAAAATGAACATCCTAAAAATTTAATTTTGTTTGATGGTGGTGGAGGGCATGGTACATACAAAGGGACAGAATGCATTCATCAGTACTAAATAGATAGGTTGAAAGTGAATAGATACAAATAGTTAACATAAAAAGGCTGTAATGACTATATTAATAGAAGTTAGTGTAGATATCAAGGAAAGAGCATCACTAAAGATAAAGAAAAATTGTGCATAATGATAAAAGTGTCAATTCAGCAGGAAGACATCCTAATCATAAATGTGTATGAACCTATAAAAGAACCACAAAGTACACAAAGCAATGATTGACAGAATTAAAGGAGGTAATAGAAAATTGTAGAAAGATAACAAGTAATTTTATAATAACACATGGACTTCCAACAAATCAGTAAAAATATAGAGGATCTAAGAACACTATGAAGCACCTTGACCTAATTGATATTTATAGAACATCACAGTCATTACCTATAGAATACACATTATTTTCAAGTACATAGTGAACATTCATCTAGATAGACTACATGCTAGAACATAAAACAAATCTTGATTAATTTTAAATGGCATAAAAGAAATCTTAATTAATTTTAAGTGACTGAAATGCGTGCATGTTCTCTGACAAAAATTGAATTAAATTTAAAAAAATTAATTATAGTAAGATGCCTAGAGAATCACAAATATATCTTTAGAGTCAACAAAATCTCAGCCAAAACTTCAGGAGTTTTTTTTTTTTTAATGTCAGGGGATGTTTACATGTAAAAGCAAACACTCTAAAAAAGGCAATGTAATTTAAAAAAAATAGCTAAGTTGATGGTTTTACACCATTTGATCTCAAGACCACTATATCTACAAAATCGAGATTGTTTTATTGGCAAAAGGATTGACACAAAGTTCAGTGAAACTAATTAGAGAGTCCAGAAATAGAACACTGACTTTCAACAGAGGTGCCAAGGCACTTCAATGGGGGAAATGAACATCTTTTCAACATATGATGCTAGAACAAGACATTGGCACTGAAAAAAAGATTAACCATAATCCTTATCTCACACCACACATAAAAATGGACTCAAAACGGATCAGAGACCTAAAAGAAAAAGCTAAGCTAAAGCTTACAATTCAACAGATGCTTCCCAAAAGAAGCTACACATAGAGCAAATATGGAATGACAAGATTCTCAATATCATTAGCCATCAAGGAAATGCAAATTAAAACCACAAGATACTACTATATACACATTAAAATGGGGAAAATTTTTAAAAGACTGACAAAATGAAGTTTTGCAAGGACATAGAGAAGAGGTCAGAAAACTCTTTGTTTAAAGGGCCAGATAGTACATTTTAGGGCTTTGAAGGACATAGTTCCTGTCACAACTACTTGATTTTGCTTATCTAGTAGAAAATCAGCACATTTGTAAACAAATGACTGTACTTGGGTTCTAATACCATTTTATTTAAAAACATAGGATTTGGCTCAAAGACTATAGTTTGCAGACCCCTGATATAGAGCAAGAACTCTCATATACTTCAAAGGAAAAAGCCAAACGGTATGACCACTTTGGAAAACTGTCATTTTCTTTAAAAGTTAAACACACATCTATGAAATGACACTCCAACATATTTCCCCAAGAGAAATGAAAACACTGGTCCCCTTGTTTTCTTGTAAACAAATTGTACACTAATGCTCGTAGAAGAGTCAAGAGGTGGAAACAACTCTACTGTTCATCAACATGTGATCAGAATAATATAATGCAGTATATTTATTTAATGGAATACTATTTAGCAAAAAAAAAAAAAAAAAAAAAAAGAACTACCATTACATACAACTGTACAGATAAATCATTAAATTATTATGCTGAGTGAAAGAAGCCAGGGACATAAAGGAAGATATATCATATGATTCTATTTATATAAAATGCAAGCATATATAGTATCAAAAAAACAGAGGGTTATTAGCAATCTTTTTAGGTGATAGAAATATTCTACAGCTTTCTTGTGATGGTGGTGTCATGGCTAGATAACACTGTCAAGACTCAGAGAATTGAGCCCCTTTAAAAATAAGTGCATTTTATCTATATTTTATCTATATTATTCCTCAATAAACCTGATTAAAAAACACATAGAAAGACTTCAGTCAATAAATTATACTTACCTCAAAGAGTTTAACAAAGACAAAAGTTCTGTGCTGAAGTATTTTGGCTTTCACAGCATCTATCAACCATAAAATCCCATTCCCAAACAGGGTGATTCCTTGAGGTAACATACTGTGTGTGTCCCTTTAATTGCCTAATTTTTCTTTACTCCATTATTTTTACACAGACTTTTCTTTATGGAGGAGGATGTTGATGTCTCCCTATTTTGTCCAAAAAAATCTAAATGCTGGTGGTAAATAATGGCAATTGTCAACATAAAATTAACAAGGAAGAAAGCCCAGTAAAAGGAGTATTTTGGGAGAAAAACATCTAATGGAAAGATCTCTAGAATTAGAGTTAAGAGTAGGGTTCTTGGTCCCTATAACTTGTATTAAATACATATGGGACTTAGTTTCCTTGTACAATAAGATGATCTCGTAAGTATCTTCTGACTGCAATGACATTTTTCCAAGGGGTAGGTGAAATTCCACTCTTACTCACGTCCGTTCTGATCCCATTGGGTGCAGAAGAGGTTAGGCATGTCCATTAGAGTCTCCCATGAGCAAAGCCAAGCCTCTAGCACTCCTGACCTATGAGCACTAAAGTCTGAGCCAAGGGGATGAGGTGAGACCTTGCTAGTGGCCCAGGCCACTAAGATTGCATATTACAAGGTTGGATGTGAGCTTGATTCCAGCATAATTTTTAAGCAAACCTAAGTAATCTAAATTCTTTCTTTAAGAAAATATCTAGGGAATTCTGTGATAAAGAAAGATATTCAAGTGCCTTGAAACATCTTAAAAGTAGTTAAAAGACAGATTGAAATGTAAATAAGCTGTAAATTATGAAAACCTATTTAAAAATCAAAATTTAGTAACAGCTAGAATAGATAAACATATTAAGTCAAAAGAATTCCTCATTTGGGGAAAAAAACATTTTGTCTCTTAAATATTGACATCCTTTAGAGAACTCTAAGTGTTTTACATGACTTTTAACTCAATTCACTAGCAGATTTTCTATATAAATAGGTTTTTATTTATTCTTTCACTCACTAACTAAATAATTGTCATTTGTATTAAACTGTATGGAGGCATAAAGGGAAAAACAAACTGCTATTCAGCTCAAAAAGCTTACAATATAGAATAGAAAATAAGATTTATACTTAAACAACCAAAGCAAAAAAAGAACTGTCTTTGAAAATAAGATAAATATAAAGTAAACTGAAAAATAAAGGAAAAACTAGTAAATTTCAATAGTCAATTTTACAAAAAAATTATAAAACATTTCACTATATGTAAAAATTACAAGCTAATTACATTAGTCTTAGCATTAGCATTGGTAGTCCCAATATATAGATGAGAACACAAAAGGGCAACATAATTTTTTCAAGGTCACACAGCAATTCAGTATGGAAACCCAAAATTATCTGAGTTTGGGATATGATTTCTTTCTCTATATCATACCACCTCCATGCAAAATCAGATCAAAGTTATATAATGGTCATGTAAAGATGAGGCATCTATCCCTAGAATGGAATGAAAATATATATAGACTACTGTTGATCATCTTAGTCTTCTCATTTTATCTTACTCCTCATGCACACATTTTCAAATTTTCTTTTTAGCTAATGTGGAATTTTATTTTATTTTATTCTCTTCCCAATTTAGTACATATTTTCTTAACTATAAGGTGCTTTAATTACTTTCTAATATTTTTATGAATTCCTGAAATCTTTTCATGACTGAACTAATCAGATATTTATATATATTTAATCTGGAATTTGTTTGGAATTGAACACATCTGGAGTCCTATCTAGAGAATAGTCAATAATGGCAGAACTACTTATTATATGGATCAGAAAAGGAAAATTACGTATCATGGATCTTGTTATGTTAGCCTTTCCCAAGAGAATAATTTATCCAAATATACAAATACCTAGGTAACTAAAATATATGATTCATCTACTATGTCTAAAAATGGTTTATATTAAAGATTTCATAATACTTTTACATATCCATAAGTCTCCCTCACGTTACTGCTGTTAAAAAGGTGAGAAACTAAGGAATAAAGTAAACCTGTCACTGAAATGGATGTTGGTAAAACACAGGGCCCAAGGTTCCCAATTTGAGATGACCAAACCACATTTTCCAACTGAGATTTATATAGCCTATTTTATATTTGTTTTACCCAATGTCTAGAATCATAAGTTCAATTCTGCAAAAAGTTCTTTTAGATGCACTATCTAGAAATAAATTTCATTAGATTTTAGTCTAATTTGCTACTCTGACTTTTATAAATATGTGTTGATTTCTATTAATTACCATTCAGTTCAATATATTATGGTTAATGGTATTGAGTAATTCACACTCATCAATATGCACTGCTGATGTTTTTACATTAGTCTTACCATAATCAAATAAAATTAAAATTGATAAATTAACTTTATTCTATTCAAAGTACCATAGATTAGAAAATATTTCAATTCATTTTTTTCTTACCAATCCTATACACTATTCATAGATTTTAAAGGATTTATTTTTAATCCTTTCACTCTTCCATTCATTCCAAATAGCAATACGTAAAAAATAGTAAAATGGTAGGCCTAATGTTGCTATTTTTTTTTCCTACTTCTTACTATGAAATGAATCTTGACAAACAACTACAGTTGAAAAGGGCTAAAGTAATATGTATATATTAAGATTTCCCAACCATATACTTTAAGGGTAATATTTCAGTCTCACATCGTAAGTATAATGCAATGCATTACAAACTGACTCCTCCCTCTGTGGACATGGCCCTCGAGCCATTGAATGGATTCTGGCTGATAGTAAACATATGTGGTCCAGGAAATGTAGGAGCAAGCTAGCCAAAGAATCTTTTTGGATGGCAATCTGCCCACACACAAGCTACCTCTGCTCTGTGGCTTCTGGGGGACATGGTAAACCCAGACTAATTCCTATGTACAAGGATTAAAAAAGAGAAAGAAAGCAAAAGCAAGATAGCAGCAATCCAATTCTTGACATTTTGAATGGAAATGTCACGTCCCTTTAAACCATGTTTTCGAAATGTTGGAGCCTCAAATATCCAAATGATTCCACAAAATTAAAAAAAAACATTAAAAACAGATAGTACTCTCAATTTTAAAAAATTATCTTCCAAATTATACGCCAAAGAAACATATTAGTACAACTAAATTTCCATCCAAACTTACTAACATGTAAATGTGCATATTTTTAAATCACTTACCTCCTTTCAAGAAAAATCTTAATCCCTGATGTACATTTGCTCAGTCCAACTGGTTACCTTAAGTACCTGGACAATGTAAGTAGCCTGTAGAAATAAGTAAGTTCCATCTTAGAGTTCAATTACATCAAACAATTACCAATCATTTAATTGATCCTTCAGTAAATTAAAAGTCAAGATAAATTTCTTTAAGCACCCTTCATATCTTAAATAACAAAATGTAATGTAGGAAGGAAAAAGGTATTATGGGAAGTAAACACTGAATTTGACAAATATTTCACTCCAGCACCTTCAAATACATTACACTTTGTAATCACTAATGGGATTTGAGGCTATTTGAAATAATTCATTATTTAGTCTATGACTTTGCTGAAGAATAACTGATTTATTTGAGAATTAGTTGAAACACTAACACGCTCTATTGATTTCTCCACAATGCTATGATGTCATTAACATTTTTCACAACTGATGATGAAAAGCTCACTCTGACAACTTGGCTAAACAATAATTTCATGACGCTGCTAGCAAATAACCAGATTTTATTTAACAAAAGATTTTTTCTGAATAAAATATAGATGTAAAATAAAATGTTGAGTAAACAGGTTATTTCAAATATGAAATTGAAAACATGCTTTGAATGATTTTATTAAAATAGATACTTTATACCATTAATTACAGAATATTTTCATATTTGAAAATAAGGAAAACATTCTAGAAAGCAAAATAAAGACAACTCAAATATAGGCCATTTCCCATTTCACATATGGGAAAATACATTAAAAATAATTCTACTAGGGGGATTCATTAGCTATGTATCAACCTTATTAAACTTTATTAATCTTATTATATGTCATAAAGCAATACCGCAACATTGATCTTGAATTATTTCCAATTCTGCTTTTTTACTGTGCAATTTTGAGAAACTGAATACTTTTATATTTTGAGACATATAGAATATATTGTTCCATATGCATGTATTCAACAGATATGTGTAGATCCTTTTCTTTGTGATAGAATTAGAGAAAATTCAGAAAGCTGATTTAAGTAAAGGTTTTATTCTATGTGTATAGGTAGACAAACAGATGATTTATTACTCTGGACATATACACAAATATTGAAAAGTTGATGTCAATACTATGCTAAACATCCCTTGGATACATGCACCAAAAGATGCTGAAATTATTTCATAAGAACAGCTTTACCAAAAATCATCTTCCACATTGTCTTTGTTATCCTAATAAAAATCTAAAACATCAAAACTGTATAGATAAATCAAATTTACCCATGTTCACAAAGAAGAGGAAAAAGAACTATTCAGAGTTATGTCATAAATTAGCATTTATTATCTATTATGTGCTATTTGTTTTATTTAATTTTTACTTTATTCTCCCAACTTTATGAGGATTTATTTCCACCTTTTGTAGATGAAAACTTGACAAGTAGATGTCAGTGACTGACTTGACCAAGTCCATGCATTAATTAATTTCAAAGCTAGGATTGAAAGAAAAACCTATCTGACCCCAGAATCTGTTTCCATTCTATATCATACAGCATTTTCCAAAGAGTCACGCCTCCAGTCCTTTACTGAGTCACATCTACTCATTCTATTTGTATCACTCTGAAACATTTTGGGGGAATCCATGGGTTCATTTCTAATTTCAATTCTGATTTTTGTGAGAAATTACCCCAATATTCTAGATTCCCTTAATGGCCTATGAGGTAACATAGCAGCCAATGTTTTTATTTATATGAAGTTATTTTCCTCCTCAAAACTCTTCAATTGCTTCATATTTTTGGCTGATGTCCCTTTCTTACAGTTTCTTGTACAGTTTAAATAATCATGAATTTAAATATCAATATTCACATTGGGAGAAATATCCTATATACCTAGAACTGGTCTCATCTCCTTCTCCAAATTTCTCTATATTGCTCAACCATATTAGGCTTTCTCTCACAAACTGCTATAATTTATGCATAGACCATTGCCTACTACCTCTTTCTCACCTTCATTTAGATTTCCCCTTCTAATTCTAGATTAGTTATTGTAATGCTGGTTATTTAGACTAATATGAAAAAAGTAGAGTTGGTGAGAAGGGGCCAAATTCTTTGTGTATTTTCAAGAGACTGCAGATAGAATATGATGCAATTTGGGCAATGGGTGTGAAAGTGAGGAGTGAAAGACACCTTCACAGTTTTAGGCTTGAACAACTTGAAGAATGGAATCCATCTTTATTGCAATGGAGAAAAATGTGGAAAGCCAGATTTGGAGAGGACTATAAGAAGTTCCATTTTGGGCACATTAAGTATGAGATGTCCAATAGATACCCCAAGGAACATACAGAGCAAGCTTTTGGATATACAAGCCTACAATTCAGTAACCAGTCTGGATTGGAGCTTTAAATGTTGGGGTCATGAGAATGCTTATGGTTTCAAAGCTATGAACCTGGATGACATTACCAAGAGTGTGAGTGTAAGTAAACATGAGTGTAGATAAATATATTTAGAAGCTTGGTATTTGCAGCAAAATAGACTGGAGAGAATCAGTCAAAGGGTAAGAGGAAAACCAAGAATATAATATCCTGAATCCAAGTAAAGAAAGTATTTCAAGAGGAAATCAATCAATTCTGTTGCATGATGTTCAGAGGTGAAATGAGGAGAGGACCAAGCACTAACTTATTATTTTTAAAAAAAATTTTAAAAGATACTTAGATTACATAAATGTTACACAAAAAAATATAGGTATTCCCATATGCCCCACTCCCCACACCCTCCCACATAAACAACATCCTTCATTAGTGTGGCACATTCACTGCAATTGATAAACACGTCCTGAGGCATTGCCACTGAGCATGAACCATAGTTCATATTGTAGTTTATACTCTCTCCCACACAATTCTGCAGGTTATGGAAAGATATAAAATGGTCTATATCTGTCATCCAGCACTAACTTAGAATCATCTTTTCAAGGTCCCTGAAAAGAATAGATTTGGGGAGAGACAAAAGTCTAATCGGAGTCTCCCTTCACAAGAGATTGTGAAGGGAGAGATTATATGTATCTAATATATGGAATTTCACAGAGGTTTGTTACAAAGAGGAGAGAAATAAGGAAGTACCTGGTGAGTAAAGTGGGGAAAGATGATTTTTTAAAATGGGAAAATAACATATTATATGCTATTTTGAATAATCTGGTGAAGAGAAAAAAATGAAGGCTACAAGACAGCAAGGAGAGAATTGTTAGATTGATGTTTTTATCTATAAGAGAGGGGATAGAATCTGGTCAACATGTGGACAGATTCAGTTTTTGATATTAAATGGGATAGTTTACTATCATAGTATATGAACTATATGAAGTATATGAATTACAGTAACATGAGAGAAGGTAGAATATGTGCGCACAGATGAGTATGTAGGTGTGCTGGAAGCTTCTAGAAATTCATTCTGTTGCTTTCTAATTTCTTGGTGAAGTAGAAACAAGGTCATCAGCCCAGGGCATGTGGAGGCATTGGAGTTCTGAGGATAGAGAGATAGTATGAAATAGCTGTTTAGGAGAGTGAGAAAGGAAAAGAACAAGGGCGTAATTCATGTCTTGCATTAAAGACACACATGAAGTTTATGGTCACTAAAGTGAAATCTGTCAGCATAACTGCATGTTTTCATCCAGTCACTTGGGTGCAGGTGTAGAATAGTAGGAAAATTGCCTTTAACCCTTATGGTGCTTTAATAAAACAAGAGCAATAACACAAAGGAGGGGTAAGAAGTTGAGGATGTAAATAAAGTAATGACTATAGTGATTGGTACTGAATTTAAGTTGTGTCAGAATAAAAGTTAGAAAATAGAGAGTAAGAGTAATGGTGTAAATGTAGTAGGATCAATCGACTTTTGTTCCCAGTGGAATTGAATGATTGCTGGAGTTAGGGAAAGAAAAATGAGGTGGGGGAGCTGAAACTATCAAATGTGCTGATCAAAATAGGAACATGAAAAATTTGAGATTACAACAGAGTTGCCATTTTTGGGGTTTTGGAAATGACAAGTCTTTAACTGTGGGACTGAATGGTAGTGACAAGATGGTAAACAAGATTTCTGAGGAAAAAGATTCAATTAACTAAGGGGCAGTGCATTTGTAGTCTCATCTATGTCAATATTAATATTACCATAATATATGATAGGAATGGAGTTGGAAAGGGAGATAGGAAGCTAAAGCTAAAATCTTAAGGAAATGAGAGCAATTGACCAGAAATCAGTTGATGACTTCTATAAGGAGTATGTATACTCCTTATAGAGACTGATGGCATGAGATCAGAACCACGGGCTTTTAGGGAGGAAGAAGGAGACTTATCTGGAAGTAACACTAAGGAGCAAAGAGAATATAAGAACATTCACCTCCAAGGCTTATGGAATGTGAGAGGGAAATAGCCTCTTGAAATCTATCACTCGAAGCAGACAAATTAAAGAAGAACAAGGCTTCATTTAGAGAGAATGTCAGAGGAAAATACACAATAGTGGTTGAAGGGACAGGGGATTGTTGATGAGTAATAGAGAATATGGTAAAAGGATATTAATAGAGGAGTGCAATAGGAGGACTCAGAACATTCTGATATAAGGTAGTAAGTGAGGAGAGTATTGTGGGTCAGCAGTGACCCAGGAGTCCTGAGTTCTTCTTGGTGACTGACATAAAATGAGAAAATGTGCATAAAGGTGAGTAAAGTCCTGATTTTCCCAAGTAATCAATGGTAATGATGCTGTGAATGTTGGTGGGGGCAGAAGGATGGGTAGAAGGTCATGTCAGAAGTACTGAGGGTTTTAGGATACCCACTCCACTCTTGATAATGGTTCCCTCTGCCCCAGCAAAGGGTGTGTGGATTCCTCGACTCCTACCTATGGAGACCTCTAAACCAGCAAAGGGGCTGATTTTCTCCCTTGATGCCCATGGTCATGGCCTGTAGAGGAGGAATATACACCATGGTGTAACAGAAGGAAGCCTATGGTCAGCTTGGAGAGCATCTTACTCTCATTGCACTCTCTTGAAAACTACTGATGGTGGCCTAAGAAGGGTGGTCTTACTCCTAGCATGTAGTTGCATCTTCTGCAGATGGAGATTTGAAGGCCTGAGGAGGGGAAGTCCATAGTTAGGAACTCTGACTTTCTCTTGACTTCCACTACTGGTGGCATAAAGAAAGGGAGGTCTTGCTTCAAACAGATTTCTTTTCTGTTCACAGTCAATGCAAATATTTATTATTAATTCAATAAATAGTAATTGAGCATTTACTATGTACCAGACACTATTTTAGGCAGCAGCGGGAAAGTAAATGAAGTGCCTTGACTAAAGGTACTTCAATTTTATACAAACGATAAACCAAACAAGATACAAATGCACAATACGATGGTAGAAAATGGGTAAGTGCTATAAAATATCGGATAGAAGGTGACTGGATGTGATAATTTGCTTGAGATGGCTGAGGAAGTCCTTTTGAGGTTAGAGACGTTTTATCTGAGAACTGAAGGGAGAAACCATGTGGATATACAGGAAAGAGCGTTCTAGACTAAAGACCTAATAAATACAAAGATCCTGAGGCAACACATATAGAATATTCAAGAAACACCAAAAGAGACAGCAAATAATGAGTTAAGGAAGAGTGATAGGAGGGAGGTGGAGAGGAAGAACATAATATCTCTGCTTTCCAAATTTCAACTTATAAGAAGATATTTTGAAAATATTGGAAAAATCTATACCATGAATACAATTTTCTAGTCTAACAAAAATGAGATAGTTGAATAAAAATAGTGTAAACACAGCTTTGGATAGCATAATTGAAATAACTCACTTACACAATGGTGTTTTTACTATTTCACATACCTTCCTTGTATCAAATTTACTCTAATTTTGATTATATTAAATTATAATTTACTATAATGCAATCCATCATGATAGTCAAAATATTATTATTCAAAATGTGGAATTTTGTATAATTCAATAGTTATAACTTCTATAAATATATACTTGTTTGATAAAATTAAAATATCCACATTCTCTGCTATGCAGAGCATTTAATGAAATAGTTAAGTTTTTCTACCTCTGGGAAGATTATATGAGCCAAGCAGACACCTGCAGGTAGAGAATAATTGATTCGCCCTGACAGATCTTCTTTTCTATTCTCACCATATAATTTTCCTCCAAAAAGAAAAAGAAAAAAGAACATGTCAAAAGAGGTTCCATTAGTATCAGATAAAGATTCCTAACAAGCATACTTTTAGAAACATGTTCTAAGATGATAGTTAACAGGCAAAACTTAAATGGGAAATTCCTATGGCAAATAGATTGCAATTCTCTATCTTATCTATTTTTTTTCTTTGATGCTGGTGCTATCCAGGAAACTCTAAAGGAGTTGTGACTTTGACAAATATGATGGCTGCTCATTCCTCCAGGAATCTAATAAGAACAAAGAAAGCATTCTTCTTTCTGCTGTACTTGTTTTCATTAACAATGATTTAATAGGAGTTACCTGAATTGAAACTGAACTTGGGCATTTTCTTTCAAAATAACATGGCAAATTTATTGGCATGACTTGAAACTGTCATTCTAGAATAGATAATTTCCAATTTAAAATCCCCCTCTCTCTCCCTCCCTCCCCTCTCTCCTTCCATTTATCTCTGTCTGTCTCTCATGAGAGGATGGGAAAGATGGTGTAATTTGGGCAGTAGAAGTGAATAAATGAAAAATGAATTAACTTAATTTAATTTAACATTCAGGATTCCAAGTAATTGTTATTAGAATTAGTAGATGTATTATATTTCAAATAACTTAAAGACATGTGTTGTCTTGAATAATTAAATTGTACTAAAAGTTTGTAAACTTAAGTAACTTCAAACATTACTTTTAAAGTAATGTCATTTTCATATTTGCTTATAAGCATATGAAAATATTTCTTAAACATATTCAATATGTCAGGCACTGTTAAGTGCTCAGAACACAAAATTAAATTAGGCTTGCAAATAAAATATAAGTTTCTGGAAGGCAGGGAATTGTTTTGTTTGCCACTACATCCCCAGTGACTTGAAGAGTGCCTGCCAGAGACTAGCATTAAAAAATGATTGTATATATTTGAATAAATGAATGAATGTGCTCCCATCTCCTTTATTTTCCTGAGGGAGTCAGAGAAGTAAATGAATGATTGTAGTACAATGTGATGAGTATGATGTTCATGTGTACTGAATGGTTTGGAAGCACAGAAGATAAGAATCCAAATCAGACCACAAGGATGTTCATGGTTACAAATCTATGAACTGAGGCTTAAAGATGCCAGGCCAAGATTTAGAGCATGTGTTGTCTGGGGTTGCTACATTACACTAGAAACATGATTCAAGATGGGCATACAGACTTTTTCAGGGCTCTGAAAAAGATCGAAGTTGTAAAAAATTTGGTGGTCTTTAAAATATGACAAAAGATATGCAAATCAGAAATTAGAAATGTTTAATTAAATGCCTGTTAAATATAAGCTCTCAACCTTAGTTGTTAAATTGGACCTTCTTTATAGTTAAGATTTTTTTTGCTTTGCAAGTATCCACAAATGTTCTTAATGATTTTTGAAAAATCACAGAAAATCATAATGACATGAAAGGACAATTAATAAAATCCCTTCAAAATTTTGAAACAAAATATATGTATTTAATATAGGACAGGGTAGATAATAAAATATTTAAAGTGCTATGAGGTGAGGCCACCAAAACAAAGAGATAGCACCTAGGGCTTCAGAAGACTTAAAACAGGCCAGTATCATCCAGATTTTACTGGTACTGACAAAGGCTGATAATAGATGTAATTTGACCAAAATATTTGCATGATACCTATACTTTTAGGAGGCATTTTCTAAACTTCAAACTGTCATTGATTGTCCTTAGTTTAGAATATGGTCCTGAAACTAAACACTTCATCTTCTTTATTTTTGAATGAGATTACAACATATATACAAATAGTAGATGGATGTAATCATCCTTAGTTTGAAAGCCTTTAAATAAATTTCTGAGTGTGTCTTTCAATAGCTTTTAAAATGGTCTGGACAAATGTCTTGGGCAGTTTTAGGTCTCAATGAGGTCATGAGGAGAGCCCCAGTGGTAACAGGTGATTCCTAAAAGCTTTTAAGAAAAAAAAAAATTTATACTAAAACAATTTCCCCCTTAGAAAATAAACAGAAATTCTAGGACAATTATAGAATTACTTACCAACACTTAAATGCTTGAGTTCATTCATATGTTAAAAGTAACTTATTAAATATATATGGTACTTTTCAGTCTATAAAATATTTTAATATATCATAATTCCTCAGAAATATCTTTTGATGTTCAGCTATATTTTAATATTTGCACATTTTGTACTGAAGAGCATGAGATCTGACAGAGGTTGCGCATTTAGAGGGTGGTAAAGTTGGGCCTTAAACTTTGTTCTACAATATGCAAATCCAATTTTTTAAAAATCTTTTCCCTTTGAATGAACTTAATAAATCCTTGCATCCACAAAACCCATGCTAACTCTTACAACTTTGGCAATTTAATTTTTTTTCACATGGATGACCATTACTTTTTAAAAATTCAGTGTTAATTGTTCCAGCAAGCATTTAATCAGGCTTTTTAAAAATTTTGTCATTAATTCCTTCATCTTTCTTAAACTGTCACCAGTTAGTACCCTCATCTTCTAATGGCTATAGAGATGCTTAAACGCTGCATGCTTATGAGGCAGAAAGAATCCACATGTCTTTAATGTTAGTGTTCAATGTATGAGATTATAATAATAAACATTTTATATTAGAATACTTTAAATTTTCATTCATACACATTATATAATATACAAATCATTTATATTCATATTTACCTTACAAAACATACACTATTTTACACAACACATATGTATAATGCATGCATGAGCATGTGCACGTGTGTGCATGGACACACAACATCATTCCTTGGAGAATCCTTAGCTGAAGTGTATATAATTTATTACAGTTTTAATTATAAAACTTTAAACATACATCACCTAATTCCTTAGTACTACCGCTATTTCTGGATTCCCTATTACCTTCTGAATATATATGAACACCTATTCTGAATATACATAATCCCTTATAAGACTTTGAATTTTTTTATTATTTCTTAATCATAGTTCTAAACACTATTGGTAAAAATTTCTCTTTGAAACATTATGAATAAAATACTAGATCTATTTAACTACTCTGTCTACTTGACTCTAACTACATCATGGACCATTATCATTATTTCTGAGATTACCAGCCATGAGATACTATAAAATATTTATTTCCTATGAGGTTCTATTGCCATCTCAATTCAAAGAATCTCCACTTTTGAAACTAAAACTTAAAAAGCATAGTGAGTGAAATTATGAGTCTATAAGGTCTTTTGTGCTATTTATTTTGTAATCCTGAAAAAAAAAACTAAGCGTTCATTGGGGATAAATAAAATTAATTACTTATTGCCTCTTATATGGTCTTGAACATTTTAACAATAGGTTCACTCTTTTTTCTTCTTAAGGATTTATTTATTTACTTTTATCCATTCCCCCTGCCCCCATTTTTGCTGTTTTTGTGTCCATTTGCTGGGTAACTCTCTGTGTCCATTTCCTGCCCTCTCTTCTCATCCTTTTCCTCCTGTCTTCACTGGGATTCGATCCTTGGAACCTCCGATGTGGGAGAGAGGTGTCCTACCACCTGCGCCACCTTAGTTCCTGGTTTTTCGGTGTGTCTCATCTTGGCTACCCCTTGTGTCACTCTCCTGTCATGTCAACATCTTGCTAAGTGGCTTGCAGGGCCTGAGGGCACACACGCAGGGCCTGGCAGTGCACCCATGCGCGGGGCCTGGTGGCCCACATGCTTTCTGTATTTTTCTCTTTTTTAGTTTTTACCAGGAGGTCCTGGGGATCAAACCCAGGTCCCTCCATATGGGAGACGTACGCCCAACCTTTGAGCCACATCTGTCCCCCTGCTATATCTCTTAAGGTTGACCAAAGATACCTAGAGTTACAGTCATTTCCCATACAGGATGGTCATATAATAAATCAGGCTTAGTTTATCACCAGCATTCTAAAAACCAGACCTAGGGAGAAAAACTAGGTCTGGGGACACGTGCATGGTTTCTAATATAACAAATGTTTAGCCTACCTCGATTATCACTAAATCAGGACAGCAAATAGGTTCACTCTTTAAACGACTTCTGAAGAAACTGTTTTTTCCCTTGCCTTTTAAGTTGAATGGCATCATATTCAGTTTTACCCTTCAAGTAAGAGAAAAAATTGTGCATTTAAAAACTTTCGTGTTGAGGGCGTCTGTGATAGAAAGGTTTAGAAGTATATGCTGTATTCTCCGTGTGTGCTTATAATGAGTGAAAGGAGAATAATCTTTTTAAATATAATACCCTACTTTTCTTCCCTGCAAGTGTGTATCCCATAACTTCCCAAATTCATTCTAAACCTGGCACTTGTCTGAAGAATTGCAGTGATACTGAAACAGTGATGTCTATAAAAAATCCTCAGAATTCACTAGGTAAAGTGAGTCTATCTAGTAATGCAATTAGATAAAGAGACAAAAATTTAATTAAGGCAGCGATTGTTATAAATCTGTGATTTAATTCCTTGAAACCATCAGGGACACATGAATCACAGACAGACATTTATATAACTTGTACACTGCATATTATAAGATACTCAAATGTTTTTCCCAATGAATGTCTAATATTATATCAGTGAACAGATATCTGTATTATCATCATCTTAGTAATATCAAAAAGTCAAATACATAGCAGCAGCACCATTAATGCCATTAAAAATTATTGCTTAGCTAGTAATGCTAAGCAACTGGCATGTTAATATAAGTACCAGGTCTCAATCTTACAATTCCAAATCCTATGAACTTTCTAGCATTGTCTCCTGTAAGACAAATATATAAGCCTGTATTATTGTCAAAATATTTACTTCCTCTCCTACTTTATATCCTCCTATTAGGAAGATTATACTTCCCACCCTTTTGACTTGGTAATGAACTTTGCTTTGGCCAATAAAATGTGAGTGGAAATGACATGGGCAGTGTCTGAGCAGAAACTGTAGGTGCCACAGTGTGGTTCTGCTATGATTCTTTTTCCTGAAATACAGGCTACTCCTTAAATCTGGGTACCAAAGTGATGGAACAGAGCCAAAACCATTGCACAAAATACATATAAGGTGAGTGATATAAAAACCTTGATTCTAAGATTACAGATCATTAAATACCTCAACCTAACTTAGTCTGTGCTAATTTATATGGAATTTGGTACTTAGAAGTAGAGTACTATAAGTAACAAAAATCTAAATCATATGGTATTGACTCTGGGACAAAGCAGTGAGTGGTAAGAAAAATTTTATTAAAGGCTGGAGAGATGGTGACTCATATAAGGCAGTGGAGAAACATTTGGAAAGCTGTAAACTGTAATGACTTAGAAGGCAGGTATTGTTCTAAATGAGCTATGGTTTTAAGTTACTTTCATGCCTTCATGGTTAGTGGCTAGTTTGTAAACAGGGTGAAAGGGAATAAAGAGAATCTGGAAATTAAAGGCCTTGCAGTACTGAAAGATGCAACTCTTTATCTCCAATTAATAAAAATTAGTAAAAAAAAAAAAAAAAAAAAAAAAAAAAAAAAGTTCCGGAAATCTCTGAGTCTCAATGATGGGTTATAACTCAGCCTTTTTGCAAAGAGTAAATCAGGGGGTGGTTGTCACTGCCTTTATTAAAACTTCTGAATAGATTAAGGTAGCAGCCACTAAAAACTTTCAGTTGGACAAATGGCTCAGAGAAAATAGAATAAATAAGTGTGTAGGTCTTCCACAGCCTACTAAGCTCAAGGTACCTGCAACTGAGTTTAGAGAGAATTGTGGATGTGGAAGTCCGTACGCAGTTGTGAATAAAATAACATTCTGTTAACAAAAAGGCTACTATGTTTTGAGAAAGTTGTACTGCCAAATGAGAATCTGCCTGGATGACTGTTCAAGATTTAAAATATACTTTGGGCTTACCAAAATACTGGCAGAAAAAACAAGCTAAAAATTTGCTCAGCCAGAAAAAGAGGCATATTCTCCAATGCCCTCTTCAGATATTGCCAAGGTGGGAGGGTGATGCGAAAGACAGATTTGTTAGAGAAGGAGCTCAGAGTCTCAGACAACAATAGACTTAGGAAATTACTTTCAGGCAGTAGAAGTGGCGTCAAATCAAGGAACAGTCCCCATAACCAGGAAAAGGGTTGTCTCATTATCTGCCTACTATAATTTAAAATTTACTATGATCCACACAGTGACAGCTGTGTGTCTCATTTCTTTCTCTTTCTGAATAAAAAATCTTGTTGCTTCCCATTGTACATTAGAAGTGTATGTGTGTGTGTTTAGGTGTGGGGTAGGGGAGAAAGAGAGAAAATGGTCTTTCTGGTTTCTAGTTCTCCATAATGTTCTAGAATTTGAGGCTGATGATGTAATTTGATAGGAATTCTGCATGTTAAAGACAAAAGTAAATATTGGTGACCAGACTTTGTCACTTCCTGCTGGACCTGAACTGCAGGAAGTTTACACTTCCGGTGCCAATGACTTTATAATTAGTCACATGCCTCACTTTGGTCATTGACACATGACTCAAGTAGCATGTGCCACATCTGAGCAGACGCTTGAAGAGCCAGCTCATGCTTCTTTTCTTTCTGCCATGTCTCACATAAGGGCTTCTTCTTCACTTTGGAAAGATGGACAGAGCTTAAGTTGTCTTATGATGGATACATAACATGTGTAAGCTATAAACTTTGTTTTTTATAAGCCACCTAGATGTTGAGATCATTTGTTACCACAGTATAGCTTAGTCTAGCCTCACTGATTATAAAATGTGGTAGAAAGTACACAGAAAAAAAAAAAAAGGTATAAAGAAAACAGCATGTCAGAGATGATAGTGATTTTTGCTCATTTAGGTAGCACCTGCTTTAAACAGGACTCATTTTATACCCTATTGCCTGAGTACAACAGGGATTCAGGGAATCTGCAGTCAAGACTTAGCCATTTTTTTTTATGACAAAAAAACTGGCCTTCCCTGAATTTGAAAGGGAGAAAAGAATATTATAAATCTGTTAAAGAAAATAGTTTGATTTCTTTTAAACCCAAAATAAATCCACATAGTACTATAGAATTATGAAGACTAAATAAATGAGAAATTATCTGAAAATAATACTATCTTTTTTTTTTTATTATTATTATGGGTAAAAATCAAAATTCTCACAATACATACAAACATTTGCAAAATGATATATAAATATATATGCATATATGTGTATTTGCTTACAAAAATGTTATTTATATATATATATATACATATATTTTAAGAGGTGCTTAGATTACCTAAAATATTACACGGAACCCACTATGGATTTCTATTCTAGGTGGTGGGATTAGATACTACAAATGTATAATATACAAAAAGAAGACAATTAACTGTTGAGAACTTGAAATGTTCTTCCCCAAACTTTTTTTATTTTTATTTTATTTTTTAGGGGAGAGCACACACGCAGTCTCCCACTACCACAAATTATGCAGTCGAGTTTCCCGCATTTGGGGAAATCGCAGGGATCAGCACATCTGGATTGCAATGGATAAGCCTCGCCCTGGGAAAACCACCCTCGTGATCATGGTATCTCCCCTGCCAGGTAAGTATCCCAAATTATTTTTAACTTTTGAAAATCTTGGTTTCATTAATGAATCTACCATTCTAGGTAGACCCAAGTCCCATGGAGAAAAGAATCCAGGAAATGGATGTCTACAGGCTTTTGGTGCTTTTGGTGTCTCCTCAGATGATTGGTACAATAATAAGAGATATTCTGAATTCTATTTTTAAAATACTAGGCAGGGTTATTAAGTCATAAAATCATAGAATAGGAATGAATAATGGAAATCTTCTAAATTGTCTTTGCTAACAGCAATCTTATAGTAGACTATTCCCTTCTTAAACAATTGTGCACTCTTTGGTGACCCAAGCCAAAGGGAATCCTCTCACATTTCAACCTCTCTCAATAATACAAAACAAACAAATGAAATGTGACAAATACAGTTAGCTACATATTCTTGTCCTAAATGATTAAAATTAGCAAATGTTGCAGCAATATATTAGTAGGTTTATACTTAAGAATTTCTTCATATTTTTATGAAAAAATTTATTTTAATTACAAATAGCTTACCCTGATACTTATATCTTACAATATTAAGACATTTTGATGCTATTGCTTTTTAAAGACAAATTTATCCAAAAATCTGATGATTCAATTTTAATGTACATATGGGGTAAAAATTTAGGCATTATATCTTCTGGCATTTAATTTTTTAAAAGTAATTTTGCATTGCTAATTTTTCCCTTTCATTTTGATAATTTTGGGTCCTTTCCCTTAACTTCATTTTCTTTTTCCTTTTGTTATTTAAAAAATTGCCCCGTTTTCTAATTAGTTTTTTGTTACCATCTTCTAATTTTCTTTTTTCTTTTAATTTGAGAAAGGTTAACTAGGATAAAAGTATTCAAAATAGAAAGAACACTGCACTAAATTATAAGTACAATTCTTAACACTCAGCATCATTGTAACCAAATCAAAACCAATGACATGAAGAGCTATGTGGTGATAAATCAGTTCATGTCTTCATATAATAACAATTTAAAATCATTAAGCTGTGTAAAGGACTTCTCTCACAACACAGAGAACTCAGCCACAAACATAAAAAAAATCCACAAATCTACTAATACACAAAAATCCTCCTTTGTTTTTGCGACACACAGAGTATATTACCACCAAATCAGTCTGTAATAAGGTAAGGTAGGTGTTGGTAGCCCATATGTAGAAGCATGCCTAGAAACAGAGAGAGAGAGACAGAAAGAGAGAGAGAAAGTTACCATTTAGGAACTCCTATGTGCCTTCTTCCTATTACTTCTGATGGTTTTTTATAAAGCAGACTTTTAATCTTCTTTTATTTTATTTTAAAAATGTAATTCAGGAGCCAAAATGTCTTCCCAAACTGCTAGGGGTCAAATAAAATAAAGGGCAAGGAGAGGTGGTGGGGTGCCCACAATCAAGCTGATTAAACTCCGCAGGATCTGCAGTATGTCAAAAATCTTTTTGCTGCCTCACATTTTCTAAAAATGGAAAAGGTGAAACTTTCACAAGTAGCAGGCTCCAAATAAACCAGTACACCCAGCAAAAGCTCGTGATACCAGCATTTTTTTTTCCTTCACATTAGGAAATTCTACTATTAGCCAGCACCCATCATCCTAATAGGACACTTCTCCATATTAATGTGAATTCAGCTTATGGACCCTAAAAATTCTTTCCATCCCTCAGGCTACATTTGTTCCAAAGAAGCATTAGTCACATGTAGCCATGAGGGACTTGCATATAAAACTTGAGGAAGAAATAAATAGTTTCTTCCAAGGAAGGGAAAAAGACAAAACAAAACTGGGTCACTCATGGTGACTGTTAACACAGTACACCTAAGAATGCATCTTTATTTTTTCCTCTTCATTTAAGTTCCATGATTTTACCCTTTGAGTTTCTAGAGATAAGAGTTTTGTACATAGAAAATTAAATATGGACAATAAATATGGAAAATTAATGGAATATATAATAGTTACCCACAATATTATGTATTCAGTGACAGCATACTCGATCACAATTGGTTAATTTTTTTTTTGTATTGAGCTTTATCATAGGATAGTTTGCCTTTTTTTGTTCTAATATATATTTTAATAAAATTGCTCCTTAAACATATATTGCTATTTTTTTTCAGCTTAAAATGTTAAACACAAATATAACTTTTTAATTTTAGGGCTCTTATTTTTTATTTTTCCTGGCATCTGCTCTTTCTACTTGAAAATTAATTCACAATGCATTTCACATTCACTATACTTGACTACTCCTTGTCTCAACATATTTCATCAGTCATTATGGTTGCTGAGTTGCCAATAAATTATTTAACTGAAGTAACTGTTCTCTGGTGGACAGCATTTCTTAGGACAAATTCTGTGAAAATCTAACTACTTCAGAATGTCCTGAAACTGCAAAATTTATTAAAAGTACCTGGTTTGTAAATAAGCTTTGAAATAAATATGATTCTACAAAAGGTGTCTGTTCCTTAGAAGTCAATAGATGTAGAAAAATTTGCTACATTTTTATATGTTAAAAGAAACATAGCATGAATGATGAAATAAGCAAAATGAGTTATCCATCAAATGGCTTTTAGGTCATATGTGAGCCTCAGTTTGCTCATCCATCATAATGATAAGAATGACTAATTTTTAGGAAGTAAGTGTGAAAATGGTATATTTTAAAAATGGTATTTTAAATATAATTTTTTCATATTTTGTTCACATGATTTCTTTAGTTATTAATGTTAATACCAAATTTATAATAATCAACTAATTGTTAATCAAATGATTTGTAATGACAATTTTGAATGCAGTTTAAATAAGGAAATCATTAAAAGCTCAGTCTTCTTTGATTTTCACTGCTCATATGAATAAATTATTTCTTTCTTTTTGAATCCAGTAAGATATGTAAAATACATAAAGTGGGTCTGTTAGCAAAAAACATTTTTCATGTACCATGGCACTGCTGAAGTTATAACATTTTTTATATGGCCACCTATATGTTGTGACTTGAGTGATAAAGACACAATCCCACAAGGCCCAGATATCTAAACCAACTTGCTTTCAATCTAACCAGTTGGAAATTATTACTTTACTTTTTGATAAGGTCTTGGAAATGTATTGCTTACATGTATTTATGTAAGTGATTATCAGGAATATTACATATTCACCAGATAATGCAATTAAACAAGGATGAATAAACTATTAACCCTAATTTCAAGGGATTTATAGACTCTTAATATACTATCATGTTAGTATAATAATTTATCATGCATCAGCCACCAACACCCAGAGGTAAAGACAGCAGAAGTTACTATTCCTGGATATTTATTATAAGCCAAGGACTGTTCAAAGCACTTTACACTCATTGGCTATTTTAATTCTAACAACAGTTCAGTGTGTGAGGTATTCTTAATTCACTTTACAGGTAATAACTGAGGGTGAGAAAGCTCAGTGGTCATAGATAATCAGTGGCAGAACTGATACAAGATTATGTGACCTGATTCCAACAACTCAGTTCTTAATCATGAGGCTCTGTGGTCTTTTATTGTGTTGTGGTCAGGAACATTTTGGGGGAGAAGGGAAGCTGAAAGGCCAAATAGAGCACAATGTACTCAGCCTGCTGGAAGTGGTTAAGGATGTTATTAAAATATATAAATGTAATTTTTTTAGGTTAATAAGTGGGGGGAGTGAGCTGAGAGTGGTTATCAAATAAACAAGCAGATAGAAGGATACACTTCACTGTCATACTCATATACTTAACTAATGAAGAGTGACTCCCAAGAATCCTAAAGCTTCTTGAACACTTGGGGTTCCCAGACCTCCAGATGGCTGGGGTAAAATTCCAGTGGTCTGTGGACTTTGACTGGAATTTTTTTTTTTAATTTTCACTAATCTCTAACTGAAATTTCTCATTTCCTTCCTTTATGAATATTTGTAACAACCTACAGTGGTATGAGCAATATCTATAACTTTATCACCAGAATAAATCACTGATATTTTCATATCACGTTATACTTCATATAGAAATCTTAGCATACCATTTATACTTATCACTTCTTTAAAATTGTGATATTATTACATGTTCCATTAGTTCATACTATTTCATGCAATAAAAAAGCACATATATTGTTAAATCAAAAATTTGTCCTTTTAATATTTTCATTGCTGTTTTCTCTATAATTGTTTTTCTTTGTAATACTATATATTTAATTTTATGAATTTAGAACATCATTCTAGGAAGGGGTCCATAGACCTCTGAAAAAGGTCAAAAACACTAATAGAGGAACTGAACCAGAGCTCAGTTGGCTGCAGTGACCTCAGTTTAGCCACATGTCTGTTGCAATGCTGATATCATCCCTAATTCCATTCTGTCTTGTGTCCTGGGCCTGTTTTTATTATTAATATGGAATCACTGATGCTCCTGACCACATATCAGGACCACATGGTAACTGAAATTATACCATGGTCCTTACAATGCCTGACAGGGTACACACATGAATCCTCTTGCTCCTATAAGAAAGTAACGTATTGTCTCTGGGTGTTATGAATGATTAGCTTTCTTGTCCATCTTATATTGATCTTTCCATCTGCAAACTTTGTTCTTCCTCTGTCAGCATTTAGTAAAAACGATATGCTCCTTCCAGCACACTAAAATAGTTGCTGAGTTTTAAGAAGAATTTCTCCCAATCAGAAATTTCTAAAATTATACTAAACAAATCTAAGAAGTTGTTTCCTATCTCTAGAGTAGTTGTTAATTTCATAATGCTAGCATCAGCGACTCACATTACTAACTGCATATACTTAGATATAAGAGTTTATTTATAAAAATGACCAATAGAATTACATTTGCAAACCTAAACAGTTTAGGTATCTTTATTAAATCATTTTCTTCATATAAGGGAACCAATGACATATTTTACAAGTAAAATAGTTATGGGTTTTCTGCATGTGAGTCATATTTCACAATAGAAATGTAAATTAAGTATGATTGAAAGTGTGATTATACAGGATGAGGTATTGTGTTGTAGTGAGAAAACAGGGAATTTGAAATCAGACAGACTTTCTCCAATTCACATGCTGTGTTGCCTGAGCACCAGTTACTTAAACTCTCTGTGCCTCTGTTCCTCCTGTAAAATGAGTATTATTATAATTACCATGTGGGATTATTATGAATGTTAGATGAAAATGTCAGTACCATATGTATCCTGTATACACGGTAACTGTTAAAATTGATGAATTATGTAATGTTAGGCAAATATGTATTTAGCTGAATTTTATTATTTATTAGAGCTCTTACTCGATAATAACAATTGTGACTGCAATTATGTTTTCTTAAATTTCAGTTTACCTACATAAGACTAAGTGGTTCAGACATAGTCTATAGAGGAGAAAAGAGTATTGAGGCCAATCCAAATTGATAATCCTAATCTCATCTCATCATCTTCATTTCTCCACTATGGTGATTCTAACCATATCATCACATAATTAAATCACCAAATATTTATCAATCAATTAAAGAACTCTCTTAGTTTATGTTTTTCGTATGCTACATTTACATGATTTCTGTAACAAGATGAGAATTTAATTACCACGAAAAATAAAATGTTAGGACACTACTTGATGTAAGTGCTTTAGAGACTGAGAATAACAAAGTGCAATCTCTCCCCACAATATAATTCAATAATAATAACAACATAGTAACGTTTAAGACATACCACACAATCTGGGATCAACTGCCTGGGTTCAAATTATCACTCTGCAAATAACTTGTGTGATCTTAATATGATCACATGTAAAACGAGGATAGTAATACTACTTATGTCATAATGTTGTAAGATAAAATGAGTTACTACTTAAGAACAAATGCCTGGCAAAAGTAAACTCTCAATAAAATTTCCATTATCTTCATCATGACTTTTATTGTAACTATATTCAAGGAAAACATATACATAACAAAACCTGGAAGAGAAAGGAGACACCAGCAGACACCACCATATGCCTTACGTATAATAGAGGAGTCAAGGATCGATGGCAGCCAGTCTTCAGAAAGCAAGCTTTGCTTTGACGATGACTTGATTTGGACACTTTTCTCTGCCTCAGAATGGTAACCTAATAAATTCCCATGATTAAAATCCAACCCATTTGATGGTACCTGCTTCTAGCAGCCTAGGAAACTGTCAACCTTGTTTTAAAGTGGCAAATAACTGAGCAAAATTGTGTTCTGATGTCGAATGGAAGACAGAATTTCAAAGCAATTGATGAGTATGGATATTTAGTTGAGATTTCCAAGTTAAGTCTGTAAAGTGCAGCCTGATTTCTCCTTGCAGCTTATAGTAAAATGTGAGAGGAAAAGGATAAGCTGACAAGTGAACTCCTGGCCAGAAAGAAACCAGAAACTGATGGTTTGGAAAATATGGATTTCTGGAAAATGAGTCTCCAGAGAATGTGAGGATTTAATTGAACATGAATCCAGTCAGCCATTTCAGTGCAAGTCAGGATTAGGGGTGTAGTTGTACAGGAAGGACCTATGGAAAGTCCTACTCTCTGTTGATTTGAATCCCGATATAGTACATATGAAACTGACACGTTTTACAAGATCTGCATGAACAGAACCACTGCCAGCATGGACTCAAAGGGATAGAATGAAGGAAAAATCACTTCAGGGCAAAGACCGTGGAAGGTAAGGTTTGGACAGAAGACATCTTCTCAGGCCAAAAGATTGGACCACCCCATGTGTGTTGAAAGGGAAACTGGAAGGCAGACCTTCTGCCCCATTGTTCAGGAAGTATGCTACCACCTCAGATTCCTCAGATGCCCTGGTGATTGTGGAGAATCTGGCCACTGCCCTAAAGCTTGACAAGAGTGGACCCTATGCTCTGGGGATTGCAGAGGGCCTGGCCATGGTCCTGATGCTTGAAGAAGCTGGAGCCTTCACCCTAGTATTAGGGGAGAGCAGCGCCATTGCACAAGCACTTGGAAGGGTTGAGTTAATACTCTATCAGTCCTGAAGGACAAAATATCCTATGCCCGTCCCTTCACTGTATTTCAGAAGCAGATAACTTGTTCTTTAGGTTTCACAGGTTCACAGATGGAGGGTAATTGTGCCTTAGGACTGACCATACCTGTCATGAATTTGGTGAGACTTTGTTCTTAGCATTTTTACCGAAATAACTTAAGGCTTTTCGGATGTTGTGAGGGACTGAATGTATATTGTATGTGGAAAGAACATGTCTTTTTGGAGTTCAGAGAATGGAGTGTGGTTGTTTGAAGCTGCATGTACCCAAGAAAAACATGATTCTTAAATTTAATCCATTCCTGTGGGTGTAAACTCATTGTAAGACCTTTTGATGAAACTATTTCAGTTAAGGTGTGACCACCTCATTCAGGATGGGTCTTAATACTCTTACTGGAGTCCTTTATAAGTGGAATAAATACAGAGAGAAAAAACCTGGAAGCAAGAAGTTGAAAGCAACAAACCTGTAAGAGAAGGAAGAGACCAGCAGACACCACCACATGCCTTTCCATGTGGCAGAGAAGCCAAGGATTGCCAGCAGATAGTCTTTGGTGAACAAGCATTGCCTTGATTTAGACATTTTCTCAGCCTCAAAACTTTAAGCTAATAAGTCCCCATTGTTCAAGGGGGGAACATTGTTCAAATGTGAGCCATTTCATGGTATTTGCTTTAAGCAGCCTAGGAAACGAAAACAATCAGCTACTGATAGATATTAAACTAATTGTACATTTGTCTCTATACTTTAACATATATGTCAATCAAAGCCATCACTTCTCGAGAGAATTTGATTTCTTCTCAAAACACACAATTCACTGTGGTATGGTCGCTAAAGTTTGCTAATACTCATTTTAACAAAGCTCTTAATCTACATGTTCTTTTGGCACTAATCACTACAGTAATCACGTATGCCAAGTATGACAGACAGACCACCTTCAGCTAAAGCAGAACATAAGTACTATTTGCTTCTTAAAAAGAAAACATTTCTCTGATGAGGAGAAATCATGTCATTTCCTGAGTGGAAGTTCACAAGGGGGTACTTGCAGCATGTAATGAGTAAAAAAGAGCAAATTTGGAAAAAAAAAATAGGAAGAACCCTGCAGAAATAGTATAAATGAAAAATACTTCCATGCTTCCATGCTAAACATGATCCCTCTTACAATGAACTATAGTTCTTTAAAAATGGAGAGCTTATTCTCTGATTATATTCTGTCATAAATCATACAGACAGATGTGTGCCTTAGTCACGCATCATGGTTGATTACCATCATTCAAGGTTTATGCAACACAGGCTAAGGATTTTATTTTTAATTCAATATTTAATTTTGTTGGTATTATAGAGACAAGTAATAGTCCATGAATTTTTCTTTGTTCTAACACAACATCTGCACAATAAAAATATTTATGTCAAATATTTTCTTTTAAATTACTTTAAAATCATGCATGTTTGCTTATTCTTTTCCAGAGAGTAGTATGTTTTATAATTTTGAAATGTGTTTTAAAATAGCTTATTTAAAAACTTTTAATTATATATTTCTTTTCCTATTTTGAAGAATAGCAATTCAATACAATATCAAAGTGGGTAAATAAATAAAAATTATCTGTAGAATAAGTATTTACTATTATAATGGTTGACCCCACTTACATTCTTGGCACCATGAGTCAAGGATTTTTTAATTACAAGGTGTATGAAGACCTTTCACATATTGTTGAGCCATGGCAACTTGACTTAGGTGGGTGGGATATATCGAAAAGCAAATTCCATAGGACAACAGCAATCAAACCTTGTCCATTAGAGCTAGTCAGGGCTAGGACATAGATAAGATTAACATGAGATTACTCAATATTTCTATTAGATAGAGTTCAGATTTGACATTGGTCATGGATATAAAGTTAATACTGAATTGGCTCCGGAATTCAAACCCTTATAGTTATGTGCCAGCTCCAATGAATGCACAAAAACATGATTGTTATAGAGCTAAAAGAGAAGAACATATGGTTGAAACAAAGCAAATGTTGTTTTTGGCTGATAAATTAATAGCAGGATGATTATTATTTATATTTATACACTGGCAATTATATTTTAACAGTTAAAATTCTGGATGATTAAAAATGTACCTTTTTAAAATTTGACAAGCAAATTTAAAAAATAATTCTCAAATTCATTTCCTCAAAGAGAGTGAAATTTGTCATGAAGTTTGTGGTCTTAAAGTCACTGTATCTCTATTTAAAATAAAGTACATTTTAGAATATACTTAACTAAATGAACTAAAATATGGGTTAAATGGTAAGATTCATAACTGACCTGACTTCATTACAACTATCAACCACAAATATCACTCCATTTCAATATTAAGCAGATATTTATTGGTTGATAAATGTTTAAAGCATGTACTTGGCATTGTAGAAATACTATAATTTATAAGATATAATCAACCCTCCACTACCACCCCCAGGAGCTTACATTTGAGTGGAAAGGGAAAAAAACAGAACAAAAAACCATCTCATAATAAAGAGTGTGAACACGAGTATCAAAACTAATGTGATAAAATCAATGCAACATGTGAAAATTTATCTTTTTTATTATATACCTACAGACCTATATCAAAGGAAATTCACAGACACGCTCACACACACACACACACACATATATATATAATCATCAAATATTTAGTTTGTGTCAACTATGGGGCAGGTACAGTTATAGAATTTGGAGATAAGGCACTGGACAGGCAAAACCTTGCCCTTATGAAACATATTCTAGGGAGAGGATATAGACAGTAGATACATGAAGAAATGAATCAAAATATAATAAAGAAAATAACAACTAGTACTAAAGCAGGGCAAAGGAAAGAGAGTGATGGGTGGTTCTATTTAAGATAGGATTGTCAGGGAGAGCTTCTCTACTAAGGCCACACTTGCATGGAGCTCTGAATAAGGGAGAAAACCAGCCACAAAATATCTGTGAGAAGAGTCTGAGGCAGAATAGACTCAAGCATACAGGTGGAAGTATTCCAGGAACAGGAAGGAGTCCTGTGTGGTGCATGGTGTGAGCAGGGCATGGTAGTAGATGAAATCAGAGAGGCATGAGGAAGCCCTACCATGTAGAGCCTTGTGGAACTTGAAGGACTCAGCAGGTCATGGAGAGTTGTGTAAGCAATTGTAAGGTTCTGAGCAGAAGAGTGATAGGGTCTGGCATATTTTAAAAAACACACCCTGGCAACTGGGTGGAGTAGGAAATTAGGGAGTTGCCTGTGCAAGCATAGAGATCATTTAGAAGGCGTTTACGATAGTTCAGAGGAGAGATGATCATTGTCTGGGCAAGGACTTTTATAGTGGAAATGGTTCAATGTTTCTAGAGATCTAAACCTGCTAATTATATAAATTTAAGGAAAAATATTTTTAACCAAATTGAAGCTTTTTTATGAGCTATAAACTACAAATATTTCATTGAATCATTTGTTTATTTCTGCTTTGGGATATATAAATAGAACCCATGAAAAACTCTACAGTTAGTAGAAAAACAAGCCCAATCCATTTTATTTGTACCATTTTGCTTATGAAAAATGGGAATTTACGAGTAATATATGTTATTAAATGTTTATGTATATTTGATAATTTTTCCCATTTTGTGAAAATTTATATAAACATTTTATCATTTTGTTGGAAATAGTTTTAATTTTGTCATAGGCATATATTATAGACCCATTAAAAAATAGTCTGGGAGGGGCAAGATGGCAGCTAAGTAAGGCGTTCCAAGAGTCAGCTTGTCCTATAGGGCAGTTAGTAATCTAAACAGAGCTATGTAAAGCACCTGTTTGGGGGCCCAGGGGACCAGAAGTGCATTCTGCAACATCCTTGAAAGAATGGAAGGGGGAGACTGCCCATCTGCAGTGAAGGTTCTTGAGTAGAGCACTCTACACCACAAAGGCCAGTGCCCATCCTCCACTGGCAGCTCAAGCTGCCTCAGGAGCTATTCCATGGCTGGAGTTGGAAGTTCCATTTCCCAAAAATGGGGAAGGAAGAGATGGTTGGTCACTGACTTCAGCTACTGATTAGTACATTTGCTGGCTAAAGTATAATCCCAAGAACAGCTAAAGTTTGAACCTGTCCAAGTCAGAAAGTGGCCGGTAGCTGCAATTTTAATTCCACCCCTGGCATAAGGGGAAGCAGGGCTGATTGAAAATCACAGTGACAGTAGGGACAGGCTTCTTTCCACCCAGATCAGACTGTAGCCTTAGCCTAGGGCCCAGCCCCACCTCTGACAGGGAAGAACTGGGAGAACCTGCACCAGCCTCTCTGTGCAATTGCAGGCACATTCGGCTCATGCAGACTGAACAGTTGGACAACTGGGGCTCCATTCCTGCACTCCAATATGATAGGAGAAGAACTGTTTCCTCAGCCTCTCTGGGCAATTGGAGGCACTTTCAACCTACACGAACTGGTTTGTTGAGTGCCTTCAATTTCATCTCCACCCCTGTGCCCCATCCACTCATAGTATAGGAGGCGGCTGCTGTTTCCTCAGCCCCTCCGGAAAGCTGTAGGCACTTTTGGTTCTGAGAGAAGATTAACAAAAATTGACAAACCCTTAGCTAGACTGACAAAGAAGAAGAGAAGTTGCAAATAAATAAAATAAAAAATGAAAATGCGGACATTAATACTGACACAAGAAAAATAAAAGAGATCCTAAGAGGATGCTATGAACAACTGTATGCCAACAAACTAGACAATGTAGATGAAATGGAAAAATTCCTAGGAATGTATGAACAACAGAAATCCTCAACAAACAAGCACAAGTAAAGAGATTGAAACAGTTATCAAAGAACTCCCCAAAATGAAAAGTTGAGGACCGGATGGTTTCACAGTTGAGTTCTACCAAGCATTCAAAGATGATTTAATACCAATTTTACTTCAAGCTCTTCCAAAAATCTAACAAGGAGGAGCATTACCAAACTCATTCTATGAAGCCAATATCACCCTAATACCAAAGCCAGATAAAGATATTGCAAAAAGAAAATTACAGAACTGTTTCCCTAATGAATACAGGTGCAAAAATCTTCAACAAAATACTTGCTAATTGAATCCAACAACACATTAAAAGAGTTATTCATCATGATCAAGTGGGTTTTATCCCAGGCATGAAAGGGTATTTCAACACAAGAAAATCAATCAGCATAATACACCACATTAATAAATCAAAGAAAAGAAATCACATGATCCTACTGATTGACAGAGAAAAGGCATTTGAAAAAATACAGCATCCTTTCTTGATAAAAATAATACAAAAGATAAGAATGGAAGAAAACTTTCTCAATCTGATAAAGGTCATATATGAAAAACACACAACTAACATTGTACTCAATGGTGAAGGCTGAAAGCTTTCCCATTGTACTTGGGAACAAGACAAGGATGTCCACTGTACCAATGTTGTTCAATATAGTGCTAGAGGTTCTAGCTATAGCAATCAGTCAAGAAAAAGAAATAAAAGGCATCCAAATTGGAAATGAAGAAGTAAAACTTTTGCTATTCTCAGATGATATGATCCTATACCTAGAAAGTCCTGAAATATCTACAACAAAGCTGCCAGAGCCAAGATAAATGATTTCAGTAGAGTGTCAGGATACAAAATCAATACACAAAAATCAGTGGTGTTTCTATACACTAGTAATGCACAATCTGAGAAGGAAATCAGGAAAAAACTTCCATTTACGATAGCGACTAAAAGAATAAAATATTTAGAAATAAACTTACCAAGGATGTAAAGAAACTATATCCAGAAACTACAATACATTGCTAAAAGAAATTTTTAAAAAAGAGCTAAATAATTGGAAGAAAATTCCATGCTCATGGATTGAAAAACTAAATATCATTAAGATGTCAATTCTACCCAAATTGATATATAGAGTCAATGTAATCCCAATAAAAATTCTACTAGCATTTTTTAAAGAAATGGAAAACATAATTATCAAATTTATTTGGAAGGGTAAGGGACCCCCAAAAGCCAGAAACATCTTAAAAAGCAAGAGCGAAGTTGGAGGACTCTTGCTTCCAGACTTTAAATCATATTACCTAGCTACAGTGGTAAAAACAGCATGGTGCTGGCCAAAAGATAGACACATAGACCAATGGAACCAAACTGATGTTTCAGAAACAGACCCTTAAAAATTGTCAAGTGATTTTTGACAATCCTGTCAAACCCACCCAGCTGGGACAGAAGAGTCTACTCAACAAATGGTGCTGGGAGAACTGGATATCCATAGCTAAAAGAAAGAAAGAAGACCCTTCTCTCACACCTTATAAAAAAATTAACTCAAAATGGATCAAAAACCTAAATATAAAAGCTAGACCCATAAAGCTCCTAGAAGAACATTTAGGAAACCATCTTCAAGACCTGGTGTTAGGTGGCGGATTCTGAAACCTTACACCGAAAGCACAATCAAAGAAAGAAAACATGGATAAATGGGACCTCCTCAAACTTAAACACTTTTTTTGATTCAAAGGACTTCATCAAGATTGTGAAAAGGCAGCCCACTAAATGGGAGAAAATATTTGGAAACCACATTCTGATAAAGGTTTGATTTCCATTGTATATAAAGAGATAATACAACTCAACAATAAAAGAAGAAGCAACCCAATTAAAAATGTGCAAAAGTCTTAAATAGACATTTCTCCAAAGAGGAAATACAAATGGCTAAAAAGCACATGAAAAAATGTAAACTATCACTAGCTATTAGGGAAATGTAAATAAAATCGACAATGAGATATCATCTCACACAGCATAGAATGGCCATTATTAAAAAAAACAAACAGAAAACTATAAGTTCTGGAGAGGATGTAGAGAAATAGGAACAGCCCTTCATTGTTGATGGGATTGTAAAATGGTATAGCCTCTGTGGAAAACAGTTCGCTGTTTCCTCAGGAAGCTAAATATAGAACTGCCATATGATCCAGCATTTCCTCTACCAGGAATATATCCAGAAGAACTGAAAACTGACATGAACAGATATTTACCCACTGATGTTCATAGCGGTGTTATTCACAATTGCCAAAAGATGGAAACCGCGCAATTGTCCTTCAACCAATGTATGGATAAACAAAATGTTATATGTACATATGATGGAATAATATGCTCCAGAAGAAATGAAATTGGAACACATATGATAACATGGACAAATCTTGAAGACATTACGCTAAGTGAAATAAGCCAGACACAAAAGAACAAATATTGCATGGTCACACTAATATAAACTAAATACACAGAATAAATGCATGAGTTAAAATCTAAAGTATAGGTTTTTAGGAGATAAGAGGAGGGCTGTGAAGGAGTACTGATACTCAATATATGTAGAAGTTTTAATTAACTCACTGTAAAAGTATGGAAATGGATAGAGCTGATAGTAACATATTATAATGAGTAGCAGGTGGCTTATAAATGGGATTGTGCCCCAAAAGGGTAGTCTAGCAATGTAAATGTCAACTGAAAGTAAACTAGAGAATAACCTAGGAAATGAATAATACAGTGAACCCAGAGGTGGATGAGAATTGGGGTTAATAGTACAGATGTAAGAATGTCCTTCTTTGAACTAGAATGGATGTATGTCACTATTGCAGGGTGATGAAAATGTGGAGAAGCATGGAAAAAATACAATTAATGTAACCTATGGCCTATAGTTAACAGCAATACTATAATATTCTTGCATCAATTCCAAAGATGTACTGTGTTAATAATAGGGGAGTACGGAAAAAATATGCCAAATATGTGCTATGGACCATAGTTAGTGGTAATAGTGTGATGTTATTACCTTATAATCTGTAATAAATGTTCCACAATGGTGTGGTGTTTTGGTGAAGGGGTGTTGTATGGAAATTCCACACATTTGCAGGATTGTTTTGTAAATTCACAACTTCTGAAATAAAACTATATTTTTAAAAAATAAATAACTAGTCTGAGATATGCAAAATCTGTGGTGAGCTAATCTATGCTCTCAGTGGATTCACAATATTTCCAGGTTGTGTGTTGGTAGGTGTGACTATTTACATATGAGAGAATTGCAAAGATCTTCCAAAATAAAATCACTTTATTCCAGGACTTAGGGAAAAGGGTCAGTCAGGAAGCAAGTGGTCAGTTTTAACCTGAAAAATCAGGGAAGCCTGGTAAAATATCATAGAGTGATGGGGAGAGGGAGGAAAGATCCCACTCTATGAAGCAAAGGAGAGAGATATAGAAAGGGAGGAAGGGAACGAGAAAGAAAAGCAGACAGGCCAAAGAAGCAGGGAAACAATGAACCCCCAATCTATGCCAAAAACAATACTAGAATCTTTCACTTAGACTCAAAGAAAGAACACATGCATAACTCCTAAGTGAGACTTTCTTCTTGTACATGATCAATATGAAACCATGTGGAAATATTCTTGATTTCTATAAGCTCTATTAGAACAACTCTATACAGAGGTTCTTTTTAAACCCATAAAATCACTATATGTGCATTATAACTATCTTATTTTACAGATATGTGAGTTTAATTATTCAAGTCAGCATTGACTTGAAATAGCCCAGTTTTATAATGTTTACCACACCTAGCTAATGCAAAGAATGTGGTATTTAATCTCAGATTTCAAGCCTGAAAGCATGCAAACGGAGCAAACTTCAAAATAGAAATGCAACTATGGAATCTGGTCTTTTTGATAAATGGACAACCCTCAATGCTGTTTTTCTTTTTGATTAGCATGGGATAAAATTCAAAATAGGATTAATGACAGCAAATGCACTATTTGCATACACTTACCTCAAGAAGTGTATAATAGACAAAGATCAGTTTTACTCATTTTCTAATCTATTGGCAAGATGGCTGCTGGATTTTGAGTTTTATGAACGAAATCTAATTTATGGGAGACTTTATTTGTCTTTAAATTGTCTTTTTATTGGAATTAATATTCATTCCTTTTATACAAATATGTGTTTTTGTATATTATAAAGAATAAAGGATTAAGCATTTTCTTCTCATTTTTTTCTAATAATAAGGAGAACTTGACTATGTCACTTAACTAATCTGTGTTCATCTGTGTATCTTTCTGAACACTAGAGGAACAACTGAGTTAGCAGTTGGAATTAGATAAGATTAAACTGCCTGAAAAAGAACTTTTTAGGAGTAATGTTTCCATAAATTGTTGAGCTATCTTCTTCTGTTCTTTTGTTTTTGTGAATTTGAAGTAAAGTTGTTAATAAGAAAAATAATAAATGAGACAGTGTAATGTTTATAAATATTACTCAGAGAACCGGATATGAGTCAAATGAATAAGGACTGAAAAGAAGAGAAGCCAGTTATTTTTTTTATGTCAGCCTGTGTAGAAAAAACATATTTTAAATGTCCCCATCTTTATACTTCAAGAAACTTCTTGGCACCATCACAAAAGAGTTTAATGAACATAAATCAACTTCAATGACCCATTTAACACCTTGTCCTACAGAAATTGCTGGCACATAATAAATGTTTAGCAAATATTTCTTGGGGAATGGGGCAGAGAAAGAAAAGAATAGATGGTAATTTTCAGAAGTTTTTTTTTGAGGAAGTTATGAGAAACATTCCCATCTTTGTGCAAAGTGCAATATTACTTGTGGTACATAAAATATTTGAAGGCCTCTCTTTGATTAGATGCACCCTCTTCCACAATGAAATGAATGATTATAGCTAATCTATTTCTGGAATACATGGCAAGTTTCTAGAGAATAAAAATATACTTTATTGTATTTTTATTCATTTTAACCCAGTCACTTCTTTCTTTCACTTATATAACAGATATTAACTGAGAATATAAGCACTCTAACTCTACTGGGTACCAGAAACATAGATGTGGATAAAATGTAGTCCCAGCCCTCAAGGAACTAAAAATCCCACAAGAAAGAAAGGTGTGTAAATACATAAGGGAAAGAAGTACAAAAATATAACTAAGCAGAAGTTACAGAGGATGGGGTGATTAATTCCAACACAAAGAGGTTTGAGAAGTTTTCCTGGAAGAGGTAATGTTTAACATGGGATTTTCAAGAACAAATTAGATTGTGCCAGGCACATGGGATGTAGTGAAGGGAGGGGATTATATAAATCATGAAGGGCATTCCAAACAAGGTAACCGTATGTATGAAAGCATGGAGGCAGTAAAATAGTGAGTGTAAGGAATTACATATAGTTTTGTATTTCAAAACATAAATTTCAATGAGAGGAGTAGGTCAGAAATGAGGTTTCAGAGGTAGGGACAAAATCAAGGTCTTTTCTTGCTTGGACAAAAGATTTGTAGAAGGTTTGAAGCAGAGGAGAAACATAAACTCAGGAGGAACAATCTCCCAGAAGCCTTGAAAATCAGGTGACTACTACAATAGTCCAACTGAACAATGAGAACCTGGTATAAGATGGAGGCCATGGGATTGCCTACCAAACACCTATAAAATTTAGTGTTCTCTCTCTCTTAACAACCACCATTAAATTCAACAGTATATAACATGTGTTCCAGCAGAATATAAGAGGGAATAAGTTGTATAATTCAAGAAGTTGTATTATTTTACATTATATATATAATTTTTATATATAAATATTACATATATAATATTATATATTATTTTATATATAAAATTAAAAAGTTGTATTATTTTATATATATATATTTGCACTTCCCTCTGTACATTCCATGGGGCCTTGTGGCCTGTACATGAATTACTTACCCTGAAATAATTTATGGTAGTATTTTTCTAGTAAATTTAGGGCCATCTGTCTTCCATAGACACTTCTACAAAGTCCACCATCACTGAACTATAGATAACAGGAAAATATCGTAAATATTGCAGAGATTTGTACAAGTTGAACACTCAGGCTGGATGAACATTAATAGTTATTACTAGTATTAAAATGTACTGCCCTAATGGGAAATATCTTTGGAAAAATCTTTGATTACTTAGTATCAAACAGTTACTTTTACATTCATTATACATAAAGAATCCATTTCTGCAGATATCTGTATTTTCGTGGTTTGTGTTTTCATTCCTTCTGTTTACTTAAGAAGGAACACACTTTAATTTTAGCATCATACCAGTTTTTGATGAAAATAAGTCTTACATTTCTAGCAAAAGCACCTAAGAATTTAGGGTTGCCTGGGGAAAAACTGCTGAAAATAACTTCCTCAACTTGGCTTTTTACAGTATTGATATATGTAATCTCAGTCATACATGACCATATTATATTCTTTCATGTCATTTTTTTCATAATAACATTTGTTAATTCAAATTCAGAACTGCCTACATTTATTTAGAAATCATTATTATGAGAAACTTTTCACTTGATTTATTTTCATATGTTATGCCTTAAGATTTTGAAAAATACTTGGATTGAAAAATGAAAGAAACTTTTATACTGAGATAAAAAACTCAATAGGAATATTGGAGAGAAAACTATAATTTCAGGCTAATGAACCATAACACAGTGAGCAACATACAACTTCTGCTCCAGACCTCTAGCTATGAAAAATAGACCTCCTCATATCCTCAGGTGAGTCATGCCAACTCAAAACCTTTGATTTCAAGGATAGTTTTTCACTATAGGGGTAAATTTAAACATTTAAAATAAAGAACGTGACTGAAAACTTTTTAAAAAATTAAATATAACTGACTCTGAATTTACAGAATTTGCAGTTTATTTTCAAAAGTCAATGATCAATAAAATTGATCCCCTCATATTTAATAAAGTCTTCTCCAACTCCAAGGCAAACTCAGCTTCTATTGTCAATCAAACTGGTATGCTAATTGACCATCAAAATTGTTCTGTAGAAGTTACAATTAAATGGGGCACTGATGACTGTATTATTTGAATCTGCTGGCTTAAACATACCACTAGATGATTAATTCAATTAAAGGGATTTGGAGCCAATCATAATGGTCAATATCAGATGCCCTCCATCCTTACCTAATAATCAAGGAGAAAGGCATAATATAGAAAACATAGATTTTCTTAAGAACTCAAGTAAAATAAAAAGTTCATTTATATTCAATTTATTTTAAGATATCACTGGTTCACATTAGCAGGAATAATTATTTTATGCCCCATATATATGTTCCATTGCTTATTTTATGGTTGATCTATTAAAATATACTTTATTGAGTATTCAAAATGATGTTGAAACATTTTGTATGGTATTAATATGCTTTAGGTAATATTGTGAAATATTTTTATACACAGTTCATATAGTTGAGATGACATTTTCCTCTCACTTACACCAAAAATAAAAAATGTGGATGAGCTAAATGACTTTTTTAATGCATTAAAAGTACTACTGAACAATAGGAAGTCTAATATAAAATCTTGGAACAATTACAAAAAACTAAACAATATACAACAAAACATAATGCATATTTAAGGAATGAAATTTGCTGATTTTTAAAAGTTTATGATGGAGATCATTTGTTTACGTGAATATCATAAGTAAACATTTTGAATACATGAGTGGAAAATTTTGTGGAAGAGTAAAGTGAAAAGGGATACATAATATAGCCTTTCATCTGTTTTTATCATTGAAAAAATATAGCCTAACTTATTTTTCCTTTTCAACCCAAACGTATCTTCTACAATCAGCTGTACTACTGATTTTCTACTACTTATTTTTGTCTGTGGTATGTGTAGTATGGTAGCTACAGTTCAAATTATTTTTGCACACTTAAATGATGGGATATCTTAGAATTTTACAAGCACAGTCTTTCATCCAACTCTTCCATGAAGCTCATGCTAACAGCTAACTAAACAATGGACCTTCTTTCCTATGCTGGGATAAAAATGGTTTGGATTTTATTAAATCAAGTGAGATAAAAGTATAAGAATGGATCATGTTCTATAGCTATCTCTTTGATAGTCATATCTGAGGATGGTTAGCCAAGGCATTCAAGATACAAAGCAATGATTCCATGTTATGGAAAGAAAGGCCAGAATCATACATTATTAAGTTTTGAAGATCAAAGTCTTTATTTCACTTTTTGTATTTGAACACCATGACCAACATAGATGTCTATGGCGTTTCAAGTAGTCAATACCTTTGACAGAAAAATAGTTTCTTTTGGAACTATTGCTTGCTTTTCTGAGGTAATCTCCAAATCCCACTTTGCAGTCATTCAATTTTAAGATCAAAAAGACATCAGAAACTTCAGACTATCAAAAAAATAGAAGTATCTAAGATGATTAAGAAATTTGCCAGGGGTATTTGGATGAATTTTTTGGCTTCCCTCCAAAGTTCTTTTAGCTTGAAATCAAGGCTTACTATTTTATGACGTGAGCCTTCCAACATTGACAAAAGTCTGTTGAGTTTCTGCTCTTAATCTCAGCCCACAATTTTATAATAAAGTTTGAAAATTAAATATTCAGGTGACTCTAGGTTATGTTAACTGCTTTAATTTTAAGTTGTTTTCATTGCCTTTTATCTACAATGCATTGAACTTGTTCTTTACCACTAGCAGTTTGTTGTTTTATATGCTTCTAGCTAATTATTGTTCATTACACCAAGAGAATCAAATTTCCAAGTATGGTTTGATGTCATTATGAATGTACGACGTCCACAGGTGCCTGGAAGGCCAAAAAGGAAAAGAAGGAAACCAGCCAAGATTAAAGTTTCACAGATCCAGATGTTGTTGCTGCTGCTGTTTGAAAGAACACATTTTAGAGTTTGGCATTTCAACACTGCAGCTGGCAAATAATAAGAGAGAAAGAAGTCTATGTGCATGCATGCATGCTTCTTTAGTGGCAGCAAAGGAGAAATGGGAGTCAGGGAAGTCCGATCTGCTGAAATAAAATAGGAATGTGGATGAGAGTCTGTTCAATCCCACTGGCAATGAGGTATTTCCCTCTTATTACCAAAATGCTCTGGCATGGTAGGAAAAGTATATAATTGTATGAATGAATGTATAGAACTAAAAACATAAAAGCTCTGATGCCTAGTAGTTGTTTTTTTTTCAGCTTTTTAAAAAGAAATATCATAAACAGGATTAAGTTGTCTTCTGCTTTCATTGAGTAACTCGTTTTTACCATTACTCAGTTATAAATACCCTTTTAGAGAGAGTTCCAACAAAGAATCCAGAGACTACATAGATCATGGAATGATGCCATATTCTAATATGAGTATTGGCGTGGCATCATGAATTTTACAAGTGGTTCAGAGCAGATGTTCCTATCAGGATATTACAAATAAATCTGAAATTATGTACCCTGATGACTCATTTCCAGAAAAAAGTAACATATCCTCTGTACTTTAAAATGTGATCAATGTGATTGTGACTAATTATGAATACTTATTTTACATGGTAATGTAATCTACCTTCTATTTTTTTCATAGCACATATCACTAGAAACATTTCCAAAGCAGAGATATCCTTAATTCTAGTCTAGGATGTCCTGAGTGGTGGTCTGTAGAAATCTAAATATCCAGACAAGTTAAAGTCTATTAATTCCCAAGTTAAGCATAAAGGTATTAGTTCCTAGGCCAAAATGAGATTAAGCATTCAAAATAACGGCTAAAATTAAGAAGAGAATAGTTAAAACTGTCTTAAGTAGACAAACTAATCTCTTTTGGTGCTTCAGTGCCAATTCCTTACAGTAGTTGAAAGAACATAGCTTTGATACATGATTGTGATCTAATCACCCTAAAGCACGAAGAAGTTGAAATGTTACATACACCCTACTAATGAACTAGGTGTACATATGGTTGGTGTGTGTATATGTATATATATAGAGAGAGAGATAGATTTGTGATTTAAAGAAAAATATTGTAGAAGAAAAAATACTTAAAGCAATCACTATTTACTAGGTATCACCCCACAGTAACTATTTATGGTTTACAAACATTGAGTAATTTTATGAAGTTTGTTACACCCAAATACTTTTTTAAAGGTTTCTGCTCACTGCAGGCATGTTATGAATGCAATGACATTTTAGCGTTATGAATCATTATATTATGTAGGAAAAAAAAGAGAGATAATGCAATCTCATTTCATTGAAGCTTAGGATCCAAATGAACAATCTTCTCTTGACATCTTTTTCAGACCTTGGTTTGGGGAGTCAGTTAATTAGTCCTTTAGTTACTCCCACTTATACAATTTTTGAGACAAAATGCTGGCCCTGATGGGATATTTTTTAATGTAAAATGGGAAAACAACACTGGTACCTATGTAAGCATGTGTTAATTTAGAAATACCTTGTAAAAGCATAATCTTCCAGAATTCTCAGTTGAGGCTACTATCAAGATCCTCAAAGCAAAAACATTTGAATCCCCCTTGAACCTCCCTAATCTGGTGCTTACATTTCTACCGAATGATACAAACTGTGATAAAAGGAAAACACACACTATTGGCTACTATTCAACTCTAAAACACCTAAATATAATGATGTTTAAAATTTCACACCACAACACTGACTCTTTATACTCTTCACTTGCCTCTTTGACATAATTCTTAGCACTCACAGAAGAAATGAAAACAAAACAAAAAGATTAGGAGAGGGCTGTTGCCTCTTTAACAGAATGTTAGAAATGAATGCTTATAAATCATTTCAAAACTTCAAACTCTTCCTGCCTACCATACTGTACCCACCCACCAAAGGAAAATGAGAATGAAGACTAGTATAGCTCCAAGACCAGAAAGTCAAAAGATAGGTTGGGAAGTTGGATAATTTTGAAATGTTTTGAAAAAATGGAAAATTTCAAAGACATAATGTCTGTGAACAGTGACACTTCTTTTGTTTTCCCTTAGTGACATTTATCAAAGACATATGCTATAAACACTGAGTGACTGAATATCTGCTATAATCTAAATGAATTCTAAACCATGGGACATCAGGGAAATTATTTTTAAACTTTAAAGGGAAATTACCTTCTAATTTCCCACATAATTTTCACATTCCGGATTATGTTATCTCCCCTATTTAACAGATTTGAGTTTATGCCTGAAGCCCATAAAGTGGACTGAAAATAATACTAATTATCCATGCTTCTCTTTTCTCATAATTGACTAAATGCCAAAACAGTTGTTAATTCTTAAAACACAATTAATTCAAAGGCAATAAGAAATCAAAGACAAACTAAAACACTGTTTCTTAAAGTTTTGTGTACAAAATTCCATTTGTTTGCATTAATTTTTTCAGAGTAAATATTTAAAAGTGCAAATTTACTTGCATACATTTGATATTGTATAATTTTTCATAGATTCATCAATATGCTTTATGTGATGTAGATTTTAAGGTAATATCAGAAGAATATTCAGTTCATCCTAGAGAAAATTTTAATCTATTTTTTACGTGATATGAGTCTTTACAGGTGAGAAAATTTTCCAGAAAACTTAAGTTTTAAAAATAATTTATAATAAATAAACAACAACAAAAAAAAACAATTAAAATAAAATTAAATAAGTTAGGTAATAAATTATAGTAAATAATTTATAAAAAAATAAAATTTATTTTACTTTGATCATTTTAGGTGAAAATCACTCTAAAATGTATTCCTGTTTCTAATAGTATATATACTATATACATAGTAACTACTGTAGGATTTTCTTACTGACTCACACTCACCCATATAAACTTCAATTCTTTGAAATAATTGAGGTCTATTCAATAGAAATATGTGATGGGAGGAGAAAGTCTCAAAATTACTAGAGTTCTCTAGATAGTCATTCTTCTACCTCACTATAAAGTTTGTTGTTGCTGGTTGCATGAAGAACCTATAAAATAGATATACTTTCATTTGTACCTAAATCTAAATTTCGTTGATATGAAGATGTGCCATCCCCCTTAATAAAATGTATTAGCTTTATATTTTTATCCCTCAGAACTTTTGCATGCATATTTTGTCTCTGTTGTATACGAAGGTTCACTCTGTGCTAATAAATGTATCTTTTTTTTTTTTGCAGCCTTCAGGCTGACCTGTTGGTTTTTATTATCTCATTTTTGACATGTAATAAATGTATCTTTACATTAGTTCATAAAGGTTATAGTTGTGGAGGATAATTTTTTTTTTTAGCTAAATAACTAAATCATGTGTAGACACATGTATTGTGTATATATATATGTATGTATGTATGTATACACACATACAATAAGTTCAATCCTGCTAGAAAATATAAGATAATATAATTTACATTTTTTAGGGAATTCAAACACACTTTTAAATGACAGACTTTTATGACAAAGAAACATGCATCTAAGCAAAGAAATTATAGCTGACAAGAATGTGCACATGACCCCCAAATAATGGATATATTAGTTATTGTTCCTTGCTTACTGACATTATCGCAAATTTCAGCACTGTCTCATTGAAATTTAATGTGAGCCATAAATTTAATTTTAAATTTCCTATCATTACTTTTACAAAGTAAAAATAAGAAAACAAGAGGAAACAATGTTAATATTATATGTTATTTAAACCGATATAACAAAAATATAATTTCAACATGTAATAGATATAAAAATTTTTAATGAGCCATTTTATATTATTTTCATTAGGTCTTCAAAATCTGCACATCTCAACTCAGATGAACACATTTCAAAAACTCAAATGCCATACATGGGGCTATTTATTGTATTAGGTAGCTCAGGTCTCTGGTGTAGCTAAAATCTCGTAGCAGAATGATCTTCAAGAAGTAGCAGAGCATCTTCTTCCTGGGTACCATATACAGAAGAATATAAGCAGGCAACTGTCACATTTGAATATCACAATGACTATAGAAACAAATCCTATATGAGTGCAATTAAGGGGAAACTTCAAAACAGTGGGAGTAATTAAGTAGAAAATGTGTAGTTAAATCCACACAAAAAAATTGGATGGAAAGATTCTCTTTCAAACAGAAGAACACCAAACATAAAAGGAAAGGGGAGGGGAGGAAACTTAGCATAGGCAGAAATTACCATATTTACTGAATAGAGGGCCAGTTTGGCTCTGGAAAACTTTTTCTCTTTTTCCCAAAGAAAGAATGGCCACACGCCAATAGATACAGACCTAAAATAGAGGCTATACCATGGTAACCATAGTAATGAGTAGATGTTGCTTAAAAAAGGCTGGTCTTGGTTGAGCAGATGTTCAGTCAAAGCAAGAATGAAAACATGAACTGCATTTCTTAACTTCCATTTTATCTACATACAGTAGGACAGTGTTCTATGAGCCTGTGGGAGAAATGTGCCTAAAGAAGAGGAACCAGAAACCCTGGGCGACGTGTATTATCTACACAGGCACACAATCCAGGGATTCCATTAAGAAAATACATTAGAGAGAAATGTCCCCAGAGTAAATCTATGAAAGGCGAAATTTACACATTCATTCACACACACTTTCCTAGGTGATTATAAAATAGTCTGTCCAGAATGAAGTATGAACAAAACCTGTGCCATCTCAATTTCCTTCAGGAAGCCTAATCTAACATAATTTTACTAAGAATAGCACAGTTGATATCTATATGATGCCAACTCCTTCCCTAGACTTAAAGATATATTTGTTACCCAAGTAGATCCATGTGGCATTAGGAACAAGGGGTTGATTGCAGACTGCCACATAGACTGCCAGAACTTGAATCCTGGCTCAAGACGTGACTTTGGTTTAGCAACTTAAGCTACTTAAACTTCTTATGCTTCAGTTAACTCACCTGCAAAATGGGGTTAAATCATACCACTCCTTAATATTGATAGATGGATTAAAGAAATTAGAAGTGTCTAGCACATAGTTAGAGCCCAAGTTTTGTTATTATATTGTTATCCAATTCAGTTAATTACTTTATACCATGAAATTCCAAAAAGCTGGCAATGAAAATACTAATATTATGTTTTATTGAGCCTAGATTATTTTTTGTTGGTACAGGTGCAAATACACACAAACACAAAAAACATACAAATCTATGTCTACATCTATATCTATGTTTTCAATCTGTTAAACCAGACATCTTATGAAGCAACAAGAGAGGTCTACTCAAAGAAGATAGCCAGTGCTCATCTTGTGTCCCAAAATACAATTTGGCATGTAGTCCATAGCGTGCCATGCTCTTTGTTGCATTCATTTGGCAGTGCCCCCAAACCATATTGCAAGCCATAGAAGACTTTTGAACCTGATAAGCATTGAGTCTTAATTAGCTCAAAGATTAAAGTTCACCAAGGAATGAGTTCACATTCAATTGAATATAAACTAGCTATAAAGTAGTGATCATTGTATCAAAATGTGAGTGAACCTAGCTTGTGGACTCGATCACTGGAAAGTCCTTAAACAGGAATTTCCACTGATCCTTAAATGTCTTGTGCAGTCAAGATTTGAGGTCATATTTTTCACAGCCTTTGCTGCAGGAAAGGTGGGTTGGTGCTTATTCATCCTGATTGACATGTAGTGTCCAAAGCACTCTCAAAGATAAAACAAAAATATACAGAACTGCCTCACAGTTCTGTGAAAGTCAGTGAAGTCTGTGGAAGGAGAATATTTCAAGCAGAAGTCAAATGATGAACCCCACTGAAAAGGGATATTGAATCTTATCAAAGAGCTAACAGAAACTTTATCCTAATCAAATCTTAACATAATGTCATATAGATATAGCTAAAATGATACTATGTTAAGATTTAGTTAGGGTATATATGTTAAGATTTGGTTAGGGCTTATATATATTACTTGGTTAGGATATATCTATATCTAATTTATATCTATCTATCTACACCATCTATATATCTATGTCTATATCCATATGACATTATGTTAAGATTGGTTAGGATATATATAACCTCACATATACATATAAATACATACATACATACACACATAAATGATTATTCCAATATTCCAATGGAGGGTACATGATTAACTATAAGAATGAGAATTATGTGTTGATTTAACACAGAAGAGAATAAGACATCCATTAAGAAAGGTACAGTAACAAAAATCTGTATGCTTCCCTATTCATTTAAATTATAACTAAAGTTTTGGTGGAGGAAGAAGGTAAGCCATAAATTAAAAATTGGTTAAGGGAAGCGGCTGTGGCTCAATCAGTAGGGCTCCCGTTTACCATATGGGAGGCCCCAGGTTTGGTTCCCGGGGCCTCCTGGTGAAGGCAAGCCTGCCCGCACGGCGTGGTTAGCTGACCCAGCGAGCACAAGCAGCAAGGGGGGGATAAATGAATAAATAAATAAAATCTAAAAAAAAAAAAAAATGGTTAAAATTATATTTCCCCCTCTAATTATTCACATTCTGCCTCTCTTGCATTAGAGCAGGCAATGGGAGTTGATTATTTAAACATGTTAATATGCCTTGTATTTCATAGCTTGAAACTCATGATGCCCAAGAGCGTAAACACGCTTTAGTCTCACATCATGTTTCAGGTACTTCAAACCTTACTTCTAACTCCAGGCTTATTGCTTTGCCTAAGAAGATGAATGTTTTAATAAATGGACAAGTTTAGGCACAGAGAATGGACCTAAATTGATATAATGACACTAAATAGCAGAGATAGAGGTTCACAAGGCTCATATGCAGAAAAATAATGTTTAAATGCCAGTTTCTTTCTTCATTGGACCTTCCTGATAGTGTTCATTCAGTTGAATAAAATGAACTGAACACTGAAATAATGCAAGAGCAATTTGCAGATGCCCAGTTTTCTAATCTTCTTAAAAATAAAAGGGAAAAAGTTTCAAAGTATTAACTAAGCTTGATTCATTTTTGATAGGGAATAAGAAAACTGTATTGGCCAAATATAATTTTTTAAAATTTTAAGGGGAAAAAACATGTTTTAAGTTATTTCTAACAGATAAAGTGTTTTATTTAAATTTGCTTCTTGTTTTCATATGATATAGCTCAGATGTCTGTAGTAGGTTCCATTCTCCACATTAGTATACATGGAGAGCTACATATTTATATATTTGGTGGCAAGAATTGCTTTAGACTTTTCAGGAATTAACTATACTAATGACATTCCCTTAAAAAATTATAAATCAGAGAGTAGGCACTAACTGAACCAATTTAATTGCACTCTATTTTGTGTAGGTTTGTTTGTTGAAAAAATACACAATCCTAACAAATGTAGATGATTGGGGGACTAATGGATGTACAATAAAGGAGACCAGAATCCCCCTGCAAGGTAAATTACAGCCTGTTTGTGCAATTTCCCTACTTTCGAATGGGCTTAATATAATCACATATCCTTATTATTGCTCTAAAGTTATTGAACGTATGCAATTTGGGTGTCTGCCTTGTGGGTCCTTTCAACGGTTCTACTCAAGGCAGCTGCACTTGAAGCTTAAGGGTTTGCAGCTGTTCAGAACTATATAAGGAAGGTGAGGGTTTGGCACTCATTTTCAAAGTTCCTACTGTGTAGAAATTTGGCAAGAACTATGGAAAGGTTATGGTGACTTAAAGAATGTTTGTAAAATGTTTCCCCATAGTTGTGGTTCTGAGCACATGAGGTATGGAGTCAAAGAATATAAGAGTGGTTATTTTGATTGGGGCATTTGGGTCCCATTCACACAAGTAATATAAGGGCAAAAATTCTGAGACTCTGATTAAATTTGGGGTTTTATTTGGCAAAGAGAAGAATGCCCTGAAGTAGGTCTATAAAGAGTGTTCTCTTTTGTCAATTTCAATAGCAGTTTTCAAAGTCTTAAGATGGCCATTTATACTCAAAGAATTGTTAAAGAACTTATTTGTAATAGTATCCCTGAAGAAAATTTTGACATTCATAGAAGAACCATTTTATTCAAATGTATAAACTCTGGAAAAACATAACCCTACTCTTCAATTAATCACTAAGGCTTTTTAAAATCATTTTAGAAATAAAAAAATTATTTTAGAAAGAAATTTCAATAAATTTTAACTTTGCCCAGGAAACATTAAAAAAATTACCATCGTGTGATGTAATGATATTCTTTGTCAGATTATTTAAATTTTATAAGGGAAAATAAATATTTATTTAATATATTTATACAATTCCTGAATATGAGAAGAATTTTCACTGTAATAACTATTTAATTGAATATAGGAATGTAATTATAAGTATTCTTAATGCTTTTAGAAAAAAATTTGAGAGTGTCATGTTCCTGATAAATTTCTAAGTAATATATTAAAATAGATTAATAATCCAATGACATCCTTCTTCCTTGATTGAAAATAACATTTGGCCTTGAATAATATTTTATAACTCTAGCAATTATTAATCCTATCTAGGCCATTCAGTCTACAAAGCATAGCATTACACTAAATGCAAGATGGATTTATCTAGATGTATTTAGAAAGATGTACACATATTGGGAATTTTGATTTCATCAGATTAACTATAATTGTAAAAAAAATTTAATTGTCTCAGCATTTATGCTGAAAATGCATTAGAATCATATGTGTATGTGCCTGTATTTCTATCTACTTATCTCTCTTCTTGGAGAAAATATTTACATTTCTTACTGGCAGCTGAATAATGTATAAAGCAAATTCATAAATATTGGTTTAAAAATACCTTCCATTAAAAAACTGGAATAAAGAAGATATTCAAAAGGCCAATAAGCACATGAAAAGATGTTCAACATCACTAGCCAATAGGGAAATGCAAATCAAAACCACCGTGAGATAACATTACACACTTAAAAAGATGACTTATTTTAAAAATGGAAAATAATAAATGTTGAAGAGACTATAGAGAAACCGGAAAATCTAGTGAATTGCTGATTGAAATGTAAAATGGCACAGCCACTGTGGAAAGTAGTATGTTGCTTCCTCAAAATATTAAATATAGTAACGAATGCAAAAATACATGATTACACTGAATTCCATTGATTGTACACTCTGGATGGATTTATGCTTTAATATGTATCAATAAAATTGATTTGTTAAGAAAAATATTAAATATAGAATTATTGTATGATCCAGCAATTCCTTTCCTGGGTATATACCGAAAGAAATTGAAAAGAGGGACACAAACAAATATCTGCACACCAATGTTCATAACAACATTATTCACAATAGCTAAAAGCTAGAAACAACTCAAGTGTCCATAAACAGATGATGGATAAACAAAATTTGGTATATACACAAAATTTAATTTTACTTAGCCAAAAGAAGGAATGAAGTCCTGAGACATGCTGCAACTTTGGTGAAATTTAAAAACATTGTGCTGAGTGAAATAAGCAAGGCCCAGAAGGACAGATACTATATGATTTGATGTATATGAAATATCTAGAAATTGCAAATTTGTAGAGGCAGAAAGTAAATTATAAGTTACTAGGGGCTAGAGAGAGGGTAAAAGGGGGAGTTGTTGCTGGGTGGGCATAGAGGGTTTATGAATTGTGGAAATTTTCAAATAAAATGAAAATGTATTAGTTAATTCCTTTCTGGCTCTTTGCCTGGCAATTTGGCCAAGTTCTTGGGTATAGAAAACAAAAAGGGGGAAAAAAAAAAAAAGGAATATAGAAAGGAATTCTTCTGAAATAAAATTTTGATTAGCTTGCACTTTATGATGGTTATATCTCCACGTGCAAAGTAAAATAGAGAACTGAATCAATTTCCAAAGAATCAGGAAAGCACTAAAGAGGCCTCTGGACAAATTATTAGAATAATCAGATAAGTAGATTGTCCATTTCACTTCATGTAGACACAAATTATTACTAGATAAGCCACACGGTAAGCACGTTCTCCCTGTCTGAGCCTGTTCCTGCAGTTAGCATGGTCATGTATCTAACCTACTTATTAATTCCCAAATGCACAATATGAGGGATTTAATATTGCTCTTAAATATTGATCTGCATGTTTGTTTTATCAAACTTCAAAAGATATTTCAGGCAAGATTAAGACTTCTACTTTTCAGAAATCACCATCTAAATGACAAGGATTTAGAGACAATTTTAGATTGAAAAGCATACATTATGAGCAAGTTGCCAAGGTGCTGATAATTCTTATACCAGTTTGTGACTCTAGATGCCTGGTCAGCAGGGGAGTTTTTGACCTGGGCCGGTTCATACCTGGCAACCTGGTGGTGCACTGCTCCTGGGAGATCATCATATTAATGTCAAACTTAGTGCGCACACCTGATATGCATAGAGCATGGCAGCCCAGAACTCCTGGGCTCAAGCGATACTCCTGCCCCAGCCTCCGAAATAGCTGGGAGCACAGGCACATGCCACCACTCCTGGCTGGCTGCCTGAAATACAGGAATCATTCTTTCCTCTTTCTTCTATCTCATCACATATTTAATCCATCAGCAGGTTCTGCAGATATTATCTGAAGAATTCTTGATTCCATTTCTCCTCATCTCTACTACCACTATCTATCCAATCCCCATCATCTCACATCTGGATGACAAGCCTCTTATTCTCCCATTCACTCCAGTCATTCTTTGATGTAGTCTCCACCCCGCCACTAAAGTGATTTTTAAAACCACAAATCTGATCATGTTACTTACACACTCCAGCCCCCTACCACCAACCCCCTTAAGGATATGAAACTAGCTCTTAACTCCAGAGACCTCCCTTTTAAACTTCTAAAAGCCACATCTATTGCAGCTTTTAGAAGTTGTTATCCTCCTCACATCTTAAATCTTTGCCTTTTTACCACCAATTAATTTATATTCATCTTTCACGTACTAGCTTATGATTCATCACCTCCAAGAATCCTTTCCTAAATTACCAAATCGTATTCTTTTGTCTCTGTTACCATTGACTCTTTTTTTTTTTTTTTTAACTTTTCTTTGGTGTACCTCTCAAAGTTTGTAATTAAATTCTTATTGCAATTACTTATTTAACATACACACGGTGAATTCCATAAGCATAAGACTCTTGTCTGAAAAAATTAAATGTAAAATGAAGATAATTAAAGAGTTCAGAAAGGTCACAGTCCCTCAAAGTCTTTTTTTTTTCCAACTAAATGAACAGTTCAGAGAAATTAAGAGATCTTGAAAAACAGGAGTAAAGAGACCTTTATCTATATCTGTATATACATACATAATTTAATATTTTCAGTAGTCATGTTAATTGTGAATTTTCCACATTTCTTGAATTAACACACAATCTAGCAATGTAGGCAAATATAGATATAAATAATTAGTTACTAACAATTCCTGTAATTGGGGGATGAACATTGAGTTAAGAGGATGCAAAGGAAGAAATAATTCTACCTGCAGAGAGTAAGGAATTATAGAGATGATTGTTTTTTAATCAAGCCATAAATGATGAAAAGAATTTTAGCAGGCACAAAAATGATAAGAACTCTATATGTAGTGGGAATTATGTAAGCAAAATTATGTCCTCATTATCGTGCTTAATATGTTTTTGAAACTCTACTTATTTGTGAATTAATAATGAATGTTGTAAGCATATTAATGAGCACTTACCATGTACCAGATTTCATGTTATATTCTTTGGAATGTACTCTCATTTAATTCACCCAAGCACATGGTTTTGGCACTACTGTTGCCACCTAATTAATTTGCTTAAGTGCACCAAACACATTTTGGTAAACTGTGCATGGTCACATAGCTAAGAAATAAAACCCCTGACTCTAGAGCTTATATATGTAGCCACCAGATTTTACTGCTCTTGAGGAATAGTGGTAGAAAGAGATGAAACTGGAACTATAAATCATACTCAAATTGTGAAGGGATTTAGATACCATATTCAGGAGTTTGGACACTCTCTTCTAGGCAATGGGAACACTGGAACATCTGTATGTAAGGGGATTGTATAATACAATATAATTTTTAGAAAGATTGCCATAGTGGACAATATGGGAAACAAATTAAGGAGGATTAGATTCCCTATGACTGGGTTAATTGCCTATAACTGGGTGATGCATATAGCAAGCATAGTTAAAGATATTTAATTCAGCCAGTTACTCAGACTAAATACTCTTGAATGATTACTGAATTCTATCTCATCCTCTGCCAAAGACTGTTGATTCTTTAAGGAAAAACTTGTCTGATGAGGATAATCTGGAATTGAGAAACCTGTGATGTGCTTATGGGACAGCTAAATTGAGATGTCAATAAAGAGATTATAATATGAATTAGAGGAGGAAGAGTCACTCTGGAAACAAACATCAAATTAGTAATCTTCACATAGAAATGATTTAAAGAAGGAAAGATCTGACTTTATGAAAACACATTTTTAATTATGTTAAGGATCATTAAAATATATTAGAATAGGGATATTACTGGCATCACAATTTGTTCAAATGGAAATCTTTGTCAACACATTCAAAATTGACTTTTGACAATATTGCTAATATTCTGGAAGGCAGATTAATGCTTTTGGCTAATGTGGAGTAACAGGACCAGATTCACTCTTCTGCCTTAAACAACTAGAAAAAAAAAAAAAAAACACAAAATACATACATCAATGGTTTTCAGACTTGGACACAAATGGTAATCCCTCAGAGAAGAGAAAATAATTAGGCGAGCCCTATAGTTGCATCAATTTATTGCTTGAAAACAAAATCCAGACTGCAGGACAAATCTTAAAATAAACTCAAGCACAGACTGACATTGTTGTTGAATTGAGGAGAAAGACCAAGGAAGCTAGACTTTGCAGATTAGATTATATTCCTGGAGAAGAGAGAGTTGGAGAGAGAGAGAGAGAGAAATCTGCAAAGGGTTATCCTTAAGTCTTTGACTGACTCTGGATATACTTATGTGTGAGAGTAGATACTCAAAGAAGGAGAAAGAGCCACCTAAAAAAGGAGTAGGCAGAAAAATTCCTGGAGTTAAAGGGCATAGTTCATGTTTTCATCAGTCAGAGTAGGAAGAACTCACAGGACATGAGGCCTCAGGTAGAAAAAGTATATCACCTCAGTCACAGGGCTGAATTATACCTAAAACAAAAGTTGCATCAGACATAACTAACAAAGATTATAAGCAAGCCTCAAGAAAAAAAATCTCAGAACAAATCTAACCCCATTTAAAGTAATGCAATAGGTTCAGAAAACTTAAAATTTCTAATGCACAGCATATCCAATTAAAACTTTTGCAAGAGCATTTCATGGACTTTTATCATCAGTGAGTTGATTGCATAGATGGCTGATTACATCTACAATCAACTGAGTAGACTGCCATAAGCAATGAGTGATGTCTCATCCAATCAGTTGAAGGCCTTAAAAGAAGTGATTTCAGCATTCAGAGAGAGAATTTCCATCTCTACTTCAGACAGACAATGTCTCCTGAGGAACTCATCAAGGACCTTCATTGGAGTCCTTGGCTTGCAGCCTGCCCTATGGAATTTGGACTTGTGCATCTTCACAATCACATGAGACAATTTTATAAAATCTCATTATTTACAGATATCATCTCTCAGTACTGTTTCCCTAGAGAACCCTGACTAATTTGCCTTCATTGGTGAATTCTACCAAACATTTAAGAAAGAAATAATACCAATTCTACACAGATTATTTCAGAAACTGTAAGAGAGGGATACTCTGGCAAATTCAATTTATGAGGGCAGCATTATTCTGATAACAAAACCTAGTGTCTCTCAATGGATGGATGGATGGATGGATGGATGGATAGATAGATAGATAGATAGATAGACTCCTCATAAACATAGCTGCAGAAATCCTTAAAATTTTTAAAAACTGAATCCAGCAATACATGAAAAGGATAACATAGACTGACCAAGTGGCTATATCCAAAAAATGAAAGGTTGATTTAATATTAACAGGCCAATTTTAAAAAATAGCCTTATCAAGAGGTGCAGAAAAAGGATTTGTTAAAATTTAATCTCAATTCTTGGTAAAAGCTCTCAGCAGAAAAACCCAAAATCTTATTCAACAGTAGTCATGCTAAATCATTATTTTCCAGATGGATTATTTTAATTAATGAATACGCATAAGAAAAGGGTTAAAGAAAAATTAAGTATCCAAAAGTTTCTCTCTTCTCTAGATTTTGAGTTTTTCTGCCTCATAAGTTGGCATATTGTTGTCTGCTGTAATTCATTCCAATAAGATGTGAAGAATTCCCAAATAGGAATCTGATTATCCATAAAGAATTACGGCTTAAATGGAAATTAAATAACTAAAACAATAATTTATTTCATTCTTAGAAATTAGTATGTCCAATAGTTACAGCTGTAATATAAAAATTAGAATTATGTTATAATTAATTTCTATATATTAGAATTATTATTTACATTTATAAATGTTTGTTGCTATACTATCGATTTCTTATAATTGATTATATTAAATCTAACCTGGCTTTGCACTCTCTTAAAATTTGTAATTTCTTTCAGTCTATTTTTCTATTTAATTTATACTTCTACAATAAAGGTCTTTATAACAGCTAAAATAAGTGATTGATTATACACTTTGGCTAGGTCATATGGGATGTGAATATATCTCAATAAACCTGCTTAATAAACAAATAAATAATTGTGCAAGAATAGCCAGAAATAACAGCAGGAGAAACAGAGAGATTTAAAGGGAAAGAATTTCCTTGTTTGTCTGTTTTTTATTATTATTGAAATAATGAAAATGCTTTAATAATGATTGAAGTAATGAATGTACAACTATGTGATTATACCAAATACCAATGATTGCACACTATGGATGAATTGTATGTTTTATTAATATGTATCAATAATATTGATTTGTTTAAAAAAAATAGGGTGGGTTGGGGGGAAATACACCAAATGTAAGATATTGACTATGCTAATAGTAAAACATTCTGATGATGCTCTTGCATAGTTTGTAACAAATGTATCACAACAATGCAGGATGTTGGTGGAGGAGTGATATACGGGACCCCTGTATGATGTTATGCATGTTTATTTTGTAAGTTCAAAACATTTACTATATACTTATTGTTTTGTATGTTCATGTATGAATGATATACTTTATTTTTTTTTAAGTTCTTAGCAAGAAGGAATAGAGATGCATTTCTTAAAACTGATAAAAATCTTCTAAAAAGATATAAAAGATCTACATCTAACATCAGGCTTAATAGTGAAAGATTGTTTTCCCATGATTAATGAGAAGAAGAGATAGATGACTATTCACACCAATTTTATTCAACATTATAGTATCAGTGCAAAATGCAAGAAAAAGAAATTAAAAGTGTCCAGAAGCAGACTATTTACAGAACACATGACCGCCTATGTGAAAAATTCTAAGTACTCCACAAAGAAGCTAGTAGTACTTAAACATTTAGAGTTTAGCAATGTAGCAAGACATAAGGTCACTGTACATAAATCAAGCATATTTCTAAATGTAAGCAATGAACCACTGGAAATTTAAATTCAAAAATTAAATTTGCAGTATTATCAAATATATAAAATATTTAGGGAAAAACTTAACAAAATATGTTCAAGACCCATAGAATGAAAACTACTGAGAAAAGATAAAGAAGATCTAGATAAATGGAAAGATACATCATATTTAAGTATTAGAAGATGCAATTTTGTTATGTCATTTGCAGATTCAACATAATTGCCCTAAAAAATCTCAGCCTACTTTTTAATGTAGATATTGAAAAGCTGATTTTAAAACTTATGGGATTTCAAAGAATTTAGAATAGGCAAAACAATTTTGAAAAAAAAAAACAAAGTTAGAGGACTTATAACTCTTAATTTTAAGAATATAAAGTTACAATAATCAAAATATCGAGATATTGGTATATAGGTAGGAATGTTATTCATTGGAACAGAATGGGCAGTCCAAAAGTTGATTCACACAGATATGGTTATTTATTCTTGACAAAGTAACTAAGTAAATTCAACAGTGATGTGATAGTCTTTTCAACAAATGCTGCTAAAGGAATTGGATATCTCTAAGCCAGGGTGGAGTGTGGGTAGGGGAACAAAAAGAAAACAAAAAAGACCTCAACCCATTCCTAACAACATATGCAAAAATTAAATGCAACATAAATCTAAATGTAAGAATGAAAACTATCAAACATATAGAAAAAATCATGGTAAAAAAATCTTTGTATCCTTGGTGTATGGAAAAATTTTATATAGGTCACAAAATGCATGAATGGTAAAAGAAAAAGAAGTAATAAATTGGACTTACACAAATTAAAATGTTTTACTTTTTGAAAAACACTGTTAAGGAAATGAGGGGAGTTGATGTGGCTCAAGCAGTTGGTGCCCGCCTCCCACATGGGAGGTCCCGAGTTCAGCTCCCGGTGCCTCCCAAAGAAGACCAGGAAGACAGTGAGCTGACGTGACGAGCTGGTGCGGTGAGATGACACAACAAGATGGCACAACAAGAAGACACAAAGAAAGACACAATGAGAGACACAATAAGCAGGGAGCAGAGGTAGCTCAAGTGATTGGGCACTTCCCTCCCACATGGGAGGTACCAGGAACTGAAACCGGGACCAGTTCTCGGTACTTCCTAAAAAAAGACTAGCAGACCCAGAGAGCACACAACAAACAGACACAGAGAGCAAACAGTGAGTGCAAACAATGAGGGGAGGGGAATAAATAAATAAATCTTAAAAAAATACTACTAATAATGAAAAGGCCAGTCACAGGCTGGGAGAAAATATTTGTAAAACACATATCTGAGAAAGGACTTGTATCCAAAACAAATAACTTCTATAACTCAACAATAAAGCAAGCATCTGATTTAAAGTGTACAAAATATTTGCATAGGTATTTCACCAATAATTACACAAGGATGGTAAATAAGCACGTGAAAAAGGCTCAACATTATTAGTTATTAAGGAAATACATAAAGTCACCAAAATGAGCTACCACTACACATTCAATTTTATGACTAGAACTAAAAACATCTACAAAACCCATTGTTGATGAGGATGTGAAATGTGCATGTGTCACATGTGGGAATCCAAAATGGCACAGCTATTTCGGAAAAGTTAGGCAATTTCTTATAAACGTAAACAAAGCATTTTCTATACAACCCAGCAATCTCAGTGCTATTTAACCAAAAGAAAAGAAAATATATATTCATACAAAGACATGTGCTCCAAAACTCAGAGTAGCTTTATTTATTTATTTATTTTTAGGAGGTACCAGGGATTGAACCCAGGACCTCGCACATGGGAAGCAGGGGCTCAATCACTGAGCTACATGTACTGTCCAATAAAAATTGGTTTCTTTCGTTTGTTTGTTTTTAGGAGGTACTGGAGATTGAACCCAGGACCTTGTACATGGGAAGCAGGCGCTCAATCACGTGAGCTACATCCACTCCCCAGCTTTATTTTTAGTAGGCAAAAACTAAAAATGAAACAAATATCTATCAACTGGTCAATTGACAGGTTATGGTATAGGCATACAATGGATAACAGCAATCAAAAGAAACATGCTACATGCAAAAAACAAGAATGAATTTCAAGAGCATTTTGTTAAGTAAAAGAAGCCAGTCAGGCACAATAGAATATATGTGCTATGATTCCATTTCCATGAAATTCAAGGAAATGCAAAATTTTAGATTCATAAAACAGATAACTGGTTGCCAGGGGCCAGAGGAAGCGATTAGCTTTAAAGGAGTAGAACAGAATTTTGAGTTTGATGGGCAAGTTCCAGATGACCATTATATTTGTGGCTACCTGATTATATACATTTGTCAAAACTCAAAATGCATACTTAAAATCGGTGAATGTTATTATATGTACATTACACCTCAATAAAGCTGAGTTAAAATTTATGTGGCTTTGCTAAAGTCTATATATCTTAACATTCTAAAAGCAGTAGATAAATAAAATTTACAGAATTTTAAATTAAAATAATTGCTTCAATGAGAATGTTATATATGAGAAAATACTAAATATTTATCAATATGCATTCAAAGTTAACATTAGTTTTTTCCACTATAGATTACAAAAGGTAAGTTCCTTCAGCATTATATGCACCATCTACATTTTAGACAGCTCTGGTAATATATTTGTTAAGCAAAGCCAAGGGTACTAATTTAGTGTCTGTTAGGTTGTGTGATGACATAATGTCACGACAAGTACTGGTAGGTTAAAAATCACCAAAATTCTTCTTTAGATAGACTGTAAGAACAAAAGCATATACGGAATTCAAACTAAATGCCTAGTTTAAAAATACACTTTAGCTATCTTTACAACATTTTGTCCTCATATACTTAATTTGTCTTCTCTTAGTTTTGTTTCACAGAGTATTGAGTTTTTTCAATTCATTTCCTGAATTGTAAATAATTTGCCTCATTAAATTGTTGTTAAAGCCTGAACACTTTACATACATAATATTTGGATCAGCAACAGCCACTGATAGTCTAAAAGATTGTTTATAACTAGATCTACAACTATTGCTGAACACAAATTTTATGCTTAGGTTGACTGTTCTCTCAGCTGGGATTTCTGTTTTCCTTGTTGGATAAGAAAATTGTTTCTGTAAATATTATAGTGTAAAACTTCTAAAAGCATGTTTTGAGATTTATATTTGATTAGTGTCTTCAAAATGGAAATAACCATCAAAAGATCAGGTATTATGCTGAGAAATAGCCAGATCCCCTAAGCACATACTGCAGGTTTCTGTTTATACGGATTTCCAAAAAAAGAAACACAAATTTATAGTGACAGAAGTCAGAATGGTGGTTTTATTTGGGGGGCGATAGTCTGCGAACTGGCATGATGGCACCTTCGGGGTTTCTGCAAATGCTCTATATCTTGATCCCACTGATGGATGTAAACACACACAAAAGCACACATCAAGTTGTATAATTAAGTGTTGTTCATTTTACTACAGGTATATTGTACTTATTTTGTTTTAATAAGTCACACTTTTATATTGGAATTACTATGATCTACTTCATATTTTTCTGCAAAATCTATTAATTCCTCCTTGCTTTTTGTTCTTCACTTATTCCCTTAGTGATTTCATACACTTTATAGTTTCAACACAGTCTTCCTTCTTTATTCCCTGTATCCCTTTCATCTTTCTTTCCTCTTTTTTTCCCACCAAATATTTTTTAAACCCCTACAATACCCTAAATCATGGTAGGTGTTGGGAATACAATAACTGGGAGCCAAAAAATCAGGTGTGGCCCCTACCCCTATGGAGATTAAATTTCAGGAAAGAAGACAAATATTAGCCAGAAAAGTCCTCAAATTAATCAAGGAATGATAAATAGCACAATTTAAGAATATAATATAAACATTTGACCTAATCTGTAAGGTTAGAAATATTTTTTCTAAAGAATTGACCATATGTAGATGGGGGGAGCTGAAGATATTGCCTGGAATGTACAAGATGTGGGCAGACTCTATAGTCAGAGGGAAAATGTCAATATAAGGGAATAGTTTTTGTACTATGCATGTTTATCCAAGGCTTCCATATTAATAATTCCAACAGTATATTTTTCAAACCTCATCTAACCTGACATCTTAGCAGCATAGACCTTATTGGTATTTTCTTCTAGAATTAGTTCTAGGTCCTCTTTGATTTCCCCACTATACTCTCTAGACATTCTCGTGTATATCTATGATTTCAAAGAATAACTAAGATTTTTCACATCACTATCTCCAGCTCAGCCTGATCTTAAGAGCTCTAGAATTATATATTTATCTACTTACTTGACATCTCCTGGATGTATCAATATATGTTAAATGGGAATAATGTTCTCACTGACATGTCTCCCACTAAAACTGACCTACTAGTGGTTCCCTCCATCAGTGTTCCATCTGTTTTTTGTTATGCAAGCCAAAAACCTAGGATTTAGCCTTGATAACTCTTTCTTATTTATGTCCTACATCAGTATATTCCAATGGCCTTTTAACTCATCTACTATCAATCTTTATTGCTTTGATCAATAAAATGCTCCTCATATCAATCCATATTTCCCATTTTCATTTCTATTCCTCTTGTTCATACTACATCGCCTCCTTCATTGTACCCCAAATTATTAGCCAATAACTTCTCACAGTGCCTGATATATTATACTGTGTGGTCAAGTCCTTTCTACGGGGATGGAAAGGTGAGGAAGGGGAGGGTTTTCCTTTTAATCATATGAAAAATGGATTTTCACCCTCAAAAATTAGATGTAAGGTTTTTTTAATCCAATAAAAGTATTACATGTTTAGTAACTTCAATTTTTAAATGTTTTCTTTGCAATTGAAAGGCACCCCATGCAAATTACAGGCCAACTGCCCAATTTACACTTGGCTCAAACATTGTAATGGAGTCATGGCATTCTATATTCCCATCACAGTTGAAGATGTGTTCACTAGTAACAATGGATACATTCACCTTTGGGTGTCATTTACATTGTATTAAAATATAGTATCTGCTATACCACCTTGAGGTCTAAATTTATAATTCTTAGAAAGCATCAGGGAAGCGGATGTGGCTCAAGTGATTGGGTTCCCATCTACCACATAGGAGGTCAGGGTTCAATTCCTGGGGCCTTCTGGTGAAGGCAGGCTGGCCTGTGCAGGAGTGTTGGCTCGAGTGGAGAGCTGGCGCAACAGGGTGACACAACAAAAACAGACACAGAAGACCAGGGAGCTGAGGTGGCGCAAGGGATTGAGCACCTCTCTCTCACTCTGGAAGATCCCAGGATTGGTTCCTGGTGCCACCTAAAGAGAAGATAAGTTGACATAGAAGAAAACACAATGAATTGACACAGAGAGCAGACAGCAAGAGAAAAAAAAAAAACAACTGGGAGGGGGGAGGGGGGAGCATCATTAATAATGTAATAATGCAGCTTAGTAAGCCAAGATTAAATGCAGTAACTAATGCCTAAATCCTTAACTACCACGGTTATTTTATTTCCATAATTTGTACTCCTAAATATCTTTATCTCTCACTTATTGTTTCTCCAAAAAATGCAGATAATCTTTGAAATACAGTCATTTTGGTCTGCCATGCCACTGGTCTTTGAAGAGTTATTAGTGATTGAAAAGTGACTGAAGGTAACATGGATTATGTAAATTTTTGATCCTCCTACTCAACCAAATTATTTTCCAGAAGAAAGATCAGTAATACAAAATTATATGAACTCAGGGAAGGGTTTGTGTATGCACATGTTTACACACACACACCCTAAAGTAACACATTAGAAAATATTTTTGAGATAGTCAGGTATTAGAAGCTTATGTAAGGTAAACATTTATTCACAGTGCTTAGAGAAAGTGAGTGCCAAAATTCAGAATGATTTACTTGGTCTCAAGCACTCTTTCCCTTACATAATATCTGTTTGCCCACACACAGGTGTACTTGGAGACGTCACTAGTCTCCTTACTGATAACATTATCTTGGATAGATCTCTAACACAAAGCTTCCCAAATTCACTACACTTCATTTTTCAAAATACTTTGTCAAAACTTGAGGGTTTTCTGATCTTTTATATGATCCAGTTTGACATCTTTTCTCTCCCTATTGTAGAATGTGTGAACAGCACATCAAATATTGAACCAGACCCTTAACAGTTCCTAGAATTAGGCAAGAACCTGCTTGCTCATGTAGTCAGTTCACTAATGACCAAGACTGAGCACGATGTAGGATGTCTGACTGTCAAGGTTATGTAACAGGGCCACAGAACAGAGCAGAGTGAGAGGGCAAGAGGATGAGGAGTGGGAGTGGGAAGGAGGCTACACTTTCCTAACAATGTCTTTTGCATGCTAAGACTATCAGGAAGTAAGCAGCTTGAAGTCAGACTACGTCATTCATTCTCCATACATTACATCAACAAATATATACTGAGATCCAATTAAGGGGAAACATATATGTCACTTATGGGAAGCTAATGAGGAGGACTTTTTGGGTTGGTAAGAGCTTGTCTCAAATTAAATATACAGACACTTTTACATACACATACACATACAGACTCCCTGCTTTTTACAAAAAGAAAATAGAGGTGTTTTAGAAATTTAATCATCAGTTAAACCAGTTCTCAGAATATCCTGAAATTTTAAAAAAGCAATCCAGAAGTGACCAGTTTTCACAAAATGATTCTCATCTATGAGAAATTGTTTCTTTGTATATTTTCCAGATGTAAAATATATTTCTCTGATTTTCCATGCCATATATTATATAGTAGATATAAAAATTCAGATGGATATAGCACAGTTCAACACAGATGAGTGAATAAACATGAAATATGAAGAAAAAGTGTTTCATTTTCTTTGCCATATTAGAATGGAAACTTACATGCTATACTGTTCACAGAATCTGAAATCAAATTCTGCAATGTTGCCTGTTTTCCATCATATATTTTTGGGGGAGCATAAGAAAACCTCAATGATCTGATCACAGCAACATTTAAATGTCATTAAACATGGAATCAAACCAAAGAAGTAGTTTTTTTCTATGAGCTTTTTAGGTCCATATTGCTTGTTGATTATATCTTCTTCTCAAACCATATGTTAAGTTACAAATATTGAAATTGCATCATTAAATCACATTTTTCTTCTTTTATGTGTCAGGTACCTATTGAGAACATATGTTACCTTGACACACTAATGCTTTCTTTCAAGTCATATACTACAGGCTTAATGCCCTGAAAAAAAAATACAGAAATAAAAACGTCACTGTGTGCTAGCAGAAAATAAAATTTCATCAAAATGTTATTATAAACATTTAAAATTAAAGCAAAACTTATAATGATGTAATAACAAATCTACAAGTTATTATAAAAAGCATTGGCAATGTGTTTCCTTCAGTATAAAGTCATTGCTTATTCTCTACTGGACTTACAGAGCTAAAAAAACTTAGATCAAATATGTGCATTCAACTCAATTGATGCTAGTTTCTTTAAATGGGAGGATGGCTTTGAATTTACTCCTTTAGTAAACAAATAGTTTTTTTCCCTTTTTATACAAGAGAGATACAGCATTTGAAAATGGATTTTACTATTAATATTATGTAAGAGGGTCTGTATCTCTACCATTTTCTTACTTATTCACTTTCTCATTTATTCCCTTCTCTATTCCTACCTTTCTACTCCCCCTTAAATTATCAACATTTTGGACAGAGTTTAAGAGATTTTTTTCTAAATTAAAAATATGTAGCTAAACAAAAGTAAATGAATAAATAAATGCCCCCTTTATGTTAAATCATATGTACAATCAGTTTTGCCCAAACACTGATAGACACAAGACATTACCAGTGAGATCTTTTCTTGCCTTTGGGTTGAGGAAGAATATATTGTCAATTATATCATAAGTTTTTTAAATTATGGCCTAAGACAGAAGACTATGATGCTGGCACTTTAAGATATAATTATTCACAAATGTCTAATTTTCTAAGTCATTATGTTTAGGTATGCACCACACAAGAAGCAAATAGATGTAAAGGTAGTATTTGGTAGGAAAGTGGAGGAGATAAAAAATGCCTCGGAATCACTTAATTCATGTTATTACTCCAAAAAGGATGTAAAATGTAGTCTTATTTTTTTTTCATTTTATCATAATTTTTACTCTCCCAACCAAGTCACAAATTCAGTTTACCACTGTAACTTCTTCAGAATGGAATATAGCATCTGCCTACCAGACCTTCAAGACAGGCTGAAGACACCAAAGATGATTTCCAGTTAAGATCCCCAGGATATTAAGTAGACAGAATGGAATGCCCTAAATAGGAATGCCCACACTGCAAGAGCATAAACAACTGCTTTTGCCAGAAATCAAGTCCCCAGTGTTTCACAAGTTTGATACAACAAAAACAAAGCTGCTTTTGAAGTCCTTGGTTTTGCTCAGTTTCTATTTTGTAGTATAATATGAGCTCATTCATTCAATAAACTAGAAATGTAAGCCATATTCAAGTATATATTTTATCTCTCCTCTGAGCCCTGGACTCTAAATGAAAATAGTGGCCTATCACTGTAACTCAGTTTTCAGTTTCTGCTAATAGATATTATAGGCTCACAATGAGTCTTTAGTTAGCCAGTATGTACAGACATGCATCACCAATAGAGAAAACACATACACACATGCACACACACATACTCACACTGTATATCTTTGATAAAGTATTAACCCCAGAGAGAAAGGACATTGCCATATATAAACTCTAAATCCAAGTAGCCATGGTTGAGGAGAAAAATAAGAGGCTGATTCTGTAATAATGTATTAGAACCTACATAAATGTTTCCCCCAAATCCTTAATCTACCAAGTCTAGGACTGGTTATTAAATTACTCTCTCTAGTAAGTTTTCACTATAATCTTTTGTGCATGTGTGTGTGTGTGTGTTTTAATCTGATTAATAGTCCACATCATATTGTTATACTTGGAAAAATTTGTCTGCTGAATCTAAGACACTCAAACTAAAGAACAGATTGAAGGAAATTGACAAATATATTAGCCCAAATTAAAGTGTGTTTAAGAAAAAGACCACAAACCAAAGACCCATTATGAGTGCTTGAGGATATAATTTCCTAATGCATACTCACTGATCAATAAAATATAAGTGAAAAACCTGATAAGCTGATATGCCCATGGCTTTCATAGTACTATATGTGGACATGAAAGAAAATGTTTTAGAATGAAGGGACTATCTTGGACAGACTCTAGAAATTGTTTTAGCAAGAGATGGCAATGTTAATTAATAGAACTTTGCTACTTTTCTGATTCATGCTTTGTGTCTTACAGAACACATTTATTCCTGTGCAGAATAAATGTAGAAGTTTTAATATTTAAAATATGCTTTTCTTTTGAAAATTATTTTAGTGTTTTAGAAATGGGTCATAAGGATGTAGTTTTATAGCATATGTGATACTATGATTTTTAACTTGCCTTTTAAAAGATAATTTAGGAAAGATAGACATTTATCTATGGTACCTCAATGCTATTTAATTTTATTCTAAAATAAATCTAACAACCAAATTCAAAAGCAAACCTTGAGTTTACTCTGTTTGAAAGAGTGTAAAAAGGACTCTACTTTTTAACCTAGTCCACATTATAAGAAAATAACAAGGATTGGACCTTAAAATTAAATACTTTTTAAACATGAAAGTGTTGGAAATGTGTTTTTTAATTATAGCCAGTGATTTAGTAGAAGCCAACTAAATGAATATAAATTGAATTCCATAAAGTAAAACCAAATCATTGTGAAATCAAGACCTTTTCAACATGCAATTTAATGAGAAAAATATGCAGTTTGAAAGTCTGAGAATTCTTTTCATATAAAATAAGTTTGCACCTGCCATAAAGTCTAAATATAGAAGAATTTCAATTGGGGGAATTTAGTCTCACTGCTTTACTTATTTTCATTGTTGAATTGTCCTCACTTTAAGTAAATGCAAAAAATAAAATTACTTTATTATGAATCACTTTTAAAAATTTTATCAGAACTTTAGTTCCAATAAGTCTGCACAATGATATATATTTAAGTTTTTATGTGATGATTAACAGTATGATAGATTCTGAAAATTTTGATACTTATATTGTGTTGCAGATTTTAAAAATAGAGTTATTCTGCAAACTTTAGTAGCCACACAAGATAGCTGTAGTTTCATATTTTATTGTCTATCTGAGAAACATACAAGATAAATTCTATGGTAGCTTTTTCTCTAATTCATGTGGACAAATTAATACCTACACAGGCTAACAGCTTCCATTTCCAGTTCTTTGCTCTGCTAGATTTGGAAGGTGCTACATTAAAACAAATTAGATTTGCAAAAATATGAACATATTAGGCACTTCCCCAAATTTACCTGGAGCATGTCAGAATGAGACTAGAACACATACTTTATTATGAAGATTATGGCTAATGTGCACTGTGCTCTTAAATGAGTTTAACTTCAAACAGGTATGGAGTAAACCATATATACAGTCTGGCCACTAGTCTTTTCTAACAGCAACATTTCAACATGTACAGTTATAGAGATCCTTATAAAATTATGTTATCAGGAGTTAAAACTTGAATTTTTTAAAAATGTAGACCTATAAATATCTTTTTAAAAATTTTGTTCTCAGAAATTCAAAGTTAGCTTAAAATTTGATTTTCTGTATTTTGACTACTTGGAAAATATTTACAACTTCATCTGCTTAGTACAAATTTGATTGTTAGAGAAATGTTTTTCACAGATGTTATTAACCTATATAAACATACTTGTCTCTTGCTAAACCTATGATAAGTCATAAGAAAAACAGTGTAGAAATGAGTCAAAACAGGCTATTCTAGATTGTCATCTACTCAGGAGTAAGGAATGAAATTAAATTTTCACAGAAAAATTGGAACTGGATTGCCCCTCGTTGTGTCCCATATCAAATATAATTGAGATAAATTTTTGAGAAATTAGGTAAACAAGCACACCATCTACAAAAAAGAAAGAAGGAAGGAAAGAAGGACTGAAGGGAGAGGACACAAAAGATGTATCACTGTATATGAATATGGCAGGAAAGGAAAGGAAAAAAAAATAGCTGCTTTTGTTTACTACCATTTCAGCAAATATGCTGTTAGCCAGATATAAAGATAATAGAAAAAGATGAGTGATTTTTAAGGAACAGTAAACTTTTCCATAACCAATATAAGGAATTAACTAGGAAGTTAATTAGAAAGAAATCTGTTTAATCATCATGCAAGATGGAGGTAGTTTTACAAAGAGAAAATCAATGTAATTTCCTTTTCTGGCAGGGTGGCCAGGCAACAGAGGCAGGAAGAAAACCTAGGACCTCAAATTTCCTACGTAAAAACTTACTAGATTTGGCAGGAACCGAGATGTATTCTTTACATAGAAGGTGGGTTTAATTAACGTTGTGTAATTCTTAAAGATCTTGTGCTCTGATATTTGGGTGGTGTTAATTGGTTCCTGGTGGATACAGGGAGATAGTAAAAAAAACTAAAAGATAAGAAGTTCTTGGAGCTTGGAAAAAAACTTTTAGATCTGGGGAAGAAAAGCTGTTTTTCAAAATTTCCTCCGTAGTCACCAAGCGAAGCCACAATGGCTATGAGTTACACTGAAGATTCTAATCCCAAAGGAGAGAGAAACTAAGGGCCATGTTCTAATGAAATGCTGATAGTGTTTATCTCTGTTGGAGGAAAGCTAATGAGACCTGGTTGTTTTGTCTGAACAAAATAAAGAGATGAGAAATTTTTATGACTTGAAAAAAAGAATATTTATATTAAATGAGAGAAATCATTAGGGAGAAGGATTAATATAAAATATGAGAGTCTAGAAAGAAATCCTCACAGCTAATGATTTCCCAATAATGAAGAATCTCATGTTGTAGAGGGGAAAGTTAAGCCTTCTGACAAAGTGCATTGCACAAAATGAAGAATTCCAAGAAAAACTTCTCACTGCTTCATGGGGAAACCAATTACACAATAAAAAGAATGAGAGAAGCATCTTTAGGGGTAAACTTGGGAAGCTAACTGAAGGACTTGGAGCAGAGCTTCTGTTCATCACTGCTTCTTACACAGAGAATCCTAGAAGAGAGAACCGGAAGGTGAACTTGGCTCTCTACTCTGCCTTCTTCCATTTCTATGCTAGTTCTTTGAGTTCTTGAAAATAGTTTAACTTGTTTTATTTGTTTCTTAACTACAAGTAGTACATCTTTTAATGATGCTCATATGGTTTTAGATGGTAAATATAGCAGTTAAAGGACAGGTGATCTGAAGACAATCTCTCTGCATTTAAGTCCCTTCCTTCAATGCTAAATATCTGGTTGACTGATTAATTTACTTAACCACTTCAAGACTCAGTTTGCACATTCACAAAATGGCAATAATAATAATGCCTACCTCACAGAATTCACAATTCAAAGCACATAATATATGCTCAAAAAATGTTAGTGTAATATTATTATTCTAGGTTTTATTGGTACATGAACAATATCGGAAGGCATTTTGAGTACTTGTTCTCAATATCAGAAAACTCCAAGATGCTATTTGACACAGCTGTATAAACTTTGGTGACCAAGGGCAAATATGTCTCTGTCAGATCATTCTTATCCTCGTTTCTAATCTCACTTTCCAGTTGTGGCTTCTTGTAAAAATTGACATCCTTGAATTTTCAGGAGTACTTAGCAGACATGGAATCTATATTTATAATAAAATTCCATTAACTACTGGGGTTTACATTATTACATGAAGCTGCAGCATTTCCGTTGTTATTTTTAGTTTTCACCAACTACCTTTGATATACTCATCCAGTTTTTTGGTGTAAGGGAGGCACATAATAGTGTGACACAATAAGGATATAAATGTAACTCAAACAACATATATAAAGTAATTTTCCACATTTGTGAAAATGGGTTGAGACAAACTATACCATAAATGAATGTTATGAGACAAGCTAACCAAAACAATAGCACTTGGACAAATTTTAAGAATATAAAGATTATAAAGAATATAGTGGGACTTCTGTGAAAAAAAAAAATTTCCTCTATTTAAAATTTATACTACAAGCGCACAAATTTGCTTCATATGTGTTCCCTCAGAAGCCATCGATCTGTCTGCACACTCCTTAATATGCTATGGGAACCCACCAAGTGTCAGAGGATCACACTTTGGAAAGCCAGTACTGGTCTGTGGGCTACTCAAAGCAGGGTTGGGCACCCAGAACCACTGTGCCTGCACAAAATGGTTGCTCACTCATTAATCCAGGTATAGAAGCATGCTAGAGATCAAAGGGCTGAGGACAAAATGAGAAAGTTGTAGAATAAACATCAATGTGCGAGTGTACCACTGAATCACTAGCCTGAGGAAGGAAATGGATGAAGTGTCCTGACACAGATCATCAAGCAGCTGTGGAAGCCAAGCAAAGTAGCAACGGGAGAGTCAGTCTGTGGACATCTGCTGAAATTCTCTTTCAGCGAAGTCACCTCATCTGACAGGTTCCTGACGCAACTTATCGAAAATTCCATCCATCAGACATAAAAGAAATGAATTATCAGGGAAACAGCTACTCTGGACATATTTCTAACCAACAAAGAATTGATTCATTAAGTGAGAGAAATAGGATTCCTGGGAAAAAACAGTTAAGTGGCCTAAAATTCCATGATAGCCTAGGAGAGAAAGACTGGATTCTCACTGTTTTCACTACGAGACATTTAGAAATACATATCCACATCACCATGACTATCACTTTTAATTTTTTGGTACATTTTGTTTTTTTCCAGTCCTTAAAAAAAAGTTAACAGCTTTATTTAGATGAATTAGCAGACATTCTAAAGCTGTATCTGTAGATATTTTAACTTACCATATTAAACGTGCAATTTTGTATCTTTTGTGTTTAATTTTATAACAAAAACATGTTTCCATTTAATCACAAATGATTGGCCTAATTAGATGGCTACATAACAATAAATTTTGTGGCTTACACAACATTGTGGCTGCCTCAACACCCAATCTACCTCTATTTAACTATACAGCAGCTATGCTGTTTTTGTGACATTGTTACTAATCCCAGTTCCTGGTACAGTCCTGATTGGTCTAGGCCAATATTTTTTAAAGTGTGGTGCAGAGAACGCTCAGCTTCCTCAAGAACCTTTCAAGGTGTCTGAGAGGTCAAATCTAATTTCATAATAATCTAAGATGTAGTATGTCTCTTTCATTCTCATTCTTTAGTGAATGTACAGTGCACTTTTCCAGAGGTTACAGAAGGGTGCAATCACTGCACAGTAAATGCAGATGCCGATATGAGAATCTATCTATTAAGCAGACATTACAGAGATGTACAAAAAATATGACACCTCATTAAATTCTCACTAAATTGTTTTTGGTTTGGAAATATAGTTATTTTTCATTAATATGTTATTTATGTTAGCATGTAATTAATTTATTATAATTTTTAATGAAGTAATGAATATTTTATATAATTCTGTTTTCATTTCTATTATAGGAAATATTGCCAGGTATAAACAAAATATCTTTAGGGCTCTTAACGATTTTTAAGTATATAATGAGGTCCTGATACCAATAAGTTTTATATATTAGCATAGCACTTTATCATATTTCCTGAAAATATTTTATATTAATTTATGTTTGCATGTCAACATTGGTTAACTATAGGAAATATAGAGGCATAAATATATAAAACAATTTTCTTTCAAATGAAAACTTAGTTTTACATATTAAGAATTTTCTTCTTTCTTTGAGTTTTTCTTGTCATTTAAGCTTAGAGGTATATTACCTTTTGGGATTTCAGAAATATCTGTTTATTCTTTTGTCAAATGTTTAATTATTTTAATTTTTATATTTAATTATTTTAGCCATAAGACTACCATTTGTTGTATGGCATAAGAAACTAAATATTTTAACACTCAAGATGTATTCTGGGTATGTAACATATGAACCTAAGCATTTCTTTCTCAAAAGAGCAAAAAACAATTTTCTGTTAGCATTACTATGAGAGGTGAAATCATTATAGAAGAGAAAAGAAAGGTCACTTTTGGAGCCAAATAAGTTAATCAGTTGAGGATAAATTTTGCTAATAAAACTACCCCTGAGGACAAAGATAGACCTTGAGAAGAGAGAAACAAAAGACAGCAAGACAACAGCAAGAAAACACACACACACAAACACACAGGTAGAATTTTAGAATTGTTTGCATTCTTTTTACCACAAGAATGAGGATAGTTAAAAACACAGAATGCATTTGACCAAGAAGTTAAAACTCTTGTTCAAAGCCACACTCTACATTGACTATCCACTCAACTGCCTTGTATTGCCATTACCTATATCGTGGTACTATAAAGGAAATAAAAAACAGCTGATATCTAATTAATACTAAAGGGCATAGAGCTACAGGTGATAGAGTCAGTTCTACCCTCCAGGGAGTATCTGACAAGTGTTTGGGAGCAGTTTGTGCCACAGGAAAATAAATGACATCATGACAGTTATGTACTGAAGAGTTCACCTTTGCCTACATGTTTGAGAGAACATTGTCTTACTCCGTTAATTCCAGCATGCCTGTTTGGAAGGCAACCCCACATATACAAGAGGTTAGGACCAGGAAAAGATAATTTGGGGTGTCTTTAGATTCAGAATACTCTTGGCATGAGAGCTCTCATTTTGCTTTTCCTGCACTTATGCCCATTTTATACTTGAGGAAATAGAGACTGAAAGAGTTTAAGTAACTTGTTCAACATCTCAAGGCTAGTAGTGATCATCTGTGAATCTCCAAAACCATCCTCTTTACCATGGTTCATCACATTATGAAGACACTTTTTTCCTAAACTAAGTTTGACTCTGTTTCATATTCTATTATTATCTGTTCCATTGATATTTAATTTTGTTTGTAACTGCACTTTTAGTGTGGTGACTTCATCACCCCTTATTACTCTTCATATTCACATTTTGTTATAATCCCAACTTTATTTTCTAAAACAATTTTAGAATCACTCAGACTGTTCCTAAATGAATTTATGTATTTAACATATTTCATTTACAAGGAGAACCAAACATTCCTCTATGATATTAAGATCATGAGCTATTTCTCTAAGAGTTTAAAAAAGTATTTTAAGAGATTGTAAATAGATAACATATCTGCGATCAGTAAATGAACTTAGCTCATATTTGGAATATTTTTATTTTGAATAAGATAAAGTTGTAATATTTAAATTACATTGTTACTTATGTTTGAGTAATTATAACATGGTTATGAAATTTTAAAGAATTAGAGACAGTGTTCAACTAAATGATTTGAATATAGTATTAACTAACAAGGGAAGAAATAGTCTTTTCCACTACATTTGAAAAGCTTTCATTGAAGCTGCCACAGACAAAGAAAAGATTCATGTCCTATAATGTGTTAAAGATGTATTTCTCCCTTAATTGTTGATCTGACTCTGCCTTGAGATCTGATCTTATCAGTTAGCCAGAGGAGTACATTGTAGTGCTTAAACAAAGATTATTTCATTAAATGTTTACGGAGGGCCTATCAGGTATCAGAGCGCTGAATTAGGTCCCTGGAATATAATTTTTACTAAGGCAGGTATATACATATATTTAATTTTTTTTTTTTTTAAAGATACTTAGATTACATAAATGTTACAAAAAAATATTGGGGTTCCCATATGGCCCACTTTCCACACCTCCCACAACCTCCCACATGAACATCCTTCATTAGTGTGGCACATTCATTGCAATTGATAAACACATCCTGGGGCTCTGCCATTAAGCATGGAACATGGTTCACATTGTAGACCACACTCTCTCCCACACAGTTCTGCATGTTATATGATGATATAAAATGGTCTATATCTGTCATTGCAGTGTCACTCAGGATGATTCCCAAGTCCTGAAAAAGCCCCCATATTACAACTGTTTTTACCTCTCCCTGCCCCCAGGGCCTCCAGTGGCCACTGGCTCCACCTCAATGTTGTAATTTCTTCCATTGCTAGAATCACAATATGTCTATAGTAGAATACCAGTAAGTCTACTCTAGTCCATAGCTCTTCCCCCAATCCTAAGGATTCTGGGATGGTGATGTCCACTCCACCTCCACTTGAGAGGGGGCTTATTCATAGACTTCCAAAATGGATACCACCCCAAATAGTGGGGCTCCTGAGGACTCTGGAGACCGAGGCAGGTATATTTTAACTGCTTAGTAAGGTGACAGTATAGTAGTGAAATTTAGGCATTAAACAAATAATGAGAAGTGTAATAAATAGTATAAAAGGTTAATATGAAAATGATCAATTATGACATGATCAATATTCATTTACTAATACCGTAAAGTATTCCTGTATGTCAATCTGCTATAATCAATTAAGTTTCTGCACAAACCACCATAGTAGAAAATGTATTCTAGCTGTCCCAATTCTTGCTACACATTTTATGACTCTATAGGTTGCAACCATGCTTCACACCCAATCAAACAAGAACGTGAACACATATACTTTCTGCCTCAATAGATGAGCTCTTTAGGCAGAATTCCTTCTGGTTCCCCCAAGAGATTCACTTGGTTCATCCATAAAATACCGAGAAAAGGCTTTTTCTGTTTAATAAAATCCATATGTCAGTTTCAGAGGCAATTTCAGATGACAGGATACTAGCAAGAGCATTGTTATTCCAAAACCAATCCTATAAAAATAATAATTCAAATTTATTTACTTGGTTAAGTACAATTTTTCACTGTGCTCTCACTTAACGATGCTACAGAGAGAAAATTATTGAGAGTCTGTCCTATGCAAAACAATGTTCTAAGCAATTTACATATAACTCATTTAATCTTTTTTTTTTTTTTTGAAGTAGGCTTATACCAGTTATGTTTAATTTTTGAGCAAATTGAGAGAGAGAGAATTTAAGCAACTTGTCCAAGGTCTTGATATCACTCTGAAATACATCTATGATTCTACTAACCCCTCATTCCTCTATTTCTCCCCAGAGTTTAGCACTCTAACATCCATATAGGATATATAAAGTAATTGTCAGCCAAACACCTTAAGGAACTGAGGACAGAGAAGGGACAAGCACATTTTCTATAAGACAGAAATCTATAAGCTATGTGTGGAATGATCATTTATGAGAATGTTTCTGTCATTGAATCTAAATGCTTAATGTCCTCTAAAGAAATAGAGGCCAATAAACACTTAAACAGTTTCCTCTAAAATAAGGGTTCTTACACTAGGCTTGTGAGTGTAAGAACCAGTGGGGTGAGAAAAGAAACCTTTTATGTGGGAGTAGAGAGAGCTCAGATTGGCAATAAAAGGGGAAATCAAACATTGAAAGGCCTCAAAAGCAGGATAAGGAGATTGGACTTAATTCTCTGGAGGCCATAAAGGTTCCCTAAGGTGAATCTATAATTTTGTTGATTTAAAATGATCTTTAGAAATCTAGGATTTATACAATATTGGACTTTCTGAGTCACATTCAATCAATAACTAGTAATGCACAAGTAGTTATGCTAAGTACTGAAAATAAAAACATAACACACCATTAATCTCCCTGTATTTGTCAGTCAAAGGGGTGCTGATGCAATGTACCGGAAATCTGTTGGCTTTTAAAAGGGTATTTATTTGGGGTAAAAGCTTACAAGGCCCTAAAGAATCCAACTCAAGATTGCATTCTCACCAAAGTTTATTGGCATGTGTTGTAAGATGGCGGGCAATCTCTTCCTGGTCTCTCCTTCCTTCTTCCTCTTAAGGCTCTGTGGGCCCAGCTTCTTCTGATGTCTCTGTAGGCTGGCATAGGGCTCATCTCTCAGGTCTTCTTACATCAGTCTGGCAATGGGCTTGTTTCTTTGCAGGACTTATCAGCTGTTCAGCTGCTCTGTTCTCTTCAGCTGCAGACTATCAGGTCTGGCTCATCTCTCCTCCCTGGGGCTTTAGCTGTTTGGGCCTTCTCCTTTCTGTCACATGGCAGGACCGAAATGACCAAATTCTCTCCTCTTTCGTGTCTCTTCTTGAGTAAGTATCATTTATATCAGCCCAACAAGGGGGCAGGGACTCAATCAGAGCCATACCCTACTGACGTGGTTGAGTCAAAGCCATAATCTTAACATAATTTAATCAAAGACATCTCAGCTGAACCTAATACAGTCAAAGTGTATCACACCCAGAGGAATAGATTAGTTTACAAACATAATCTCTCTTTTGGGGATTCATAAATAATCTCAAACTGCCACACCCCCCAAGGACTTTGTTTTATGTTGACTAAATAAAGAAGCACAATTATATAGATGCTTTGAAAACTTAAGGTCATAACATGAAATATTTAAGCTTATTTATAAATAAGCCATGTTATCTAAAAGATGGAAAAAATCTATTTTCCTTCACAACTTCAATAATAGTATGCAAATTCATTCATTGTACTATTATTGAATCTTGCCCACCAAAACAGTGAGCTTCTGACTAGAACCCAGTAATTTTTTCATGATATGTAATTCCTTTTTTTGCAACATAATAGAAGGTGAACTGTATGTCAAACCTACTTATAGGATTAAATCATATCTTCTGTAGATGAGTTGTAATTTAAAACAAGTTATTTATCTTGGTAATAAGAGTTACAAAGATAAAGAACATTTTAAAAAAGAAAGCAGTTATTTGGTGAATCATTTAAATATCACATCGGAAAATCAGAATTTTGGTTTTTGGTAGTGTCACAAAGTTACGTAATTCAAAATCCTGTTGTAAAATGAAAATCTGAGGGTTTTATATTTGGAGATTTTGTTACTCCTCAAAACATTGAATCCAATATGATTTTCAGACACGTGGCTAAATCATAATAATAGCCAGTACTTTCTACTGAAATTACGTTAATTATAATATTAAAAAACTGTTACAAATGGGAGAGTGTTCTCTCATGAACTATACCAAATGTACAATAGAATAATCACATAGTGATAATAGCAGGGAGTATATGAAAAATATACACCAAGTGTACACTATGGACCATAGTGGTAATAGTCTGATCATGTTCTTTCATAATCTGTAACAAATGTTTCACAAGAATGTAAGGTTTGGTGGAGGGGTGATATAAAGGAATTCTGTACATTATGCATGATTGTTTTATAAGCTCACAACTTCTCTAATTAAAAAAAAAACATTTAGGTAGGGTGTTTATTATTGCTCATGTTTACTCTGTTTTTGTTTTGTTTTTGTTTCTTTATACTTTAAATTATCTCCATATTGGTTATTACATAGCCAGTATTTTTCCCCTCTCCCTTCTCCTTATATATGTGTATTTGATTTGCTCTGAAATTGTACCTTATATTTGCCTTCAAATATGTATCTAGCTTTGAGACTTCAGATATTACTATAGTACAATGTGTTTTTTTTTTTGTTTTTTTTTTTAAGATTTTATTTATTCATTTATCCCCCCCTTTCTGCTTGTGCTCACTGGGTCAGCTAACCACGCCGTGCGGGCAGGCTTGCCTTCACCAGGAGGTCCCGGGAACCGAACCCGGGGCCTCCCATATGGTAAACGGGAGCCCTACTGATTGAGCCACAACCGCTTCCCTATAGTACAATGTAAATTTATCTCATTTACAAATATATTATTGTTTTTACTGAAAACAATAAAGCCACTTTGCCAAATTTTCATTTCCAATGGAATTCCATAGAGATGGATATATAAAACACACTAACCTATATTTGAAGACCAGGCAAAACCTCAGGCCAATTCAGAGCCTGACATTTTACAAGTTTCTCATGTCTGGGAACTTTTTAAAAAAATGTATTTTAATATCTTGTGCTCTGTATAGATTTATTACTGGGGGATTTTTTATCAAATGTGTATTATCACCTGCCTTCGGAACCAAGTAGAAGAATCTATTTTAATCATGACCAGGAGTTAATAATAATGTTGGGTTGAAAGTGAAATTTGGTATTTAAAATCCTTTTCTCACTAGCCTCATGACATCAAGTGGTAGAAACAAAGGCAGGTGCCTTTTATTACATATCATGATTTTATAAAAAGAAACTGAGACTCAGTGTGTTTATGAGATTTGCTAAGAAGCTGGAGAGCTGGAACTAGAGAAAAGCCAGGTCTTTGGATGTTTAGAACAGGCATTCTTTTTGCAAAATATCATATTCAACACCTTATATCTGCAGACAAGAAAGGAAAATGTGTATATAGCTAGTTTAGCCATGTGAAAATATTAATTTTTTTTTAAGTTTAATTGAGCAATTAGTATATGTCAGGTGATGATCAGGGATAAAAATGCTGTGGATAAAATGGTGAACAAATCAGAGAATCTACACTCACAGATATGTTGTTCTTTTCAATGGTGACAGATAAACAAATGGCCAAATATAATGTTAGGTAATAATAGGTGTTTATAAAGAAAACTAAGGCAGAATAAGTGGATATTGAAATGACAGGGTATATTTTCTTCACGCTGGTCAGGGAAAGCCTCTCTAAGGGGGTGGTGATATGTGATGAGAAGAGAGGGATGAGTGATGCTGACATCTGTGGAGGCACATTCCTGGGCCTGTTCGAGGAGCTGCAAGGAGGAAGCATTGCTAGGTGAAGTGACTAGCAGGAAGAGTGGTCAGAAGTAGCTAGGGCCAAAGCCTAAAGGCCACGTAAGTACTTTGGCTTTATTTTAAACTGGATGTTTAGACAAGTGACAAATCATCACATTGACGTTTTAAATGGTCATTCTGGCTGCTGTGGGGAGATCAGAATATTGAAGCAAAAGTGAAAGCAGAGAGACAGATCTAGGTAAGAGATGACAGTTACTTGGACAGGGCTAAGGGAGTCATGGACACACCTAGTGGTCATCTCCTAGCCCTCACCCATCAGCCCTCCTCCTTTTCTCTGTGTGCATGTTTCAATATGTTTCCATTCCATAGCCCTGGTAGATATTAGGTCTAATAGAATGGCCTGGCCATACCTTAAACCTGGATACTGGGAACCTGCTTGCCAGGGTGGCAACTCCACACAAAGGTTGCTTGATACATGCTTGTTGCACAGTGGCATGGTCCTCTCCTCCTGGGGTGTATAAATACACAGCACTCGAACAGCACAGCACCTCTCCTCTCAGATGCAAAGTAAGATGTGCGGAGCCACCATCCACCAACTCTGATCCTGGCAGCTGGCCTCCCTGGGGAACTGGCCATGATGGGATGTCTTCCCCTTTGTGCTGTGTTAGTAATAAAGCAGTAATTTGCTGACAGCCTTGGTTGTGCCTGAGCCTGTGTCTCATGACAAATTGTGTAGCAACACACTCCACAGACAGAAGAGTAAGAGGTATGGGTATCGAGAAATGGTATACATTTTATATAGAAAAGCTATATGTCATTACCAACTATTAATACTTCAAAAGCAAAGAACTGTTCCTAAATTCCTACTATTCAGAGGGTATGATGTAGCACTTGCGGCTATGAGAAATTATATACTTCCTTCTCTCAGGTAATAATATTGTATTTTAGTAGTCATCTTACCTTGTTTTTGATTCCATAAGTTGGGGCTATATACGTGAATGGAAAAAGAACCATATAAGAGACCTCAGATAATACTTTATTACTTTATCAAAATTTACAATTTATCAACTGAATAGCCCATTTTGTAATACTCGTTATATTAATTATATCTCCACTAACAGCAAATAACCTTACTTTTTTACTAATTAGAAAACTAATAATTTACTATTAATAAAAATTAGTAGTATAGATATTACATTTTCAGACAATGGTGGATAATCATGGGCTGGGATCATCCATAAATGCTAGTAGGTGGAGCCTGAACCTGTTACTTAAAGGATACATAAGCTTTGATCAACATGAGAGCTAATCAAGGCAGGAAAGACAGTTTGCAAACCAAAAGTTAAGAGGCTAGACTATTCTGTGGAATTGTGGGTGACATGAAAAGGATAGTCTGATTTAAGGAAAGTATCTTATTGAAGAAAAGTAGAAAATAACCCCAGAGAGGTAGGTTGTAGCCAGTTTCTTGAAAACCTAGAATGGCAATCCACGAGTAATTTACTCTGCAGGGAAAGGAAGCCATCGCAAGATTGAATCATAAGCACGAAATGATGAAATTTGTGTTTAAAATGCAGGTGGGCTAAATGTGACATTATATATGCACTACACTTCATGAAATTTGTCTCAACGTTGTGGCATGCTCCACGGCTCTAGAACTTATTAGCCAGGAAAATTCATCCACATATGCTAATACCTTGTACTTTCTAATGTGTAATTTCTCCCCAGATTTTTACAGTGTAACAGGTACCTCCTAAAATAAAATATAGAATATCTGTGACAGTCATAGATGAATTATAATTTGCAACAGCACCTAGAGTAGGTAAGCTTTGAATGTAGTTAAAAAGGAAAAATATATGCTCTGTGGAATTCATTATTTTAGTCATGGGTCAAACCTAGTTTCCCTAATTTTCTCAATTCTCTATTTCAATTTCTAATTGTAAACATTTGCCCTTTTAAGATATTTAATATACATCAGTTTATTTAAACCTCAATAGTGCCTTTATAATATGTACTTTTTATTTTCTCTTTACAGGGGAGGAAGCAGATTCATGGAGATGAAGTTATAGGATATAAAGTTTTTGTAGTGACAAAAGATGAAGGACATGAAAAGATGGCTACATAAGCCATAAGCTAATACAGCAAGCTCCCAGTCAGAGGTAGAATTTCTCATGCACCTCAAGGTTCTCCATGGTAACATCAGCTATAGATACTAATACCTAACCAGATAAACAATGGAGATAGTTTAGGTAGGTAGGTAGGTAGGTAGATAGGTAGGTAGGTAGATAGACGGACCTGTGTGTATGTATAGATATGTAATCTATGTAACCTATATAGCCTATAGGGGTGTGTGTATGTGTGTGTGTATATGTATGTATAGGCTTGAATTTTTGGCCTATGTATATATGACAAATTCCTTTTTCCATTCTTGCAGGAGAAACTTGCACTAGGTCACATAACTAGTTATTGGTAGAATCTCTTCAATAAATAATGATTTGTTCCTTTATTGTTCTTGTTCCTTTAGAATCTTGTTACAGAATTAAATTTCCTTATATATGACAGCACGTCAATGTTTTCCACTGGACAATATGCAACGTATCTGAGACTTTTTTCCATATAGGTAATATGGAAGATTTCAACAAATTAAACATTTTAGAACAAGTGAAATATGAAGAGTTACCTTCAAAATATCCAGATTTGGTAACTGCCTTTGGTATCTACCCTGATGCAACCTATTTCGATTTTTTTAAAAGTAATTCTCTAATGCAAAATTTTGAATTTTCATGTGAAATTGGATAAGTATTTGAGATTTAATTGTTCAGATCATGGTGTCAACTTAGAGTGAATTAATGTATGAGAAAATAAAATATTAAACCACACAACCATTAATTATAGATATTTAATTACTTGTATCAAGATAAGCCCTATATCTCATGAAAAATAAAAACAATATTCTGTATACCTGAATTTGGGAAAATGAGTAGACACGCGATGGGATTTTTCACTTTGCTTTTAGATTATTATTTTGAAGATTTTGGCTATAAGAACATAACGTTGTTAATAATCTCCTTAAAATGGTTTTAAGTTCCATTTAGAGTCAAACATAAAGCCAAGATTCATATGCCTTTTAGAGATAAGTTTTTCTCCCCGGTTAACTGAGAAATGGCTGCTTCTTGGAGAACACCTCCCTTTGCTCCTTCATAGACGGTCCAATGGATTGTGTTTTAAAATATTCTGAACAGCAAAGCAAGCAAACAACCAAAAAATTTTATATTTGAACCTTTATCAAAACCTGTACTTTCTTGGTAAACTGGTTTTAACCCCACCCCCCATACACACATATACTAAACCCTTCTCTCCTACTGCCAGTGAACTCTTCTATGACACCTCAGAAGCATCACTCATCTTTCTCTCTGGCATTGCTAACCTCTTTGTTCTCTCATCACTAGCCACTCAGAGCCCAATTATCTTCTTCACTTCTTCCCAAATTGGGTACTCACAGATTGTTTCCACTATTTGCGTGTGTAAATTTGGCTCATGTCTTCTCACTCTCTGTTCAGCTGTCTTATCTTTTTAGATAAAATATGTTCAGCCCTCAGCTGCTTTAGACGTTTCCGGCTTTCTATCTTCAGTCGTACTACTGAGCTATGATTCCCTCCTCCAATTTCTGTTTAACTCACTATGAGTAATAGTCACAGCAATAAAGCTATTTTTTCCTCCAGACAATTACTCTCAAATGCTCTTCGTAAACTTTAAGGCTTGATTTTTTGGCATTGGTTGAATAGGAACTCTAGATTCTACAGCTTTCATGCTTATGTGACATGGCAGCCACAGATTTAGAAGCTCTGGCATGAGGTTGAGTGGGTGGATATAGTGGTGACTAGTTTAATGAGTCATTCACTGAGAGGTTTCAGGGCTGAAAATTGAACCCAGAGACATACAAGAGGCTCTTAAAGAACATGAGCAATATCATTTCATAGGAAGAAAATACCTGTCCAGAAAGCAGAAAGTCTACAGCATCCCAAATTTCACCTGGGAAAATAAGATGCTTCATTGTACTCCAAGGTCAAAAGATTAATAATACATTTAATCAATAATAAAATATTTTAGTTTTGAACTAGAATACTTTTTCAAATAAAAATTCAATTGCTTGGATGGTAGACTGCATTAGTGGCCTCATTTCTCCTTGTATTCATGCCTTTTGCCACATAAGTTTGCAGTTCTTCCCACAAAAGAGGTTGAGTTCATTCTTTCACCCATCAAGTCTAAGATTGGAGTTATGACTTACTTTTGCCAATAGAATGAGATAAAAGCGACAGTGGGTCAGCTTCAAACCAAGGTCTCAAAAATCTTGCACGTTTCCATTCGTCCTCTTGTGCTTCTGCCATTGCCATAGGAAGGACACCTGGGCTCAACCACTGGTCTCTGAAGGATGAAAGGAGATATATGGAGATCTGCCCTGAAATAAACAGCTCCAGGGGAGTCCAGTCTAGTATGGCAAATGTTTCAGTTTGCTAAGCTGCTGAAAGCAGATATGTAATATGGGTTGGCTTTTAATGGTGGGAATTTATTAGTTAACAAGCTAACAGTTTCAAGGTGGAGAAAAATGTCCAAATCAAGGCATCATGAGGTGATCCTTTCTCCCCAAAGACCAGTAGCTGGTGATCCTAGACTCCTCTGTCACATGGCAAGGCACTTGGAGGCACTTGCTGGTCTCTCCCTTCTCTTCTGGGTTTCCTTGCTTTTAGCTTCTTACTTCTGTGGCTTTCCTTTTTGTCTGAATTTCATTCTCTTATAAAGGACTCAGTAAAAGGATGAAGAGCCATCCTGGGCCATGCCTTAACTGAAATAACTTTATCAAAAGGTCCTACTGGGAGCGGATGTGGCTCAAGCAATTGAGCGCCCACCTCCCACATGGGAGGTCTTGGGTTCAGCCCCTGGTGCCTCCTACAAAAACAAAAAACAAATAACAAGCAAAACAAACAAACAAAAAAACCCAACTCAGGAAAGCCGATATAGCTCAGTGATTGAGCTCCGGCTTCCCAAATACGAGGTCCTGGGTTCAATGCCCAACCCCCAGTACATCAGAAAAAAAAAAAAAAAAGGTCCTACTTATAATAGGTTTACACCCACAGGAATATATTAGCTTTAAGAACATGATTTTCTGGGGTACATACAGTTTCAAACCACACAGTGACCCCAACTAATCTGCATATCCAAGAATAAGCCTATTTAAAATGACCCCAGCTGACATAGATGATTTGTGTTTCAAAGCACTGAATCTACAGGGGTTTGGTTATAACATAATAGCTATTCAATGCACACTGAAAAAAATAGTCTGTTAAATAAGTGCAGAAATTAGGTTACTTATATGCTTACCTAAATTTCTACTTCACAATAATTATGTAAATATATTTTTAAGTAGTCATCTTAGAGAATGTCTGAAATTTTTAAAAGGAAAATAATATAAATCAAATAGCTTTTATTGTGGAATAATAAAAATAATTTACTCAAATTTTATATCATAAAATCAGACTAGACTTATTTCCAATCTAAATTTATATTTTTAATCCCATAGTAATTTATGAGTAAAATTAATTTCCATAATGATGCCTCTGAAGTGCTGGTGAAGGCTTGTATTTGTTTCTAAATCTCCAAAGGCAGACAGTATATCATGGTGGTTAAGAGTACGAGATTTTGAATCAGACAATGGTGGACATGAGCCCAAATGTATTATTAATGGGTTATTTGTCCTTGGGAAATAATTAAAAATTACTGAGCTTTAAATTTTATCACACAGGAAGAGATTAGTGACAGCATCTACTTTTGTATAAAATATATATATAGTATTTAGCATAGCATCTAGCAAATAAAAGTGAGTATTATTATTTTCAAAGGAAGTTTAAATTACATTCATAACTATCATAGTGCTTGCCCTTATTTTCTATTTTCAATTTTAAAAAGTAGATGTTCTACTCTCCAGTTCATTGGACTCACCCAGGACAACTAATAAGGAGATGATGATGGACAATGACCATCCCAAGGAACAGAGAGTGTCTGCAACTGTAAGCAAGATAGTTCCATCTATCTGCTCCATGGGATCTAAGCCCCCTCTCAATTAGAAACAGAGTGGGCATCACCATCCCAGAATCTTCAAGACTGGGGAATGAACAATGGACTAAAGTAGACATTATTCTATTATGGACTTATTATTATTTTAGCAATGGAAGAACTTGTATCACTGATATAAAGGCAATGGCCACCAGAAGTTCTGAGTAAAGGGAGAGGGAAGAATAGGGTTAACGTGGGGGCATTTTTAGGACATTGGAATTGTCCTGAATGACAGTGCAATGACTGATACAGGCCATTACACATTTTGTCATAACTTATAAAATTGTGTGGGGCAGAGTGTAAACTATAATGTAAACTACAGTCCACTGTTAGTAGCAGTGCTTTAAATGTGTTCATCAATTGTAACAAATATACCACACTAATGAAAGATGCTGTTAATGTGGGAAAGTGAAGGAGGAGGAGGGGGTGGGAATATGGGAATCCCCTATATTTTTATGTAATGCTTATATAATCTAAAGCTTCTTTAAAAATTTAAAAAAAAATTTTTAAGTAGGTGTTAAAAAATGCCATGCGATGAGACTGATTGAAGAGTACAAGAAGATCAGCAAGGGAGTCTTCAAGATTGAAGAAAGGGTCCAGGTAAGAAGAATCACTGAGAAAGCATGGTCAAGAAGGCCTCGATATGAGGTCAGAAGGAAAGTAAAGGATCTTAGGCAGCACCTCATGGGAGTAGCCCAGAGGAGAAAAGCACTGGGAATGAAGAATGAAACATACACAAACTTTAAGACTCTTCACTATCAAGGAGGACAGAAATCAACAGTTTTGGGGAAGGCAGTATGTATAAAAATATTGAAGTGTATATCTTTTGCCCAGTAATTCCATTCCAAGGAATTTATCCAAAGAATAGCAATAGATATGTCTGCAAAGACTTTTATGCCAGGATGTGTACTATAGAACTGTTAATGATAGTGGAAATGGAAAACCTATACCTTCAAAGGACTAAATTACAGAATATTCATACCAAGAAACACTATGTATCTCTTAAGATGCATATTTATTAAACATATATCCAATGCACATATTTTATAAATGTATGTGTAAATGCATATTATATACATATATACACATATTATAAATGTATATTATATATGCACATATATACACATATTCCATTTCAATATGTTCTCTTAATGTGTTGTTAAGTGGAAGACAACAAAATTGCATTTTAATATGGTCCTACTGTGGGAAGTGATATCTCTGTGTGTGTACATGCATATGTACATCTACAGATGTCTGAAAGGATGATCACCAGTCCTTTAAAAATCTGTTGCTGGTTTTTAGGCATTTGGCTTATTTTATCATTTTTATGGTTATCTGTAGTTATAATTAGGGTAAAATAATCTTCTAGAATTGTTATGACCTGAAAAAAGTACAAACTATTTTAAATATTTTAAGTGTTATGCTAAGACAGAAAAGTTGGCTTATCTGCAAAAATTGGAAAAGCAAACTCCCAATAAAATAATTGGCCAAATGGACTGATAATTTGTTTGGGTAATGCTAGGTATATTTGTTGGAAGTATTTTTTCAAAAATATATGGCTTCCAAGATCTAGTTAATAAAAGAGCTTATCTTATGCATGTGAAAATAGATGCTACTGGCCTTATGAATCTGTTATAGCATTTGCATATGAGAGAACAGTGGGAAGTATGGCTCATTGTCGGCGTAGGGTCCAGAGAAGATATGTAAATACTTGAAACATGAATTAGGGCTTTAAAGGGAGCTGTCTGAAGGGAGAAGTAACATTACTGAGGACATTAAGTGTGATGAGTACCAAGCTCTATCACTCACATATACTATCTTGCCCAACCTTGTAACAACCCTATGCAATGATAGCTGTCATTCACTGGAAACTTCTTCAGTGTTGGGACCATACAGAGTGCTTCGGAGAATTACTTCATTTTATCCACACCCCAACCTAGTGCTTGTGGCTATTATTATTCTAATTTTGCTGATAAGGAATCTGGTACCCTCTGAGAAGCTAAGTAATTTGTCTGAGAGTATACAATATTAAGTAGCAGTGCTAGGACATGAATCTTTAAAGCTTGATAGACAATAAGCTTAGATTTTTATTCACTGGTCTTTGTTACCCATTCTGTCATGCGGAGATGAGTCAAGGTAATAGAGAGAGGTTTCCATCATTCATTCAAAGTGGGGATCTGATTAAATACAGCTGTGACTCCTTATATTGTCTGGTATACTCTGGAGGAGCCTTATGTTCCTAGTGGCTGTCTTAGTTTTGCCTGAGCTATTATTGGACATAATAAATACTACACAACAGGTTGGCTTAAACAACAGAAATTCTTTGGCTCACTGTTTTGAGGATAGAAGAACTCCAAAATCAAGGTCTCAGCCAGGAAATGCTTTCCTTCCAAAGTCTATAATATTTTGGTGCTGGGTGCCCACAATCCTCGGGGTTCCTTTGCTTGTATCCCTTCCTTGAGTTATATGCGTATGTCCTCTGCTTTCTTTTCCGGGTTCTGCTGATTTTCAGCTTCTGGCTCTCTGTCTGAATTTCTTCTGCTAATAAAGGACTCCAATTATCCAGGTTAAGGCCCATCCTCATTCAGTTGGGCCATACACAACTAAAAATAACAGCTTCCAGAGGTCCTAATTACAGTGGGTTCATACCCACAGGAATGATGATTAAGATTAAGAACATGTCTAAATTTGAGTATATAATTCAGTCTACTACAGGGGTAGATCTCTTCTTGCTACCACTGATTGAAAGGTATTTGCTTGCACATAGCTATGTTTCCATTGATAGGTTATGCTTCCTTAGGGAATGTAATTTTCACCAGTCCTTTCAGGTTTCTCTGACCACACAACCCAAAGCCCTCCCCTGTTCCAGGTCAGAAAATGGTTCCTCCCTCTGGTTATCCCCCGTGATGAAAATTCCAGTCTCATGCAGTGATGAAAACAGGTGATATAATACTTCATCACAGACAAGGCTGCATTAAATCCTATTTCCCCAACATTTTGGGTAAATGGAGTTGTCCATAATATCATGCTATCTGCAATATAAATTTGTTGATATCAGGAGCAATCTAAAGTTTCTTTAGATTATAAAGAAACTAAACAATACATATATAGTTAGTTTAAATGCAAAATACCTGTTTATATGATTTACATTATACCTATTAAGAACTCAAAATGTAAATTGCTAAAGGATTATATGTGGGATATACATTGTTTGATTTTTGCCCTGATGAAAAATTAAAATACATGAGCATATCTTTAAGCATTTATTCTAGATTTTGATAAATTAGAGGAAACACTAAGTTTTATAATAGTTAAGAGTTATTTTATAACTCACAAATTTAATTTATAACTATGATACATGTCTCCAAATCTTGTCCAACATAATTAAGTCCATGCATGCAAGATGAAGTGGTTATTTGAGAAAAATATTGTCATCTAGAAAATTCTTTTTCAGGTGGAATTGTCTCCATTGATAAAATTCGAGAGTGAAATCCCAAAGAATTGAAGAAACTACCCATGAGAGATTCTGTTCAACAAGCATACCACTGGATTCATCTACCAAACATATGAACATAATTGTATCTGTTTATAAGAACAAAGTTTCTATTTGAGGAAGTGGTCGGGTCTTGAAAAATATCCTAAAAATCACCAGCTTATTCCACAACTGGAATGAGATGACAAAACTGAAGCAGGAAAAAACTAAGCTCTATGCCCATCAAAATTAATATGGGAAAACCCACCCAATTTTTGTCACCAATAAACTTCAAAGTACTGGTGGCTTTTAGCTTCATATTTTACTGCTCACAGTATTTTCCAATTAGGGACAATTTGTAACAAGTAAGGCAAAAACACCCACAACATAACTCACACACATTTGCTAAAAACATAAATTCAATTTGTTTGGCAACTAATCTGGGATTATTTTGATCCAAATGTTAAAAAGTAAATGAAGGTTATGGTTACAGGATGAGACTGAGGATAGCATATTAGACTTTGGAAAATTTGTTTCCATGAGCTAGTTGGTCTATGAAAACTTTCCCTGGCAAGTCTTGTGTGTATCAAGAATATTTTGTCCAGCATATGTTCTCCCATAAATGAGCCTTGTCATCTGTAATATCTTTCAAGAAAGTATTTTATCACAAATTATCATAAAGGTGGAACAGCAAATGAAAATGATAGGGCATTTTTTTCTTGATCGAAAAAGAATAAATGATTAAGTTTATTGTTCCAAGTGATTTTAGAATGATAAAAATATACATTGTTTCAGGTGTAGTGGAAGATACAAAAGAATGACAAACATAAATCATAGCTGAAACATGTTGCAATCTAGTCTGGCAGCAAAATTAAAATGGACAAAACCTCTGGACAGTAACTCAGCATTCTGTTGTATGATACAGGCTACAGGTACAGTAGTTCAAAAACAGAAGTTGGAGTAAATAGAATAAATGGAGAGAAGACGGTTCAGAGAAGTTAAGAGTTTTCCAGAGTTCTGAAGATGAAAGCACTTTGGATGTGGAGTGGAAGGGTGAGGCTGCTTTGGGATCATGAACGAATTCAAAGAAAATGGTTCTATTTCTGCCATGAAAAATTACCAAAAAAACTTAGTAGTCTAAAAACAACATAACTTTATTATCTTATTGTTCAGATAAGTCAAATGCTAAAATCAATGTATAAGCATTTCCTTTCTTGAGGCCCTAGGGGAGAATTCATTATTTTGCCTTTTGCAACTTCTAGAGGTCCTTCTCCAGTCCTCCCAATAAACGCCTACATTTCAAAATGAGAAATGGGTGTCAAATCCTTCATACTTGACCATCTCCCTCTGACCACAGCTGAGAAAGGTACTCTTCCTTTAAAAACTCATGTGATTACATTGGACCCATCCAGAGAATCCAGAATGATCTTTTTCAAGGTCCTTAAATTTTCTTTATCATGTCTGCAAAGTGCCTTTTGCCATGCAAAGAAACATCTTCACAGGTTCTGAGAATTATGTTGTGGCTATCTTGGAGGGAATTATTCTGTCTCCCATATCATGGGAATAGGATGGAATTATTTACCTGCTTCCCTATTTAAAAAATCTCTAAAAGTTTTGAAAATGTTGCTCCTTAAGCTTTACCTGAAGGCTAAATTCTACCCAATTAAGGCAGGCCAATTCTAATCTGGTTGTAGAGATTGGAAGCATAGTCAGGGTGAGGAGAAAATAAGGACCTCAATTTTAATCATTTTTTGATTTGCATCTGATGGTATTCTACAGCCTTTAAGCCCATTTTCAGATGAGTACTCTACCTTGGAATCCCTATGTCATCCAAAAGTAATAGGCAATGACCTTGGTGGTGGTTGTTTACAAGTGGAGCCAAAAGGTGGACTGATCTTGCCTTGACCCCAGTCATGGAGATACCCCTAACAATGAGCCACTGATATCTTTTCAAAACAGTATAATTCAGATAGCACCTTCAGACACTCATTGACCAAACTAAAATAGTACTAATAAGTGCTAAAAGTACTCAAGTTCTACCTATTAACTCTCTCTTATCCCTCACACGATGTGTCTCACAAAATTCTACAGTTCCAACTTCTCTTTACTGACATACATCTGGACTCATTGTCTTATGTGTGGTGGTCTACAAAACCATCCCTGAGGAGTCTGGCTCATGGCTTATTGTCCAAGGCTAAATTCTGATATAGGAGAGTAAGAAAACATTCTTAACAAGCAAAAGTTACAACCTGAAACTTTGTAACAAATACAATTGACTGTATATTTTGAGAATATTCTATGAAGGGGCTTAAATGGTGGAAATAGAATTTTGCCATGTTGGGGTAATACATCAAGAATAAAGAAGTTTCAGGACAACTGATATTTTAGGAAAATTACTCAGATATCTTTGTTAAAAGAACAAGAATTGGAGAGATGAGGATAAGAGGCCAGGTATGATGTTTATGTAATAGTTGAGGAAATTTAAGGGACTTTTGGCTTTAATCAGATATTTACAAAATTTTTAGTCTTTCAATATCCACAAGTGATTATATGTCATTGTATATATAATTCTAAAATTTTAATGTAAGAAGATATAATTTTTTAAAAAAATTCTACATAGGAATAAATTATAAGGTGGATACTAAGCTATTAATTTGAATAATTAACTGGAAAATCCCAAGTTATTTTTGTAATGCATATTAAAGTAATAATAAAATATAATCATTAGAAGTATATTAGGCCAATGTACTTCTCTGCTAGAAAATATTAAATAAATCAGATAAAATGTAATTGAATATGCCCACTACATAATAACTAATTTTTATACTTTGCCAGATGGAAATTCAATAGTGTTCTTGACTTTTAATTTTTAACTTCAAAGAAACCTTTGAATGTAGTAAATTTGGAAAATAAAACAACACTTCATTTGCAACAAGACATTGCACTATTAACATTTTCTTAAATTCACTATTAACATTTTACTTCAAAATTACAGTTATAGCAAATTTATATTATTGATAGGGAGAATTTAATTATTCATGCGGGTAATCCCAGACCTTAGATCCTGTTATTTAAAAGAAGAAGGGGTCTAATTATAACTTATTCAGAAGAGCCTTATACAGTGATCAGCTACAACAAATTGTCATTCAGCCTTGAATGGTACAGTGGAGGTCTCAAACAGTTCATCAATAAATCAGTTTAAAATGTTTAATACATTAATTCTTCTGTGCTATTAAATGCATTTGTGGAAAATCTGTTATGACCATAAGAAAGGTTAAAAGTTTTCTGTATCTCAATATGCTTTGACTTGGATCACATTTGGGGGATAAAACTGATAAAATTACCTCTTTACTTAGTTACTGTATGGAGTTCTTTAAACTTTAGGAAAAATAAGTACATTTTTAATTGCTTAGTATTAGACACTATCATGAATTATTAAAGAGATAAGCCTGGGACTTTCAGAGGTTTGGCTATATAACAGGTTCACTCCCTTCCATGCCATTCAATTTAGAATGTTTGCAAACCTCATTAATCATTTCTTGGAGGGTACTTCTAGGACACAACTGTCTCAATTACAAATAGGGTTATATGAAAGTTAATGAGCCCTTTAAATAACTCATTTGTTCCATGTCGCATTTATTTTTCCTAAGATGTTAGGGCAGAGATCGCTTTTCTGTGACATTGGGAAACTAAAAATAATTGTGATTTGCTGGTTTCACACTAATTTTGATTTTGTTATTGTGCATCAAGTTTTGTTTTAGGTCTATGTATTCAGAATCCTAGACGTAGAAAGGAATTCCAATACGGTGACTTCATAAGAATAGAAGAGAGATTTCCTGACTATTATAAGAATGAAAATGAGAAAATATAAACTTGTTAAGAAACATTAGCCAAACATTTTTGAATCTTAAATCAGAAAATAGCATTGTCTATCCACAATTTACCTTCAATTGTGGTAATAGTGGCATGTTCAAGAAAACCTCAGTTACGTGGCAGTAAAAAAAAAATAATCTCAGAGGCATAACCCAACAAAGTATACTTCTCATTCCTACAGTCTTGTGACTGTATCGTCTCAACATAAGGCTTCTTTTGTTAAGTAAGAGAAAGACTGAAGAATCACACCTGAGCCAACTCTCTTGGCCTGAAAATAATGTGTCACTTCTGTTCAACTTTCATTGGCCAAGGCTAATTAGTTGGCCCCATTTAACTTCTGCAGCAAAAAAATCTAGAGGAACAAATGGAATATTTGGTGAGTACTATAATTTCTCTGGTCACCAAATACATTTTATTTCCTTTAATTCACAGAGAAAACACACTTAACTGCTTTCCAAGCATCTTAATTTCCCAGCTGCAATCACAAAATACCACAAAATAGGTTGGCTCAAACATGGGGGATTTATTGGCTCATGGTTTTGAGGCTAGAAGTCCAAATTAAGGAATCAGCAAGACAATGCTTTCTTCCAGAAAACTGTGGTGTTCTGGTGCTGGTTACCAGCAGTCTTTGAATCCTTGCTTTTCTGGCACATGGCAATGAACTTGGCAAAGTCCTCTCCTTTCTCTTCTGGGTTCCATTGACTTCCAGCTTCTGATTCCTGCCCCTGGCTTTATCACCCTATGTCTGAATTTCATTCTGCTTATCAAGAATGCCAGTTGTCAGGATTAAAGCCCAACCTGATTCAGTTGGTCACACCTTAACTAAAAATATCTTTAAGGAGTCCTGTTTAATGGGTTCACAGGCATAGGAATGGATTAAGATTGAGAACCTGTTTGTTTTGGGGATACATAAACAAACATACTAAGTGATACAACTCAAAGGATCAATCTAGTCTCCATTTCCAAGGTCACCTAGGTCTTTGGGTGGTAGGTAGAGTCTCTATATCAGGTTCAGATATTGCTACTTCTGATTCCAAGATATATAATCTAAAAATACAAGGTAATGGACTACACACACATGCACAAACACACACCTATCACATTTGTGAATACTCAGTAAAAAATGGCGGAAGAGAAGCAGAACAGATACCATTCTTTCCAGGAGATGGAAAGAATGGAAGACACAGTTGTTACTGGTCCAGAGACATTCTGGTTGCAGTGAGCAGGCATTGTGAAGGTCCCTACTTTGTGGATGGGGAATGTTCTTCCATTGGGCCCATATAATGCTTTTTGGATCTCCCAGAGAATCCACTGTTTCTTTGCCTCCTGGCTCCATCATTAAGGATGATTTTCCTTCCCAGTTGTGCTTCTTGTGTTCTTCAAAAGTGGGTCTGGAGGAACATCCTCTACTTGGAGTCTGAGGAGCTTTCCTAGCCAGCTTTCTTCCCATTGAAAGTTTGGGAATTTAGAGTAATTTGAAGTTCAGAACAGTCTTCCTTGGTCTAAATACATAGTTTCTTTACCAATGCAACTTTTAAAAACCCAGTAAGCATTTAATATAACCTCCATGTATCTATAACATATGTAGCACTTTCTTTTCTATCTTCTATGTCTTTTTACTCTTTCATTCTATTCTTTATTCTCTTAATGTAAGGCATTTATCCAGGGGCTGTTTGAATTTTCCAGGAAAGCCACATCTAAATCTGGTTTTTCCCCTGTGTCATTTTTTCAAATTACTGAGTGCTACATTCTTAACCTGCTATTTGCTCTACAGCAACTTAATCAGTAGAAGAGACTTTTTCCCTCTTATGGAAGTCATGAAGTCATGAAGAAATTATTTTCTCAAACTGAAAGGTTCTGCTTTAGCCTTTATTTACACATTTCACTTCTGCTTACAACCTACCCAATTCTGTTTGAATGCATTTCTTTTTCATGATACCTTACCAAATATAGCTAAAAGCAGCAAACACACATTATTCACATCCTGCTTTTAGACCAGAGTCAGAAACTTGTTAAGTACACAATTTGCTGCTCACATCATTGTAGAAGTTTCATCACTTGTTTTGCTACTGCATGAAAAGAATCTCCATCTTTCCAGCCTCTAAAATTACTCACCCACCATTTGATCACTAAGTTGATAACAAATACATTGCTGTTGCTGTTTTAAATAGCATCCTACTTCTGGTACCAATTTCTACAATAGTCAAATTAGGCTAGACTATGCTATCGAAGTAAATAATGGTCACATCTCTGTGATCAATACAACGAAGTCTTATTTCTGGTTTATTCAGAATCCATGGAATATTTAGACAAATTCTTAAGGCACTATTGTCCTTGTAACAATTTAGCAATCCACACTGTTTTGATGCTGTGGCTCTACAACACAAGGCCTCCCAGTCACAAGAGCAGGGGAAGAGAGAAACTGAACAACAGTGCTTGGTATTTTCACTATTTTAGCCCATAAATGAGATACATGACACTTCCTCTCACTCTTTATTCTCCAAAATAGTCGTGTGGTCCAACATAACTGTAAGGTACCCAGGAATAGGGGGCGGCAGACGGGGAATGGAATATTAGGTGAGCATTCCTCTGCTACAAAACCCCATAATTTTCCCTATATCTTTGTAGAGATGATACTTTAATAGTTTTACACATTTTAAAATGTGTTTCTATAACGAATGCCATCTTAAATGAAAAAAAAAAAAAAAAAAAAAAAAAAACACAGGCAGTATAGTCTAATGGTTAAGAGTTCAGGTGCTTTTCTTAGACTATCTTGGTTTGGTTTTTTCCCTCTATGATCCAAGGTCCAGAGAAGTTAAATTACATAATTTTTATAAAACACCAGATATATATGAAGTATTTAACAAATATTGACAATAATTAGGAAATATGTTTTTTGCAGTTTTCTTACTTCCATACAAATAAAATATTTAATTCACAATTTTCTGCTAATATTAGGAAAAATTATTAATGGAACCATTCCAGAGTAATCTACATCATTTGCTGGTGGGGAAAAATGCCAAGTTTTGCTTGAAAACTTCAAATTCAACTGACTTTCTGAGAATTAATTTTAAATGGCCTGAAAATTAGAACACTTGGTGTAAAGTCATTCTAAATAAACTGTTAAATTCAAGGAAGGCGAGTGGTGATAAAGAGGAGAAAAGGTTAGAAGAACAGATTAAATTTAATGACCAATACTATTTAATTTTGTCATGGATAAATTATAGTTAATTAATAGACATACACATCTCCACCAACATCTTATTTTAATACCTGCATTTTTCTGTGATAAAGTTTTTGGTAAAGCCATATTATTCCCTGCTTGATCTTTTTTCCACTGGAAACTTGTTAAATGATATAGTTACAGATATTTCTGCTCCAATCAGAGAAAATTAGTTTTGACTTTGAATCTGATCTGTAGTCTGGTTCTTTTATAGCTGTCCTGACTTCTGAAGAAACAGATCTCTTCAAAATCAGAAACTGTTAGAATGTAGGCATATTTGACATATTAAAACTCTACGTTTGTTTGATCTTACCAAACAATTTGAATGTATATCAACAGAAAGAAATCTCATATCTGCCACAACAGGCATGTTTACAATCATTTTAATGATACCATTAGATGTTGCTAGTCAGGGCTTGCTGTTCCAGGCTGCTATATTAAAAACAGGTGAGATAAGTTTACCTGGGCACAAAAGAAAAAAACCCACTTAAGGTTCTTTCATGCTAAAAACAGATAGAAATCAATTTATTTCCTATGCTTAAATATGGCCTCAAAAACAAAGAGTGTTGTGGTAGAGCAATCCCTTTACACTGCACCACACTAAACAAACAAACAAAATATACAATGAACTGACTCCTAATCTCAAAACATTTGAAATTCAGTGTCTCTGGAAAAGTCTCTTAGTAGACAGGTAGGTTCTTAGCTCATGTAAGAAACCTGAGCTTAAAAGGCTTTTCTAAAACATTTACCTGTTTCTTAAGTCCTCTTGGATTTAGATGTTTTGGGGGAATTTGGTAGTTAAGTAATCATAACCTCATTACTTCTATACTTCTCTTTAAAAAGGGGAGGAAATTGTTTTGTGCTTTTTGAAGGCCAAAAGAAGTACAGGATAATTCCTCCTGATGAATAGAGTTTTATTCGTGCTGTTTTTAGAGCACATTTTGTTTCAGGGATTTATGAGTATAATGTTCATAATATTTAAAACCATTATTGAATAGATTCTAGAAAATTATATGTTTAATTTTCAATATCTTAATTTTACACATCTTTCTGTATTTCCAGAGGACTAGGTTGTTACTAACACGAGAATTCTTAGTAGTTCTTTATAAAACTTTATATAATGATAGGGAATGAAGAGAGAGACTGATTACACTTTTATTTATTAAATGCTTTCTTGGAACTGAAACTCTCTTGAGCCCTAGGAACAGAAATATAAATAATAGAAAAGTAAATGTGTTTTAAACAGTTTGTAGATTATCAGAGGAGATGTGTAAGGAAACTTTATTTTCTGATAAGAGGCCCAAGAACATTGCCACTAAAGGTCTGTTGCATGATCTTATGAAAATTTTCTGACTCCTCAACTGTTCCCAAGAGCTATGTAGAAACGAAGTTTCATTATCATGATGAAGAAAATATATGTGTGAAAGATAATTTGAATACTTCCTTACAGCTATGATCATATGTGGCAATCTAGAGTATCAAAGTCAAAAGCTGCCCTTTGTAATTACAAGGGAACAAATTGCAAAAAGGAGACATTATGAGGAGAAATAAATAAGGGTAACGGTCTCATTTCTATGTCTCACATTCTGAGCTTTAGAAATATTGGTGGTAGAATTCTCAGCAAAGAAAACTTCTTTTTCTCTCATACACAAAATCTAGTGAAGAAAAAAGTTATTAGGAGTTTCTCTGATTAGATAAGAGTAAAAATTTATTTTTGCTTTGACCTTCCAGGTATGTTGGAGGTTCTCTCACTTTTGTAGAAAATTGCTCTAGTGAATCTAATCTCTTTGTTTTCTTCCTAAGTGCAAATGATTTCTCTATCAACCATTTGCAGGAGGGAGGCCTATTTTATGACTCTGAAGTGTGTAATGATGCACCTTGAGAGTGCATTTGGCTTCCCTGTCTATGCAGCTTTTACGGTTTCATTTCCCTCTTTTGATTCTCAAGTATGTAATTGTGTAGCTGAATGGTACACACCTGCCTTCTAAGTAGTCTAGCCTAGGTTGGTAGGAAAATAATTCATACATTTTCTAAATCATGGCAACTTTAATATATCAAATTTAATAAAACTGTACAGAGATCCTGAACATATCTGCTGAACCCAGAAAGGAGATATCCTGCCTCTGTATAACATAGGAACTATAGTTAGCAGAGTCAGTGTACTTGGAAACTTAAAGTAGTCGTCATGGTAGGGAAAAAATTAAGTGTACTCGAATCAAAATGTATTCTATGTATTAGCCTGCTGCCATATATGAAAAAATTTTTCTAGAAAATATTAGTAAACTAATTTCAGTTCATGGTAAAAACAGAAGAGATATAGTTATAAGCATTTAAAACCTTCTGAAGCAAAACAAGTTATGAAAAATTATATCTTGCCAAATATTTAAAATACATTCAAAAGTACTAAAAAATATACAACTGGACATTGCCTATGCAAGTTGAGATGAATGGAAATTATAGGTAATTTTCTAACCCCTGTGTCAATCTTATTTCTACAATGTTGACATATTAAACTCAATTTGTCACAATTATATTTCACCAAAGTAACAACTACAAGTATCCTCTGCATGAAGTTAAATATATATTTAATATATAAAAAAATGACACTAAAATTTATCATATTTCTGGGTACTTTATATTTATAAAGCAAGGATATCCACCAGTTGTCTTGAAAGTTCTCCTGAGACTTGTAAAGCTCCTTGCAATCCCAATTCCATTATTGTAGGAGCCTTCCTGCACGTCTGGCAGTCCAAGATTTTTTTTATTGATACTTTTAATATATAGGACTAACAGAAAAAAAAAAAGCCGTTGGTTTTCAAGAAATGTATCATTATAACAGCTGGCACCCAACTGCTGGGCAATTTCTTTGAGTTTTACAGTATTAACTCTTATACTACTAGAAATAAGAAATGGCCCTTTGGTTATAATAAAATACAATCTGTGAAAAGACTAACTTTCTTGTTGTTTTCTGTTTACTCCCTGAAGTACTTCTTAACTCTGCATATTAAGTGATTAACATAACACTAAGCTTGACATTCTAATGCGAACTATCAAATCTTCAATAAGATTCCCAGGCCATCAATAAGTGCCAACATGAATCCTGAACTGAACATGACAACAGAACTGAGTGGATGAAAGTATCTCTAAATGTGGTATCACTTGATGATCAGGTGAAGAAGAGCAAGGAATCAAATATTCCTACCTGGAAATTTTGGAGACTCCAGTTAGGATTTAGGGAAACATTTGATCAAACTGTTGCTTGAACTACTTTGGAAGTTAGATAATGTGCTAACAGAGACTAAATTGCTGCTGAATGAGGGGGGGGGAATCAAAATATTGCCCTGTGTTTAATTCCTTTTTGAAGCTTTTGGGGGAAAAAAAAAAGAATGAAGTTAGACCCTAGATGGGTAGTTTGAAAGCGAAAAGGAAAGAAAATACGGCTTTGTTAATACAGACTTTCTCTGGCTGTGGCTTGCAATCCAGTGTGGCTAAGAGTTCACCCTCATAATTAGAGCTTGGCAGGTTTGGAAAAGTCAACTCCTGTTTGCCAAGTTGAAGCTAGTATATGTGCCAGCATGGAAACATCAGCTTTATTAGGAGATACAATTGGTGGTCCAGACTTTCCTCCTCTGCTTTCATCAAGGGGGTGAAACTTCAGCAAAGATCCAATTGTAGGTTTTGCCTACCTATTCTAGCTTAAAGACTATGTCTAAACAATTTATTATGGCCATGGATTCAGGGCAAGAACCTGAGTAAAAGCAGATGGACATAAACATACTAAAATTTAAGGAAAATATACTAACAACAAAACACTAAATCTGGGTAAGCAACATTTGTGAAATCTCTTGGCCTCCAAGCTTGCTTTAAGGGAAGAGTGTTATTGAAGCATTGACCCTCCAGGAGCTTCTTCCCCAATTCAGATATGTCTGGGAAGGAAATCAAAAAGGAACACTCCTCTCTCAAGGATAGAACTAAAGACATTGGAACAGAAGCAGAGACTGCGAGACTGGCTAATCAGAAAACGTACTTTGCTGCCAGGACAGGGATTTCCTGCTATTCCTATCCAGTAACATAAGATATGTGCTCTCAATTATTATTGTGTGTTTCCCATTGTCCACTTTTAAAATGAAGAATTTGTGGCATTTTTTTCTCCACAATTTATATGTTGTGTATGTTAAAGGCAAATGCCTTCTGTTTTAGCCCTGAAACTCTAGATGCTGAGTAGTCACATTTAACCTGTCAGGGAGTAATGGATGGCACCCAGATATCTTAGAAACAGAGCCATATGCAACAAATGGATGAGATTTAGGGCAGTCTCCCTTGTGGAAGACTAGCTCATTTTCCATGTGAAATGAATATTGAGGACATACATAATTGGAGTTTTAAAAATTCCACAAATAAAATTTTTGTAGTCAGCAATTAGTAGAGAAAACCTGCAAGTCTCCCCTACCCCCAAAGAAAACAAGAGAGGTATGTAAAATGTAGAAAAATTTTAAATATCTTTTTCTGGAGGAAACAAATAAAGGAATCCATAGAGGCTTAAAAGAGTGAAGGGGGAACCCTAGGAAAAGGTATGCTCAAAAGCACGTTATTGCCAGGGAGGCTCATCCCCGGGAGTCATGGCCAACGTGGGAGGTCATCCCAGAGGTAACTCTTACGCACACCTCAGTAGGAGCTCATAGAACATATAAGTGCCTATCACCCCACACAGAGGGGCTCCTGAGAGCTCTGGAGACACCCAGGTCCTATATAACTGGGGATAGACCCAGAGACTGATGCCTTATCAGTGGGCTCTATTTTGGAATCTGTGCTCCTGAGAGTGACAGAATTGGACTCAAATAAGTCCTCCCTGCACATGGTTCATCAGTCCCTTCTATTCAAACCTATATGTGATGCTGGAGTTTTTAGGTATACTTCCAGAGACTGGAACCTCTGGCCTACCTATGTGCCAGGTGTGCATGAAATCTAGGTGGAGTCTCAACTCCTACCCTACAGCTCAATGGACTCATCCAAGTCACCTGGCGAGGAGACAACAATGGGCAATGGCCATCCCAGGGATGGAGAGGGCCTGCATCTGCAGGCAGGATCATCCCACCCACCATATCCATGGGATATAAGCCCTCTCTCACTTGGAGGTGGAGTGGACATCACCATCCCAGTCCCCTCAGGATTGGGGGAAGAACTATGGACTAGGGTGGACTTGATGGTATTCTGTTGTTCACATATGGTGATTCTAGCAATGGAAGAAATTATAACAATGAGGTGGACAAGTGGCCACTTGACACTTTTGGGGCAGGGAGGGGACAAGCAGTTGAAATACAGGGGCTTCTTTGGAGAAAACAAACAAACAAAAAAACAAACAAACAAAAGAAAACAATAGTTTGCTGTAAGAAATAATATAGAGGACTGTGTACATTAAAAAAAAAAAAAAAAAAAAAAAAAAAAGAGCACGTTATTAACCCTAAGTAGGTATACCACACTTTGGAGATTTTAAGTTTCAATTTTTATGGCTGTTGGAGATTGTTCTATAAAGCTGGTTTTCCAAAGGATTTCATCTGCAATAAACCCACAAGAAAAGGGATAGTAAAAAAACTTCCTTATGCCACTAATATTGTGTGTGTGTGGGGGGGGGTGGGGAATAATCCTTTGAGAATTCATAACCATAGTCTATTCTTCATGTAGATTTTTGCTTCTCAACTTTAAACTAATTTGGGGCAGGGGGTGGGATGAACTCAAGCTGAGCATTTTATTTAGAATAGTACAAGTTTTGCAGAGACTTCAGGCAACTAGCATATATAAATGCAAATTCTTCCTCCAAACCCTTAATTTCATTCAGAACTCAAAGAATTCTCTTAAATATTAAATTTCCATGGAACTCTTATGCACAGGTGAAAACCAAGAAAGTCTCAGGAAAAAAAAAGTACCATGAGTGAAAACTAGAAGGGGACTTTCATAATAGAGACAATAGTATATGTGCTGCATAAGAAAATTATTTAAACAAGGATTTTTATATATTTCAGGGAAAAAAGCAAGTTTGGAAAATTGAGAATCAATAGGCTTTAAAATATTTGAAGATTTTTTAAAAACCCCAGTGGAAGCTTTAGAAGTGAAAAATGATTAAAAATTGGCATGTATCAAGGTAGATGCAAGAACTGGAAGACAAAACTAAAAAGAAATTATACATGAGGCATGCCACAAAGAGAAAGAGTTTAAAATGGCACAAACTGGTTCTGAGAAACAGAGGATGGAATAAGGAAGAGTATATTGAAATTCTAGAATATATAATGGTACTATAATGGTAATTAGAGTAGTACAGTAATATAAAGTCATAACAGAATCTCAGAAACAAAGAAATCTTAAAAATGACAAGAAAAAACAAGATATGTCCCTTGTAAAAAATAGCAATAGACTGGCATTGCAACAGCAACAATGGAAGCCAGAAGACTGTGTAATAATATCCTCAGAATGTTGAAAATAAATGACTGTTTTGATTTATAAATCCATACCCAGTTCTACAATCTTTTAAGAATCATGGTGAAATAAAGTATTTGTTTTCAGGCAAATGAAAAATGAAAGAATATACTGCCAACAGACTTTCACAAAAAATTCTAAAGGTTAAAATATGTTTCTGGAAAACAATCCCTGGTTGAAGATTTGACATGTAAGAAGAAATGCTGAGAAAAATATTGAAAGCTTTATTTATTTTTGATCTGTATAATATTTATTTATTTTTGCCTTAAAGGAATTATCTAGGATCCAGGTTTTAATCCTTAGTTTCCTCTTCCCAGGAAAAAAATTACCTTAGGTTTACAATTAGGATAACTTGTTAACAGAGTATCTAGTAATTAGTGAGTGTTTAGTACATAGTACGCATAATTTTTATGAGGACACTGCATCATTGTCCAACATGTTATCAAAAAAGTATGATTTTCATATTGTGCCCAAATTTATATAAATAACAACATGATATACATTCTTTTGTCAAGAAAATACAAAATGCGATGGTTTGAGATTTTCAAAATGTTGATGATATACATTTTTCCATTTATAACAGAAGTTTAAAAAAATTTTTTTTCAGGAAAAGCATAATTGCTGTTTTGTTTTTTAATTTTTAAAGATGCTTTAGATTATATAAGTGTTACATAAAAAATATAGGGGATACCCATATATTCCACCTCCTCCCCTCCCACAATTTCCCCCATTAATGACATCTTTCATTAGTGTGGTACATTTGTTACAATTGATGAACCCATATTGAAACAATGCTACTAACCATGGTCTATAGTTTACATTATACTTTATACTTTGCACCGCACAATTTTATAGGTTTTGACAAAATGTGTAATGGCCTGTATACATCATTGAAATGTCATGCAGAACAATTCCAATGTCCCCAAAATGCCCCATGTTACACCTATTCTTCCCTCTCCCTCCCCACAGAACCTCTGGTGGCCACTGCCTTTATATCAGTGATTCAAGTTCTTCCATTGCTAGAGTAATCATAAGTCTACTTTAATCTGTTGTTGCATTCCCCCTTATTTTTGTTCATTTTTCAATCTTGAGGATTTGGGGATAGTGATGCCCACTCTGTTTCTGATTGAGAAGGTGCTTAGATACCATGGGGCAGATGGATGGAACTGTCTTGCTTGCAGTTGTGGATACTCTCTGTTATTTGGGATGGGCGTTGTCCATCATCATCCTTTTGCTGGTTGCCCTGGGCAAGTCCAATGAACTAGATGGGAGTAGGTGTCGGCTGCCACTCTGCTAAGATTCAGAGCTCAACCAGCATATAAACAGACCAAAGAGTTAAGTCTCTGGGACACATTTATTGAGTATAGTGCTAACTATTGATTTAAGTAAATGGGGCAGAAGAAACATGTAGGAAAATTATGAATGAGTCTAACTCTGTTACATGAGGGAGCATATATTCCAAAGTAAGGCCCACTGACAAAGTGCTCAATTCCTGAGATTGTCTGCCCTTCCTATAGTGTCTGGATATCTCTAGAGCCCTCAGGAGCCCCACTGTTTGAGGCACTGTTTACTGTGGCAGTCAATGAGATCCTGCTGAGATGTGCATAACTGTAAACTCAGGAATGACCTACTGACTTACCTTGAAATCTCTTAGCCATAAAAACTCATTTGTATTTAATATTTCCCCCTTTTGGTCAACTCTTTTTCCAAATGCATCACTAGTTGGTGCTTGGTAATAATCCCTCAGTGCCAGTGAGGCTCAACTCCAGGAGTCATGACCCATACTGGGGGGCGTGGGGGGGCAGGTGGAGGGTAGGTAGTATGTTTATATGCTGATTTTGATTTAGAGAGAGGCCACATTTGAACAACAAGGAGGCTTTCAGGAGGTTACTCTTAGGCAATATATAATCCTAGGCTAAGTTTCAAATTTCACAAGAAAGGTTCATAAGTTCAACCACCAATCTCAAGGGCCTGGCACATTGGTCTGTCCTCTTTTGCTAGGTACTGCCCATGTACTCAGGGGATTCTGGTTGCTCTATTAGAGAATGTAGCAGGACTTCCCAGGATGGGAATTCAATATTCTTTCAGATATTGTGTGGGTCTCCACCCACCAAGACACTGTCCCATGACCACTTAAACATTATTCATATGCCATAGAGGCATGCCCCAGGTGCACCCTCCCTATGCTTCCCTCCATCACTGACACCCCACTCCAGTAATCCTCCCCTACCAAAGTTGTGACCCTTCTGTGATCCAAAACTTCCCCAAAAACAAAGCCAAAAAAATAAACAAATAAAAATATAACAGAAGTTTTTTAAGGTGCACTAAAACACCAAGTGGAAAATTAAAAATTTTACAAAGTTAAGGCAATTCTGATATGCTTATAATATTGAAAAAGAATAATCTATTTTATCTGGCTTTGCTATTTTTGGTTGTCTGATTCTGATTATGAATTGTGATATAAAGAGAATGGTAAGTATGCAAAACCTATCAGTCAACTGTTCAATAAACATTTATTGATATTGATACAATTTTTACATTGGATATTCTAGCATTCCTCTGAAATTACTCTCTATAAACTTTGCTTTATCACTATCCAGGAATTTTTCTTTATGTTTTATATATATATATAGACAGAGGGAGCCTCTAACATTTAATGTGGCATTATGGAGAGGAGTCACACAGAATGCTCTAGGTGAGAAGTTTTGAAAAGTTTAGTTACTTCTTTGGACTTTAGTCTACTTACATGAAATAGTTGTATCAGGATAATAATACCTTTGCTGTTAGAGTGGCACCTAGACCATAAGGATTTGTGATAATTAAATGAGAAATCATGCAAAACTTATAAAACTGAGCATGGCATATGGTAAACAAAAAGTTTGTTGCACCTTTGTACCTATATGCCAGGCCTTATTCTAGTTGGTTTATGTCTTACTTTCTATAAATTTTTTAAATGACCACAGCAATTATAGTTTGGAAAATAAAAACATGCAAACCAACCAAAAGACATTTTGATTGATATTCATTTTAGATTCCTTTCTCTCAACTTTCAACCATGAATAATCCAGTTATTTCCTCTCTTTCCTATTGTACTGGTCTAGTAAGGTGCTAAAAATTGACTTTCATTTTACCCTCCCTTATTAAAGTAAAAAGTAATAATAGCTATCATTTATTGTGTACCTGCAATTTGCCAAAATCTATACCAGTAACTTTGTTATTTCATGTAACATAAATGAGCCTGGAGCCTTTTTCTCCCCTATTGCCATGATTAATATCATCATGGCATGTGACATTACTGACCATTCACTCTTCAAAAGAAACTTCCATCTTGCTTTTCAAGTATATATCACCCTCCTTTCTCGGTTTCTCACTGTGGCCTACAAAACTAGAGTTCTATATAATAGCCCAATGTTCTATTTTGCTTCCACAGCCTTCTACAATCTTCCAGAGCTGCCACCCTGCACAACTGCAGAGGGCACCTTTCACCCTTTCATATCATACCTTTGTGTTGCTTCCTTGGCATTTTACAAATGCCAAAATGTTTTTAAATAGAAACTTGAGAGGAAAGTAACTTTGGCATTATTAACAATTTAAGATTTACTAGAGAGTCATAGTTGAAGATTGCTTTATTCCCAGAAACTCATTTAATCACTCAGTCATTGTGATGGTTAATTTTATGTCAATCAACTTCTTGTAGGTTATGGTATCCAGCCTGTCTGTCTCTCTAATACTCCCATTGTTTAAAGTCTTCCTGAATTTTAACATCAACAACTTAATTTGTGTTTGATTTCATAATTTCCAAATGAGAAGGATAAAGAAAATCTGTTTGGACCCAATAAATGTGGTAAGGAAAACTAAACTATGGACATTACTTGTGAAGTAGGTACTCTTTTTTTTTTTTTTTTTTTAATTGTGGGTAAAAATCAAAATTTTCACAATACATACCAACATTTGCAAAATGATATATAAATATATATGCATATATGTGTATTTGCTTACAAAAATGTTATTTATATATATATATACACATATATTTTAAGAGGTGCTTAGATTACCCAAAATATTACACGGAACCCACTGGGATTCCCATGTTGCCCACCTCCCACACCTCCCACCACATCCCACACAAACATCTCCCACAAGTGTGGCCCACCACCCTCAATGGACTTACACATCCTAGGGCCTTGCCACCAACCATAGACCACAGTTTACACCATAGACCACACTCTATCTCACACAGTTCTGAGTGGTGTGTGCTGATTTAAAATGGTCTATATCCGTTGCCACAACAGTACTCAGGACAACCTACAAATCCCAAAGAAGCCCCTGTATTTCAACTGCTCGTCCCCTCCCTGCCTCAAAAGTGTCAAGTGGCCACTGGCTCCACCTCATTGTTATAATTTCTTCCATTGCTAGAATCACCATATGTGAACAACAGAATACCATCAAGTCCACTCTAGTCCATAGTTCTTCCCCTAATAAATGTGGTAAGGAAAACTAAACTATGGACATTACTTGTGAAGTAGGTATTCTTGAAACAAATTAATTTAGATATAACATGTTCATTTGTGAGTGACTTATGCACTGAATTCCAAGGTTCTTCTATCATGAGATTTAAACTATGGGAGTGTTAATTTTAGTTAAGAAAATACAAATACTTTATTTAATCTTCTTAAGAATTTTATCATTGTTTTCCTCTTTGGAAAAAATTAACAACAGACCACATTACAGAGTAGTATTGGGTCTGCCATAACAGAATTTTTTTTTTCTGCTTTCTTTTTGCCATAACAGATTTTTAAAGACAACTTTTCAAACTGATAAGCCAGCATAAATGAAAAATATGAGCCAGTTAAATTTTATCTGGACTATAATAGAATCTGTGTCAGAGTCTGAAAAGTAAAACTAAGAATCTGAAAAGTAAACTAATTTTATCTTCTTATATATTTTAACTACTCATTTGCTAGTTAAAGGAAAAGTTTATATGTGTACAAGTTTTTTATAGTTTTTGTACACTAATATACATGCATAAAATAGACCCATATAAAACCATAAACAACATATTTTTTCATTTACAAGAAGTGATTGTGGTTATTCATCTGTGGGAAGTTTTCTTCTATAATTTTCAAGATAAAAGGCATTCTTTTAATGCTAGCCCCGTGTCTATATGGTTATATATTATATTATTAAGCAAGCAACCTGGATTTAATTCCCAACCCAGATTGCACACTCCTCAGGCTACTTTATTCAACACCTGTAAAGAAAAAAAATTACTTATGCTACATGAAAGCACCTATTTAGTTTTAAGGAGAGGTACTAGTTTCTAATAAAGGAATAAAATGTGATTTTGCTCTATTTTTCTGCTGCAAATATAGTAGTTGTGGCCTTTCTGCAGATTTAAAACCATCCTACAAAGACTTCCCTTCCCAGTGTATTCATTGCTCTGTGCATTACCACATGTTTTTCTCATAAAGAAAAGGAAAATGCAGGTATTAAAGATTCTAATTATATGTTACTACAAACTGAATTAACACGGAAGTGGCAAAGTGCTTGGGGGAACATTTAACCCTGCACATTTAGTGTACTCAAAAGTATTTGTATTTCTCCACTCTTGGATTATTAAGAACCTTTTTGACTACTTTCCCAGGATATCTGCACCTCAAAGACTAACTTTATTTTGACACAGTGGAAAATATTAAATGGAGCTTCTCTTTGCTTTACCTGAGGGGCTGTAACTTTTCATTGCCCTCAAATCTTACAGTTTAACATAGATAAATAAGGCCTTAGAGTAGGTCAGGGTAGTCCCAAATATTTATATGCATATGTGATTGTCTGTGAGTGGGTGTGTGTTTAGGAGATAGAGGGAAAGGGAAAAGGCTAACTACAATTCAGAGACATCAACAAAGAGGTGGAGAGACTGCTTTCTCTCTCCTGTGATGCTTACTTGCTGAAATAGGAGAAAAATTGGTAGCATCCTATTTGGGATATCTTTTATAATGCTATAAGATGATTGTGATTATGAATTTTTATTTTAGCAGCAAACACATTTAAGGGACAGTGGAGAAAGCAGTCACTGGAGCATAAACTTGAATAACATGTAATAGGAAATTTTATTGTTGGAAATAATTTATCTCCCAGGAAATCTGGAATGCTAATCTCCCTTGATTCCTAATTACTACATATCATAGATTCAGGTCCTGTTACTTCCATTAAGGTGTTTCTGAAATATCAATCAAATCAATCTTTTATATTAAACCCAAATAAAATATAGACTACTAATAAAACTACATCCCTTTCACAAAAAATTGACATTTGGATATAATATGATATATTCTTGTATTCTACTGTTAAAACAACTGGAATAAATCAGGTGGGCTTAAGTTCATTAAACATTCAAAGGACAAAAGCATGTAGAAAGCCATTGAAAAATCATTTTTTCTGTATATATATTGAAATAATTTCTGGTGATATTTTTTCCCATGTCATCATGAAATAATTGGATTAAGCAAGGCAGTTTTTGGATTCCCCTTTCCTTGTCTTTCAACAAAGATCATGGACCACCTGAGAAGTGGATCTTGATGAATTAAATAAAACTTTTGTGAAATCCTGGTAATATAAAAGAGTATAAAATAGACACCTTGTCTCTTGCTCCCCATTATTCCATTCTCTTGTGGCTCTCTCCTAATTCAAATGTGCACATATTTTATAATATGTGATTTCTGCAAAGTTTGATAACGTTTCTCACCTTCTTTCCTAAGAAAACCAGAGTGACACTTCTTACTGTGCTGGGCAAACTTTGAACTCTTAGAACCTCTTTATGGTAGTTCAAAAAGAATGCCTTGATAAGGCTACAAAGTAAGGTAATGGCTTGAAAAGCCTCCTGATGAAAAGGTTGGTAGGGAGGCAGCGCTAACCACATATATCCATCGTGTGAGAGGCTATGAGAGGTCACAGGGTTTTAAGGTGTGAGGATCAAGGAGGGTCAATTTGGTTACAGCCAGTTGCAGAGCCTCGATATCTGCATTCATCCCCAGCAATATCTCTAATCATGACCTACACAATCAGTTCCAAAGCACTCAATTGTGGAACTGTGTTGTTCCACAGTGTGCATGGGGAAAAAAAGCCTGGAATATGATACTTAGTCACAGTTTGCAAACAATGTGGTTGAACCACCTGAGGGGTCACATTTTTACATTCTGAGGCAATTTATTAGTAATGGTACCTGTCAGTCAGAAATCCCCCCAAAGCTCTTTCATTACTAGACATGACTTTGATTTAGAAATGGTTCAAAGTAAGAGGCAAATAAAACAAGTGCTAGATCATTTACAAAGAAATATCACCACATTCCCTTTATTCTTTCTTAATGAGTAATCTTTGTAGTTGGTCTCTAGATGTGTAAAGATTATACTGGCTGGCTTACTGTAAAAGCTAACTACTCTATTTGTCTATGAGGGATTGTTAAAGTTCCTAATCCATTTCCATGGCTTCTTTCATTTAAAATATATACTGAAGCAAATATTATGGTAGAGACAATGTATGCAATGATGCTTTCCCTTGATATAGGACTCTAGATAGGAATGAGTTCAAAGTTTGAAAATGTGTTTAAATTTGCAAACAGAGTCCTGCATAAAGATGTTGCACAGCTTCCCCAACACGTGTGAAAGTGCAAGCACAGTTATGTTTCTAGGGCATAGAGCAAACCAGTATTCCAGTTTATCAAGCAACTTTTTCAAGACAGAAATAAGGAATTAAAAATAAAATTACTTTTCTACCCTTGGAAGGAAATGCCAATTTATATGAACAAATGGAATATTATAATAGCAGGATTTTACTTAATTTTTCCACATTTGTTTCTAGAATTATTACTTTTTTGTACATTTCTTTTTTGTACTACTGACTTCTGTTTAGGGATTTACTGTTTATTACTGCTGTATTTATGACATCACAGAATTATTTCCATAAGGATAAAATAAAGTTGTGGTGCCAAAAGCCTCGAAATCAGAGGCTCTTATCCTTTTGTGTTCCACGGAGCCCTTTGCCAGTCAGGTGAAAACCACAGACCCCTTACTAAGTCCACACTATACTGTGCATTATTTAATAAATATAAATCACACCCGCACCAACACATTCCCACAAGAAGGATGCTTGGTTTTTTTTAAATTTAAAGTCAAGCTCACGGACCCCTTGTTAAGAAGCCCCGCTCTAAATGAAGGTTTTTTGCTGACATAAGTCATTTGTGTGAGCCGTTTCAAACAATGAATGGGGGACAAGGTAAGAAATAATACTCAGTAGAACGCAAACCCACCAAGTGAAATAGCATGTGTAGGAAGGAAGGATTTTGCTGTAGTCTGGATTTTATTTAACCATACTTATTTTCATATTAGTCAATGAAGAAAGTAAGACTAAAAACAAGTCACTTGGGGGGCAGGACAATGTAATATAGCAAAAATAATAACATTTAAAAATCATTGTTATGTGCCAGGGAATGTCTTCAGAGCTTTACACGCTGTAGCTCAATTAATACACAAAACAATACCTATGACTAGGTATTATTATTATTTACAATTTAGCAGATGGGTAATTTAGGTTAAAGGTCACATAGCAGCCACACTATAAATTCCTTATTTAGCTCTATTAACTGATATTTAATTACAACTTATAATAATACTTATGAGTATCACTAATCCCAGCAACTTATCTAACACTACTTTCAAAAGTAAGTAAATTGTGGTAGTTTTTACTTGTTTTATATTTTTTCCAATATATTTACATTTTATATTTATAAGTTTTATATTTTTGTAAACAAGTTCCAGGGCTCTGTTTTCAGGGGAAATGTGTATTATTGTTTAAAATTGGGAAACTATGCCCATGTGTATGCTTATCTATGCACTTATCTCTTGGCCCCAATCCTGAACTCCCTTTGCCATTTTTTGTGCCAATAAATATTAATATTTTAAAATGAAAGTTTTGGTTTTTAAAACACTAATGTTATAATTAATTCAAACATGATTTATCAGAAGATGCTAAAATCATTGGGTGAATTGGAGAACAGGATATTTACATAGTCTCACAGTTACACTCAACAGATAAATTCATGTGATTAAAAAGTAACTTTTCAATGCAGTAATCTTGCAATCACCACAACCCAGTGATTAAATTTTAAAAATGGCAAACTATCATGATGAGAGTCTGATATGATATCATAGGAAGTGCACAATATGACCTGTGGTATCCTTGCCAAAATTGTTTAACCTTAAATTAATCATGACTAAATACTCAAAGAAATAGAGATGGTGGGATATTCTATAAGACAGTTAGGCTAGATTCTTAAAATAAAGAAAAAAGTCTATCACACATAAAAAAAGACAGGGCAAAATAAAGGTATTGTACTTTTAAATTCAAAGAAGCTAAAGACAAATGTAATATAGGATCCTCAAGTAGATCTTGGATCAAAGCAATGAAACATATAAACAAAAAAGTAAAGATATATAAAGAATGCTATGGAGACAATTGTGGAAATTTGAATATATGAAAATTTTATTTTGGGTATGTTAGACAAGATTATTGTTAAGATAATTTTCAGAAAGTTGAAAAGCATGACTTTGTCACAAATATAAAATGAATATTTATCAGAAATTTTATCTCACTGATCAATTAATGAGGGAACTGGTAAGATATTAAAGCCAGCCCAAAGAGTATTTGAGGAACTAAATTTATATCTTCAATTTAATAAAAGAATTTTGGGATAACATTGCTGGTTTATTTTAAAAATGGTTAATGTTTAACAGGGCAATTAGCTATAACCACTGGGGCTATTTTTTAATCATACAGAAATCATTTTCATCTGTATAATCAACAATTTAACTTCTGCTAATTTACAACTCTATAGATGTTATAAAATAGACCATCAATAGAAAATTTGTCAAAAGTGTATAAGTCTTGCACTGTGATAAAAGACATCCAGTAATCTCTTTTGCCTATTTACAAGTTTCATATTTTTTTCCCCAACGTTATTGTATCAAAGTTAAAGTTCTTGGGTATGCTAAGAGAATTGCCATTTATGTAGAAGAATGCTATAACTTTTAGAATATACATGTTGAAATACTTTGGGGGTATGTTTCATGATGTGTGCAACTTAATTTCAAATGATTCAGCCAAAAAATTTTGCTTGGGAATGGCAGAAATAAAATGTGACAAAATTGTAAATAACTGGTGAATTTAGGTGATGGTTATTTAAGTATCCATTTTACTAAACTTTCAACATTTAGGTAGGTTTGGATATTTTCAAAATAAACATTTGAATACATAAAAGAATAAAATGGTTGACTTGTGCATTGGGATTTTTCTAAAGTGTTAAGGTAATATCAGTTTGCTTGTATGTGTGTCCTGTTGTGTATGTGTGTGTGTGTATTTTAAATCACAGGAGGCAGTATAGCTTAGAGCATAGGCTCTTAGCCAGAGTTCTAATAGCAGGGTTCATGTATCAAAACTGTTACTTACAAACTGTACACCACTGGGAAATGCAATTATACTCTTGGCGCCTACTTTTCTCAGCTATATGATGGGGATTATAGCATCCAAATTTCCTAGAATATTTTTTTTATTAATACTCAATAAAGTTATCTAACAATAATCTTACATTTCATTTCCATAGAAATTAGAGCAGAGTTCACCATTTGGTTAACTAGATTCCTAGCATAACTTTAAGGCATAATGGGAGTCTAATGCAAAGCCTCAAAAAGTATATACATGTAAACTAAACATGCTTGACCTTACTTACTAAAACATTCAATGCCTTTTTTTATTGGCTGGACATTTATGAGCTCATGCTGTTGGGGCTTTAGTTGAATATTACTGATCAGCATCTCTAAAAGGCTGTTACGTTCATATGCTTTACTTAGTAAGTGCAAAGATTTGAAGCTGGAAATGTCTTTCAAATATAAAGCTTTGTGTATAAAATAAGATAGGCTTAGTGAGTAAAATGGGGGCTTTCCAATTAAACCATCAATTTTTAGTTAGAAAACAGATTGGAAAAGGTATAAGAACTTGAGATTCAGAGAAATCTAAATGTTCTTAATGTGTATTCCCTTTCTTTGAAATTGAACAGTCATAATTTAAAACAATATTTGGTGAAAGGCTTTGGGGTAAAAGAAACTTTCATAAGGAAAGATGATACAGAGGCTATTCATTTGTTTTTAATCCACATGGAACAACAGCTCTAATATAGCAGACTAATTAGAAGAAAGAATCTGTTCCAGGGAGGAATAAAATTCAATTTCTGGTTTGTTCATTAAGGATCCCATGGTACTTGCAATTTTTAAAGCCCAATACTTTGAAAAACCCTAATTTGCTTGATTATTGTAACTGGCCATAGTATTTTTAAATTTAGGCTCTGTGCAAAACTTCTGTTTAATTTGGCTGAATTTTAAATAGATATTTAGTCCCAGTTCAGAGGAACACTATTCCAACTGTACACAAAGAGTATTTTTACCTCTATTTAGTAGAATTCTGTTTTATTACAAATAAACAGTTCAAAAATAATTCAGATACTCTGTACTCATCACAAGACTCGTTACAAAATATAAACATAATAAAGGTGGAATGGCTACAGTGTTGTTTGGTCCAGAGCTGGTAAGATAATGAAAACGTTTCTTTTGATTATTTGATTAAAGATTATTGTTAAGATGCTTATTTACATGATAGAAAATAGGAATGTTCACTTTAAAGCTTCTAAAAAAAAAATAAATTGATGCAGATCTTCACAACAGAAGTTGTGACTAGTTTATATTTCTGATAGGAAATTTTATTTCAATTATAAAATGTATTCCCATGAAAATTCTTGTTCAAAAATTTTAATTTTGTAGTGCTATGAATTAATGCCTTGGAAAATACTTTATTGCTTGTATTTAAACAATGCTGATTATATTAACAAAATGTTAACTGTAGGTGGCATTTTTCTTTAGATTATTTTTTCATATTGCTCTTAATATTCAGCTGTTCCCAAGCATCATCTTAGATATGAAGACTATAATAACCTAATCAAAATTAGTTTATAGATAAGAACACTGCTGTAGTAAGAATAGTTCTCTTCCAGATGAGAATCACGATTTTAAATCATAGAAAGAATTGTACAAAATCATAGTGTTTAACAATACTTACATAGCAATTACTAGGTACCAGGCATTGTTCTAATAATTTAACAAATATTAATCACTTATTTCTCATAACAACCCTATGAAGCATTTTGATAGTGATTGGGGCTTTTCATACATGATTTTCTCTTTCATGGTATATGGTATGTCCTCATGACATCTTTTAGCTATTGAAACATAAGTGGAAATGTATGTCACTCAGAATAGAAGCTCTAAAATCCAGTATGATGTTTTCTCTCTTCCCCTGCCTCTATTGTTTGAGGAGGCATTGTCTAGATAGAGCCTCGGTCCCCGAACGACTATTTCAAGTAGGGTCCCATTGCTGACAAGCAATGTAAATGTAGCAAGAACATATTTGTTTGTTTTAAACCACTGAAATTTGGGGAGTTATTGTCATAGCAGCACAACTTTGTATATCTTAAATGATACAGCTGTGTACTGTTTTTATCCTTGTTTTACAGATGAGGAAACTGAGGCATGGGGACATTGGATGACTTGCCCAAAGCTCTTAAGTGTGTTGTCTAAATAAATAAAGATAATAAAAATTAAAAATTAAAAACAAAAACATTGTTCTAAAGAGGCAGAATTCTAACTCTGGCAGTCTAATTCCCCTGTCTGTGTTCTTAACCACTATGTTATGCTATCTTTCATTGTAAAAGGGGATTTGAACTTATTCACTTGTTCATTGAGCAAATATGTGGTTTAACCTTCCAGTGATAAATATTACAATAGTTATTGGCTTTATAATGCTGAAAAAGTATTAAACCTGTCTTCCAGTGGCTCACAGTTTAATCACTGTAATAGTTTAATTCAATATAACATAATAGACAAGGGTTTAAAAAAAAGCTTCTATCCAATAAGTACTATGTAAAAGGAGTCATATGTGTAATCACTATAGAAAGACTTACAGGTATTAGACTTGAGTATGAATTTCTCATTATCTAAACTTTTTTTGTAAGGTTCAAGTGGTTTCTGACACCTCTTTGACCTCATTTCCTTCCACTCTTCCTCACTAGCTACATTGATTGCACAGTTTCTTGAAAGCAACAAGAACTTTCCTGCCTTGAGGCCTTTACATAAACAGTCCCTGTACATACCTCGAGGTCTGTCTTTGTATGTCACTTCACCAGGTCTTTTCTTACCAACCTGTAAAATAAGAAAATTATCTTCCTTCCCAGACATATCCTACTCCAATTTATTCCCTACACCATGATTTTTTTTCATTTGTTCATTGTTTTTCTTTCCCCATGGTTCCATGAAAGCAGACATTTTATCTGTTGTGTTCACTATTGTATCTCTAGCTTCTAGGAAAATATCAGGTCCATGGCTGGCCTCAGTAAATATTTGTTGACTGAATTCTTCTATGAATCATGATCAATATTATATAATATTTTTCATCTCAGAAATTACCAGAATAAATGTAACAGTATACAAACTAATGAGGTAGTTGTAAGATTAATAGAGAATACACAATTCATGCAATCTGCTCTTCTGTCTTTAGATGAAGCAATTTGTTTTATAATTTCAAAGAAAGAAATGTTGACAGCACTACTCTTCTCTGTTCCCAATGTTAATTTTGAAATCTCGGAATTTGTATAAATCAAACTTAAATGTCTCCTGCTATGCTTTAATCTTTTCCCTAAGACAAAAGAAACTTGCCATTGTGCTCATTCTAATAATTTTTATACTATACTTAGAGAACTTTACACCTACTAGCCCTAATATGTACCATTTCTGAATAAATATTTTAGCTTTTATCTCTAGATTACATGTTCACACTTTTAAATCCTTTCTGAATATTCTCTGGAGGATGGTGACTTCATTGTTTGTACATATGGTATTCTCCATTTTAAAATATTTTATGACACAATAAAGTAAAATGCTGGCTAATCAACAAATAACCACATTTTTTTTGTGCATTTTATCTGAAGAAGAGTAAGGAGACTGACCTTGCGAAGATAGTGGCATGCATAAACAATGGATGAAGCTGCTGGAATAAGGGCTATCCATTCAGTAAAGAAGAAAACCATGCTAGAGGGATTCTGGGATGTTGAGTTATTCAAATATTGTAATAAATGCCATCCTATTTTTCTACTTTCCTACAGGTAGTTGAATGGAAGCCACAGGCATTCTATGTGATCATCTATGCTCACCTGCTCAGCCCCTCCAATACCCTTCTCCCTAAAAGAATGATATATATACATTATTTTTGCCTATATTATTTCAAAACCAAACCATCAAAGAATGGCTCTCACTAAGCATTCTAATGGCTTACAATAAAGACTTCGTTGTTAAAAATTTGTATGACTTTGATCTAATGGAGTCCAGTAAAAGACAACACATTTTGAAAGTAAATTATTCACCCATATGAAGCAATAAATAGTTCTTAATAAGTCACTCTTTTTCAAGGTTGTATTTGGGGTGCCTGATAGTCACATTCATACTGAATGGTGAATAAGAAACATCAATAGAGCTGGTCATTTGTGCTGGTATACCACAGATATATTATTTTGATGATCAAGTACATAATAAAATAGTTATGAAAAAAATATATGTGTTCATTGTGGTATAGCACTACTTCCTATGGTCAGTAGGTCTGCATTCAAGACTCAGTGTAGACTCAGAGTCCATAAATCCTTAGTAATAAAATATTTTGTTTCTCTAATGCAGTATTTAAAAATAAATCCTGATAGCATATATCTCTTTCTTTGGAAAATAAGATTCTTCTGAAAATCACTTCATATTATGATATACAAGAGAATACTGCTCCCTTACCCACCTGCTACCCTAAATAATCAAAACCAAACACAGCTGCTCCCTTTAATCCAAAGAACACAAACACATATGATGGTAGGACATCCTAATTGCTTGAAATGACTGATATATAAATATAAATATATAAATAAGTATATATTTCATATTCATATCTAATTTTAAACTTAATGAACACCCATCACAGATAGTTTAATTCTTAAAAGCACTGGTTTACCCTCATTTAGCTCTAGTTATTTAAAAGCCAACAATTTTTTCATGCATTTCTTCTAATTCATTTGAACTTTGGCCTATTTGGGATTTTAAAAAATATTATATATCTGCCATCACTTGTATTCCAAACATTTCCTAATATGGTATTTTCTGTGATTTCTGTTAGTATAAAATTTGCATCCCTATCTTCCCGATTGCTTATGAAATTCTCCACTAAGTACTTCCCACTGATTCCACATGTAACTCACCAAAAAACAAGAAAATTTGTTCAAAGTGAATTAGATAAAGCAACCATAGTTTAATACAAAACAAAATGACCATGTCAAAAATAAGTAACTCATCAGGGACTTAATTCATTGGCTTAATAGAATATAAATTGTTTAAATGAGAGAAGGAAGAAGAGAATTAAATTCCTCATCTTTACTTCAAAGGGATCGAAACTCTATAAGAAGCTGCTTTTCAATTTCCCCAAATCTTTAGGGGGATTCAGAGCAAGGGGGATGAAGTCCAAGGGAAAACTGGAGAAAGGGCTATCACTCCTTATGGGATTCAGGTTCCCCCACAAGGGGAAGCCATGATAAATTCAGGAAGAGGGAGACATAGTGGTTTTAACCAATTTGAAGACAACCCAGGTAAGGGTTTGAGATCTGTTAACCAATTTTAAGTTACTAGTTGAAAATACCTATTTTATCGGTGCCTCCATTAAATAAAGTTATATTGATTCACATTATTTTTTGCCTACTAACTTTATCTGCCTGGGATTACAAAGCACTTTTGTGCTTTTCCACTGAATTTCTTATCAATATTGAAACTTCAAAATATAATGAGTAGGAAATCTTAAAGTTTCAATAACATCAGTTTCGTTCATTTTGTAAGCATTCTGTGAGCAAAAGATCAAGTTTTTCTGGTGTTTTAAACTATTTTACACATAAAATTTAAAATTATCTAGTGTCTGATTAATAGGAAAAAACTATACAATGTATCATATAATATGGCAATTTTTAATCTTTGCATGAGTAAAAGTTAGAATTTGTTTAATAAATTAAAGAGACATACATTAAAATTTACCTAGTGTATTTGATTAAATGTATTGGTTCAAATTTTTTCCTACCTCACTGATTCTATCCCACAGTTCCCCAAAAAGAAAGATAGAAACCTAAGTATTTAAGTTGGGCATGGGGAAAACATAGAACATGATCTCATCCAAAGATGCCCTTACCAGTATGATGAAAAAAAAAAAAGACATGTTAACATATTTAACATTAAAATATTTTCATTGTCTTAATTTAATTTACCATTGGATATGATAATAGAGAGGAAAAGGTAAGGTAGGAAAATGGACATGGACTCTTTCCTTCTAATCACATCTTTGACAAGATAGCACCAATAAATATTAACCAGCATAAAATACCACAGACAACACAATATGCTACCAGGGGCTATATACTATTGCAAATGTTACTTGCAAGTATAGAGATGGAAAGTTAAAGTCAATATTAAACTTCATATGAAGTAAATACATTACCCATAATGGGTTTGTAACTCCGCCAATGTAAATGGAACATAAATCCAATGAGGGGTTTGGTATGATTTTGATAATTATTTTTATTTCATTAACATACATAACATCCTTCCTTTCATTTATTTCCAATTTTAAATAATTTTATTCATCCAGAGTACTCTAATTATGATATAACTTGTTTAAAAATAATTTATTTCAACAGCTTTTAGTTATTAGGAGAATAATCAGAAATATACTTGATTTTAGGGAAATAAAAATATTAAAAGTAAATTCTGACATATATATTATCCAAACAATATAGTTAGCTAAGTAGCATACTTCCCAACCAGGAATAAATTTCACATAAGAACTATGAAATACTTAAAATGCTAAAAGAACAGAGAGTAAACTTTTCTATATATATGTGACTGTTAAAGAATAAAGATAACTACTTTCAGATAGAATGAGCAAAAATAAAGGTGATTGCAAATTCCAAATGGCATCATCATAAGGATCTAAAAACATTACCAATTTAGACATTTGCTTTTTGTATTCGATAGATTATGATTCAAACAACATCATATATATCATAATATTCTGACCCTGTGTTTTATGATTTAATAAAGAAATGAAGTTCATGGGATAGATAATCAGGAAACAGTTCGGCTGGGAGGGCCAGATGTTGGTGGATGACGCAGGTTTAAGGTACAGATCATTTCTCTGAAAGACTTCCATTTTTCTTCCACACCTACACATACATAGAATTCTATGTGTGTACGTGCGTGCGTGTGTGTGTTTCACTGTGTTTACATCAATATTTAGGTTTGGTGAAGAAATAAAGAACTAAACTGTATAAAATTTTCAAGAACTTTGTGGAGTACGAACCTCTAAAAACCTTAGATACTGTATTCAGAATATGGCCTGTTAATATCATTTTTCCCTAAGAGCCAGATGATAAAATGGAATTTAACATTGTTACTATGTGCAGCTATTTAGAGAATTTATCTTTCCTAATAATCTGAGTGTCCTAAATAGTTTACACAAAAGGCAGCCCTAATTAGAGGGCAATCTGGGATTTAAAAAAAAAAAAATTTACTTCAGATTTGTGAATAGAAGAAAACTAAGTATATTTAAGTTTGTTTTTCCTGCTCATGTGCAGTTGAGAAATTTAGTCTCCACGATTTTGATTCATTGATCCCTAATTCATTGAATGATATTTTATGAATGTATTTGATGTTCAAGGAGTCTCATGATTCTATTAGCCTTTTATAGCTTTTCTTCCTTGAACCAGAAAGTAATGCTTTGCCAATCTTATAATTTAACTACTTTATTATTATTTTTTAAAGAGCCTTTAGTTACATAAATGTTACATTAAAAATATAGGGGATTCCCATATACCTCACCCCCTGCGCATCTAACTAGTTTTCAAAAAAGTTTATGCTCATTTTTAGGGTCAGAATTCCCTAAATTTGAATTGAATTTATAAAAGAAAATGGAATACTTCCCAATGAACTTACAGAAAACTAAAAATTAGAGTTTTAATACCAAGCCTACCTAAAATTGATGATGAGCTTGGGTTTATTTTTCTAAGAATTTAATCTAAGAAATGACAAGATACGTGTTCCAGAAAGAAAATCTGAATCAGGATATGGTAGAACAATATTTCATTTCCAGTATTGCCACTAATATACTATTGATTGTTGTATGTCTTTCCTGAGTCTAATTTTCTCTTTATTCTTTTCTCTTTATTATTAAACATACTTTTTAGCTTCTGCATACCATTTTACTATCTCAGGTGCTTTAGTTTGTTCTTTATAAAATGACAATACTTTAAAAGATTGATGTCTAAAATCACTTTGAACTTCTCAAGTATATGTTCAAAATTCTTTATGTTGTAAATATTTTTATTATATTTAGGTTTTGTACTGACCATAAATTTATATTTATACTGTTTCCTCATAAGAAATTAATATAAAAGGTCATTTTTTGATGGTCAGTCTGAAAGGAAACTGTATTTAGGACACTTCCCTTATGCAAATGGGCAAAAATAAATACATTCACAATATATTGTGATTAAGTTTAAGCCAAAATTTCCATATCCTAAATTCTTTGAGAGTCTAAATATTAATTGTATGTGTATGTGGCAACATCAAAAACATTACTTATTGTGAAAGAGAAATTGTTATATTTCTCCAAAAGTCCTTTCATTCAGGTTCCCAAAACAGATTTAAACTGCCATTTATGTTGAATTATTAATACATAGCAATAATTCAATTTCTTTGCAGGAACACAGACAAAGCAGAATTCCAGTGACAGCCATATGAAACAGCCTCTCAGCAGTAAGTACTTTTATATAGCATCCTTCAGAATAGAAGATCACAAAGGGTTTTTTACAATAGGCTCTCTGGATTGATGATTCCTCAAGAGGCCAAACAAATCAAAGGAAGTAAACTTTAGTGGCTAGTCTTTCCTGGAACACTTGCTACAATAAGGTATAATAGGATGAACTTAAATAGAAATGGTGGGCAGGATTTAATGTCATTTGAGCTAGTAGTTAGTTTTTATTGCTAGTATTCAAAGTGAACCCCTGCTTTGGGCATTCTCCTTTGCATATTTCTTTCTAGTTAACAGTCTAGCTTGAGTTTCAAATACTTAAATTGATATCATTATTAAGATATTTTATGTAACATTATAAGATTGGATGCGATTTTCCTCTTTTTGTTTTAGTAGAATCTATTTCATTTAAATTTAATTTCAAAATTAAGCCTAGTACTTTCAATAAAAGAGGACAATTGCTTTAAGGAAAACATTAAAGGAAACGTTTTTAAAACCTGGATATTATATTATAATACTTGAGAACAGAAGATTCCAGAGAGCTGAAGATTTCAAACTGAGAATGCCAATAAGAAAGTATCTTGAAATGTGCAGTAATCAGATTAACAGACTGAAAGCAAATAGAACATCAAAGGATTGTAATGTGTGAATCTACCATAATATTTGCTACTTTTCAGCAATAATTTCTTTAAACTAATTCCTTTGCCATCAGGATTGTTTCCTCAGGCCAATATGATAATAACTGCTACCCTACTAACTGCAGCAGACTTTTAATCAACTAAAAATTGTTTATTTTTACAGGAAATGAAAGTTGAGTGCTAGACAGATGAATAATGGAAGAAAGTCTTTATGAGCCAAAAAATCTCTGAGAGGGACTAGAGAAAAAAATCTGTAAGCATTATATATTTTCAGGAATTTCCAGAGGCCACAGACTATGAGTATGCTTAGTTAAACAAAAGAAGGTTAAATATTATTCTTTCAGCAGGCAACAAATATGTATTGGCTTTGTCTACTGGAGACCTAAAAATAAGACAAATAAAATGAATTGGATACAGATATTACTCTCAAGAAGTTTGCATTGTGCTGGAAATTATTATTATATATATACATACATAATAAAAACTATAATGCAAAATGAAAATAGAAGAAGATGGCCCTGCAACATTGTGTGTTAGGCTTGGCCAATTCAATCAGTTTTTCCCACAACTGCATGAAATTAGACTAATGCTGTTACAATGGAATCCATAGAAGACCAAGCCTGTAATTATACTATGTGTACTATGGTAATTATGCTGTCATTTAGTTAATATATCACTAGTCTATGAAGTTGTAATGGGTCATGTAACTTTTCTCTATACAAGAAGTATGCTTGAAGAGTATGCTACTTTCATTATACAAATCATCACAGACTGCCAGCAAATCATCGAAAAACCATACCTTTCAACCCAAAATTGAGTAGCAAGAATATTCGCCACTCCTCCTCAGTCTGAGTAAAGACAAAGAGAGGGTTCCCTGAATACTGCTTCTGTAAGGTAGGTAAGAAGCTGACACACACATGTAGAAACAGTCAAAAGAGTTTGGGAGATTGAGAAATGCCAGTAAAGTAATGTCCAAGACTATGAGGGTTAACAGTTCTTGTAGGCTATAATTCTGTATATTGTAATAAAAGATTGTTAGTATTTCAGTAACTAAAGCTTCTTTAAAAATAAAAACTAAAAAAAGATTTTAGATTAAAATCAATGGTCTAGCTATATAAATTTTAGTATTAAATCATTAGATTGCAAGAAAAATCCTTTCAGGTATAGGTTCTTTTATTATATTATGTAATAAATAATAAAAGTAAATTATATACAACACGATGATTCTTTTTTTATTAAGATGTTATCCTGGATTTATTCAATAATGCCAATAAAAATTTGCCATGACAAGAAAAAAAAAAGATTTCATTAAAGTTTTTTAGCTCAATTTATTCTTTCTAAATATGTAATAAGACAATATTCTGAAAATATTATTTAGTCTCAACTCTACAAAAGAAAATAAAGAAAAGGAAATTGGTATTCAGCTATAACCATAGCAGAGGGAGCCCTGCAGGATGATGTGGTGATAATAAAATTACAAGTGCTGTAATAAGAAGGTAAACACTAGGGGGGCAGAACCCAAATCCATTTGCTTAACTCCCTCTCTTTATTGAAGATTTGTCTTCTATAGGTTCCCACTAAAGAACTTTAGCTAGAAAAGGGTAAGAAAAAAAGTTTATCTTAATAAGGGTGAGGAAACTATTTCCTTAGAGTCCAAATGTTAAATAACTTCTACATTCAATGGCTTCTCTATTGGATCTAGCATGGACCCGGAATAACCAACATTAACGACCTGTGTCTGTCTTAGGCTGATGTACATTAATGACTTAAAAGTACAGCAGTGGCAAATAACCTTTTTTCTTGCTATTTGTAGCCCTTAGAACTTGGTCAGGCACTACAAAGGAAGAATACACAGGTAACTCCTTCCTCTTTCTACTCTACTCTTTCATTCTAAACCCAGGAATAATTCTCTGTGAAGGGAGGAAGGAAGTATGAGGAAGAATGAAAAGCTTAGTAATGGCATAGGACAAGTGGAAGTGCCTTTACCTATGTGGATGAATTTTGCCTCACTTTCATGCCTGCTTTAACACTTGGTTATATTTCAAGAACTAAAACTATTTTGTTATTTTAGATTACTGGCTGAGATGTGAACTTTATTTACAGTGTTTCTATTGAGTATAAGCAAGGCAGCAGTACTGACTGCTTTATTTTGACAATCAAAATATGTGTGCTATGAAAATTTTTGGATTGTGTCTGATATCATAACAGAGCCACAAAAATAGATATTTCTGATGGGACTTTTCAAACAGTGACTGTCAAAAGTTACCCACCCACAAAGAAGATTTAGATTAAGGCTATAAAAAGCTTGCTGTTGGAATTACTAACTCTTAGAAAGTGGAAGAGGAATTAATTCTGTAAACACAACAGAAATAGGGACGAGATGGTGGTGAATATGAAGAAATCTGAAAATGTTACCAATGATCTAAGGATTATAAAATACCAACAAAACAAATGGATTTTGGATCAAGAACACAATTTACTTTCAAATCATTCAAATTTAAATATATGTATTTTTTTCAGGTTAAGAATAAACAATTATATATCCATAATACATGAAAGAGAATCAATGAACTTTACTCATATATTCCAATACATATGAACACCTACCATGTGCCAGGCACTGTGCTTGGTAAAGGGGATAAAGAAATAAACAATCATGTCATATCTTTGGATAAAAGTTGATGTGGCAGATTTTATTATTCAAGCATAGCTAAACAATATTTCCCATCTATAATTCTACATTCTTCATAAAGTATGACTTGCTACTTATTCCATCATCAAAAGTTGAAGTCTCTTTTCCCAAACCTTCAATTCTGGCAGGTTTGTGACTACAGCCAAAGTAACACTAAGTGACATCCAAGGATAGGTCATTAAAAGTGGCATGGCTTCCACCTGGTTTTCATGGGACACCTACCTACTTTTGGAGTCCTGAGCCACCATGTAAGTGTTATGAACACCCTATGAGGAATTCTAAACTAACCCATGTGGGCAGATTACATGGTGAAGCCCTTAGATAACCTAATGAGACAGATGCCCAGCAAGCCTCCAGCTGCTTCAGCACTCCTCTGTTCTTGCTTCAGCCACCATCAACCTGCAACTGCATGAAAGACCTGATCCAAAACTCTCCAGTCAAGATTCAGAGAAACGTTGAGGGCTGAAAAAATGATTGTTGATATTTGTTCTAAGTAACTAAGATTAGGGTGATTTGTTATGCAGTAATTAATAACTAAAACCATAATATACTAAGATCTTTGAAATGTAGCCAAAGCAGAGATTTGAGAAAAACTTGCAGATAAAAAGATATAAAATCATTTATCTGACCTGTCATCTTAAGAAGCAAATTATACCCAAATTAAATAGAAGAAAATAATAAAAATAAAAATCAATGAAATGAAAACTGACAAACCATAGAGAAAAGTCAATGAATTCTATAGTTAATAAAATCATTAAAACTTTAGCAAGATTGATCAAAAAAGAGAAAGATAAAAACACATTATGAATAACAGGACTAAGAAAAGGGACATTACTACAGAGCCTATAGATTGTAAAAAAAAAAAAAGTTTATAAGGGAATAACATGAACACTGTTATGCTAATATATTTGACAACCTAGATGAAATAGTTGAATTCCTTTTAAATCAGTACTTACCACAACTGACAAAAGAAGAAATGAAAAAATCTGAATAGCCCTATGCAATTAAAGTAATTGAATTCATGTTAAAATCTTTCCCACAAATAAAATTCCAGATACAGATGGCTACACCAGTGAAATCTATCAAACATTGAAGAAGAAACAGTATCTTCTACACAAGTTCCTTCATAAAATGAAGAAAGAGAGAAGACAACCAAGTTTACATTATGTGGCCAGCATACCTGATATTAAAATCTGACAAAGACATAAGAAAATAATATTAAATATAAATATATCTCAAGAACATAGCAAAATATAAAAGGGTCATGCATGCTGATCAACTGGTATGCAAGGTTGCTCAACATTAAAAAATCAATGGGGTAATTCATCACATTAACAGACTAAAAGAAGAAAATTTCTTGATCATCTCTTTAGAAGGAGATAAAACATTTGATAAAATACAATTCTCATTCTTGATGAAAACATTCAACAAATAAGGACTAGAAGTGACCTTTCTCAAACCTATAGACACTGAAAAACCTATAATTAACATCAAAATAGTGGTAAAACTTCGAATGTTTATCCTCTAAGATTAGGAACATAGGAAAGAGATACACTCTCACCACAACTATTCTATATTATACTGAAAGATTAAGCCAAAGAAAAAGACAAGGAAAAAATAAGCTTAAGACATAGGAAGGAAGCCTTAAAACTAATTTTATTTGCAGACAAGATTTTATAAAATTCTGAAATCTACAAAATAACTACTACAATGCCTATAAGTTAGCATGGTCATAGGATTCAAAGTCATTATAGAAATATCACCTTTGCTTGTATATAATAGCAACAACTAATTGAAAATAAAAATTCTAAAAACTATTACAATAAAATCAATGATGACAAAATACTTAGGAATTGGGGCTTCTTCACTAAAAACTACCAAATATTGCTGAAAGAAATAAAAAAAGATCTAAATGAACTAAGAGATTCATTATTGTTAAAATATTCATTTTCATCAAATTGATCTATAGATTCAATGTAATATCAGTCAAAATATCTAGACATTTTTAACAAATTGATAAGCTGATTTTAAAATTGATATGGAAACACAAAGAATCTAAAATGTCCAAAACAACCTTTAAAAAGAGGAACCAGTTGAAATAATTAAACTGCCTGATTTAAAGACTTACTTTAAATTTATGCTCATCTAGACAGTATGGAATTGGCACAAGTATGGACCTGTACATCAGTAGAACAGGTCAGAATAGATGCACACATATATATTCACATTCCAATGGTTGTCAACCGAGGTACCAGGAGAGTTCAGTGAGAAAAGGAAATTCTTTTTAATGGATTGTCCTGGAATAACCAGATAACTGTATGGAAAAAAACATGAACCTTGACCCTTAACTCTTAGCACACAATGTATGATAAACCTAAATATAAAAGCTAGAACCATAAATGTTCAATAGGAAAACAGGGGAATATTTTGCAAATTTGGGATAGACATATTTTTTAGATAGGACATAAAATGTATGAACCATATGAGAAAGAAAATTCATAACTGGACTTGGCTATAATTAAAATTTTCTGTTTATTAGAAAACACCATTTGAAAAAGGAATAGGCAAGCACCATACTAGAAGGAAAATAGTTATAATACAAATATCTGAAAAAGGATTTTTATCCAATCTATATAAAAGCCCCAAAATACCAACTAAAGACAACTCAATGCAAAGGAGGATACGACTTGAAGAACAACTTCATAAAAGAAAATATAATCAATGCACATCTGAAATGGTGCTCAACATCATTAGTTATCATGGAAGTGCAATTAAAGCAACAATGAGATACCACTACACATTCGTTAGAATGACTAAAATTAAAAAGGCTGACAATATTGAATGTAGATTATGATGTCAACAATTACTAAGGAGAAGGCAAAATGGAATATTCGTTTTGGCAAACTGGCAACTATCTTAAAAAAAAAAAAAAATCCAAACATTCATCTTCTCTATTAATCAGAAATTTCATTGTTAGGTACTTATGCAAGAGAAAGGAAAGCAACAGTCCACCAAAAGCCTTACATAAAAATGTTCATAGCATCATTACTCACAATTGCAGAAAACTAGAACAATCCATGTCCATAGGAAGACTTAAATAGGAGAATGCAGTAAAAGTAATTGTGGTATAATAGTATAGCATTAAACACTAAAAGGAATGGACAAACAATAAATATGACAAGTAAAAAAGCTCAAGAACATAAGAGAAAAAGACCAGATACAAAAGAATCTATATTGTATAACTCCATTTATGTAATGACCAAGACCTAGTGAAACTAATCTATGGTAATAAAAATTCAAGAGTGGATGCCTCTGGCAAGAGGATGAAGTGGGCAGAAATTATCAGAAGAGAGGATTGAGGAAACGTCTACTTTCTGAGGGGATGGAAATGTTCACTATCTTATTTTGGGTAATGGTTTCATGTGCTTATACAATTGTCAATTCCCTGAACTAAACACAATTAAAATAAAACACAGAGAACTGGATAAGAGAAATTGGAGAAGGCAAGTTTAAACAACTCTTCAAGGGATTTTGCTGTATAGGGACAGAGACACAGAGCAGTAGTTGCAGGAAGAAAATATGTCACAAATGATTGGTTTTCTTTCTTTTTAAGGAAAGAGAAACATAATGTGTGCAGTATTCTGATGGAGAAAAAACTATTAAAGGTAAAAAAAGAAAATCGATGTTATGGTTGGGAGAGGGAAGAAAGATGTCTTTGAGTAAATGAGAAAAGATGGAATCCAGTGCTATAGCGAAGGGTTTGGCCTTTATTAAGAACAGTGACAATTTCATGCACAATTACAGACAAGAAGTTGAATACATAGCACTTGACATTTTCTAACTCAGTTTCATTTCATTATCTTACTCTTACTCAACAATCTTACTAAGCAGATGGAACAGCTACTATCAATTCAATTTTACAGGCAAAACACTGAAGATCTACCTACTTACCTATCACATTTATTTGAAGGTCTTGTTCATCATCACATCGTTTATAATCTCTAACACTACAATCAACTATTTCATTATAATAGAATTAAAAAATATATATTAGTAGCAGAATGATGGGACAATTTGCATACATGAACAAAAGTCTGAGTGTCTGGTTCAATAATCAGCACTTGTTTTTATAATTTGGACAATCATATCATTTTTCCTTAGCATTGATGAATTTGGAAAACTTGTAGGAATATACTGTAAGCTCCTTTGTTTTAAACAAATTAAAAAAAACAAAACAAAAAAAACACACAGCCTTCAATTCTACTTCAAAGGGGAGATGTGTTTTTTTTTCCTTATAAATGAAAGTTCTAGAAATCAGTAAAAATTTATTCATTAACATTCAAGGTTTTGGCAGGAAAATCCAGACCAAAGTAAAAGTAATAATTTGTGTATAATGAGGAAACTTGTAAAAAATATTGCATAAAACTTGAATAGGGATATAAAATCCACCAAGTTTGGGAATGTGTCCAATTAATTCATTAAAGATATTAACTCCAGTTAAATGTGCGTGTATGAAAGTGTATGCGTATGAAAAAGAGAAAGAGAGGGAGGAAGAAAGAGAGAGAATGGAATACCTCAACAAATAATTTACACTTTTAATGTTACTGTCTTGGAGAATATCACAATGTTCATTCTTAGTGACTACAATAACGAGTCACCATGAGTCATGATGTTAAAAGTCAGCTTTGAGTCAGGCCGAGATTCAAGTCTTTGTTCAGTCACTTAATTGGCTACTAAACTACAATTTCTTCCTTTGTAAAATGGATATAAGAAATGTTACTCCAGAGTCTTGTGCTGATTAATATGTTACAGGAAGTTCTTACATGCTATCAAGCACGCTTTTACCACTATGTAATTGGCACTTTTAATGCATGCAATTATTTACAAACATTTTTATTAATTATAAATAACCCCCAAATAAACTTTTTAGGAGAAGTCATGCCAGTTATGTAACTAATTGTGTAGTTGTAAAATGCAATTCGCATGTGCTTATCCCATAATTAAAAATACCCAGTACCCACAAAAAGCTACATCACAATTGAGCATAGAGAACCACTTCACCTGCAGACAGTACTTCACCATTTCCTTTACTGAAGTGACTAGGATGAAGGGGTTTTTGTATAAATTGTTTCCTTTGCTTTTACACCAATGTGGTCGTATTTTCATGCTTTTCTCAAAGTGGATTCAATTTTCATTAACAATCTACCTTAGACAGCTTTTATTTCTATATCCAGTCACATTCCTTTAAACAGGATGAAAGACTTCCAATGGATGAAAATACTCCATTTTTTCCTAACAGTTCTATCTTGGAAAACATTTGGGTTGTTCGTAGCTTTTTGATTTTTCAAGCATCAAAAAAGATCAAAAAATCATGATCTTTCATGAATATCCTTGTACATGTATACTTAAGACAAATCCTCAGAAGCAAAATTCTTTGGTTGAAAGATATGTACAACACAGATAACATTTATCCCAGTTCTGTATAATCCTTTAGGTTATATTTAGTCAAGTTCATGGGTAATCAAGGTCATAGTGTAAAGTCCTTGCTATCCATTTTGAATCATCTTGGAACAAATTTTTTCCAGCTATCACAAACAACTTGTAAATTGATTACAGATGTTAATTGTCCTAAATTTATTGTTGAATAAGCAAAACTAAATTGTTAACCTGAAATTCAGATTACTTTTACTGTTGATGGTAGTGATTTTTATAGCATGACAATAGATAGAAATTTGCTTTATAAATAGAGAAATATTTGAAGCAGAGGGAGCTAAAGTCTCAGTTTAAGAAGTCTCTACAATCCCTGAAATCCAGCACTACCTTGCAAATTGACATGGATTGAAAGGTTACAGAAAATTTAACACTCCTATCTTCCTTGGCAAAGTCTTGCTTCAGTTTTATGTTGAGTTGATATCTCATTAGACATCTTATTCAAAATAGGATCATAACTTCATATTTTTTATGATTTATCTCCCAAGTTGGGTTGATAGAAAAATTGAAAGTGCTTTTTTCTCTATAGTCTATATAACTATATTCAATGTCGTACTTTCCTGAAATAAGGGAAATTACATAGGTGAAATTCTCAATTTCTGTTCCCCAACTCATACCTCTGATATTTCTACATGAATTTAGTAGCATTCGCTTAATTTATCATTTTTAAAAACTATTTTAAAAAATTTTAGAAAGCTATCTTTAACATCAGTGATTTATTTTCCTTTCTTAATAACCCGACTTGAGCCTGATTAAAAGAATAACACTTTTCTTCCTTCACTTTTTAAAGCTGAAAAGTGCAATGTTTGGCAACAGAATAATTACTTATCAAATAGACACAAAATTGTTATTTTAAGGCAAGAATAATAAAGAAGGTGGACAATAGCAAAAATGACTGAGTTTCTAATACAACTTGAATTTTACTCTGATTAATTTTCATCCATGGGACTTGTTTTAGGCACCAGAACAATAATGTCACAGGGACTTGTAGGAAACAAGTCTTATTGTATGGGTTGACAATACCAGCAAACAAGATGGGAATCATATAACTTGCAAGTGTGAAGCAGTCATTTTAAACATTTGCATGTGATTCCCAGAACCATTCATCTAGATTTTATGTGGTGGTACAACTGATAATATAAACCTGGGGATCTTTCTGCTCAGGGAAGTATCATGAGGTTTTCCATCTCATTGCTTTGCTTATTTTCCCAAACCTAATAATTCCTTTTTCATTGACCCTCAGCATGAAACATAATAATGTTATGTTACTATGTATTAGGAATTAGTTTTAAAAGGCTTCAAAGAGCCAATCTATACAGTAGGAGGGCAGCTATGTATTTTGCCACAGGCACAGCTCCACGGAATGCTGCTGATGAAAAGTTTTGCAGATGGCAGCAACAATTCACCTACCTGTTCTCCCTGCAGCAGCATGATACGTGCAAAGTTCATCTGTCAGTGACCAGAAGTGTAAGTTTTCTTTTTCTTTTGCAACTTCTCTGAACTTGGTGCACCAAGTAATTTGTCAGTTTGGGTGACCATTTGTGCATGCAAACAAAGGTCTTTTTTTTTTTTTCCCCAGAAGTAAATCTCTGCAAACTGTCAGAGTCTTTCCTCTCCTGGTTGCTAATAATGGAAATCTGCATCATAACAACCCTAGAGATTTGTAGCAAGTCATTATTCCAGTGATAGCTTACAACTTGCTATATTGATCTAGTACAAACCCCCAAATTTTTTTGCCTCAGCTTTTTCAAAGATAAGAGAATCTGAAGAGGAAAAAAATACAAAAAAAAACACATTTTATCCTTATATCACGAGTTGGAACATTCACTCATTAGCTATGGTTATGTACATTAAACAGGGAGAAGCATTCAAAGAGAGATCCTCTGAACCTAATTTCAGAGGAAATTAGGGTTAATGAAATTTCGTTTCAGTGTGAATGACAGGTAGACCTCATCCTAATTCATACATGCTATGCAAAGTTTGGAAATGTCTCATGATGGAGGCATTTGAGGGAAATCTTTGCAGTCTTTATCTAACAACCACACTCTCTGTATTAAATAATTTTCAGTTTTTTACACTGTCTCAGTAAGGGTCTATAACTAATCAAGAGTGATTGTTTCCCTTTGTTTGATGAAACATGTATAAAATTGTGTGTGCTAATATTCCAAGGACAGATGCTGTGCAAAGATCACATCAATGAATCAAACCAGACCTGATTAAGTGATTTAATTCAAGTTACACTTTTTCTTTTAGAAAGGGAATAAATAATCCCATCCTTTTTAGTATTACAGCAATATTCTAAAGTAGGATAAAGACAACTGCTATATCAAAAAATGAAGTAAATATACTGCAGCAATTATTAAGTTTATCAGAGCAATGAAAAAATGCATCTACAATATATGTACTCCAATTAGTTGATTAAAATATATTAAGAGTTAATTATTTTGATATTTGCCTCAATTATCTACTTTGCATATATTCAAAATGTTACGGGACCTGAACTTTTCCTGAATAAAAGTAAATCAGAAAAGCATACATGTAAAAAATATAAAAGAACTATGGTATTATTGCAGTTTGGGTAATCATTTCACTTAAGTGTTTTGTTCATAGGAGATATCAAGTGATAATACACTAAGGCTTTAAAGTGTTTATCCAGTGAAATAATAATACATTCATCAGCCACAGATAAGTCACTTCTTGACCTTGACCAAAAATGAACTTTAATGTGGGAGCTTAATTCATTTTCCCTTTCCCTGTGTTTTCCATCATGTGTTTGGTGAGCATTCATTGATTTTATGTTTATTGTCCTGTCATTCTTTCAAGTGAAGACTTGAACATAAAGGAGCAAGTTAACCAGTTCTTTTGGCTCAGAAAAGTTCAGGTTTGACAGTAACAATAATTATATCTGGTTGAATATTCCAACTCATGATATAAATAAAAGCCTATTATCCTGGATGCTATTTATAGCATGATTAAAAAAAAAAAAAGAAACTTTTGCTAGTGAGATATAATGCCCAATTATATTGACTATTTCCTGGGCTTTGTGCAAAACAGTTACTATTAAAAAAAAAACACCCAAAATGACCAAAAAATAAATGTGATTTTTATATATATATATCAACTTGGTCATGCTGTTCAACAAAAAATATTGGACTCTGATTTTTCCTGCCATCTGGTGGCAATATCAAAACTCAGGCAAAATATATTCAATGATTTAAACAATGCACTCTAATTTTAACTTTAGATCTTTTTACCACGTTCAAACAAAGTAAACTCAAATTAATTTAATAGTTTCCTAGCAACAGATTTAATCAGTATAGTTAATTTCATGTACAATCTAAATTAACCTGTTATTTTAACTATATTAAGTAGCACCTCAAAGATTAATATTCTTTGAAACCATAACATAAATGCTATAATACACAGAAAATAAGACTCTCAAATAAAACATTGGTATCATTTTAAGTTCATAGTTCAAATTTTAACACTTTCATTATTATAAATTTAGCAGACAAGAGCAGTACAGTATTAATTACTTCTAATAGTCAAAGGGTTAGATTTTATAAAATATATAGAATAGTTTCAAAACAAGGATGTGCCAGAATTATGAGAACCCCCATTCTTGATTTTTTTTTTGAAATTGAGGGATGAGGATAAATACCTCTTTCTGAAGTTGTTTAAACATTCAAAAAGGCAGTATAAGAAAAATAAATATAGTTTTACATATTCTATAAGTTAAATATTTTTTGAATGTATTCAAATGAGAGGACAAAATATATTTACAATATGAATTTTTTACTTAAAAAAACTGCTTTGTTTAATATTTTCTAGATTATTGAACAAATGTGTTTGAAAAGATGTTTGATAATTTAATATTTCTTAATGTTCCAGAGATGATTGATCACATAAGTCATTCTATAACGTCTTCACAATATCTTAAAAGGTGTGAGAGTGTATTCTATATTACATGTTAATTTCAGTGAAGTAAACTAAGTTAGTGACAATAACAGTTAACAGTCTCTGTTCTTTATTTCAGAGGGTTTTTTTTTTTCCCCAGAGTGATAATCTCTGAATTTTTCATTAACAATTTCTCCTTACAATATGATCTGGAGCTCCTTATCAACATATCTGTGCTTAAGTAAGATGAATGGTCTTAAAGTTTATAACTAAATTATTAAAAATTTCTTGTTTATAAACATAAGCATCTTTAAGAGAGTTTTGAGTTACATTTTTCTGCATTTCAAGGAGAAAACATCTATTCTGTTTCATATGTGGTGGGGGAAGTGTTAGAAAAGACAACTAATATAATAACCAAAACATACTACAACTTTTATGCTAAGAATATTCTTTCTTACCTAGTTGGCAGTAGGCAATAGCTGAAATAGCTCATGAGACAGCTGAATGGCTGATTCCTGCAGGTCATATGGATACATGTTCTGTCTACACAGCATAAACCGAAGTGGAAATTTGGCAGCTCCCCAATTTATGTGCTCCTTGACAATTCAGGCCTTAAAGTAGATTTAACACTTGTGAATGTGATACCTAAATGTAAGGATGTTTGGGATGATATTCTAAAATTATTTCATGCACTTCACAGCTTGTCAGGTTCTCTTATGTGGGAAAGTATTTAAAAAGCAGAAAATATCACCTGCCCTTATTTCTAATCTCTATGCATATAAAAATATGCCTGTGAAATAAATTAGATACTTGGACGTCTAGGATTTTTGAATCAAGTCAAATTTGGGCTGGGGATGGATTAAATAAAATCTTAATATGAGAGAATTTATTATATCATTTTGAAGGCCCAAAGAAAAACATAATTTATAGTATTCTTGGAGTCTTAAATTCAAACAGGAGTCACTCATCCAATTTTTTGAACATTTATGTGCCAGACACCGTGATTAAATAAGTAAGGAGGCATCATCATCTCTTAACCATTTAACTTTGAATAGACCAGTTATCAAGCCATAATAATTGTACTATCTCAAACTAAGACTCACATCAACTAAAAAAAGATTTAAATTTTGCAAAACTTTGGTGTTTATCAAAGATTAATATATTTATTTATGCAACTACATAGATATGTATCTTATAGCAAAGCCTTTAGAAAATCACTCATTGGATAAATTGTTCAATTTAAAAACAAAAGTCTGAGTTTACTCACTGTACTCAGTTAAGACTGGTGAGACCACACAATATCCGTCCTCCCATGTCTGGCCGGCCCCACTCAACACAATGTCCTCAAGGTTCATGAACTATAACAAATCCCACACTTTTCTATATTCTATACAGTAATCATTGTTTGGCCCAAATATGATTACTGTATAGAACATAGAAAAGTTAGATTTGAACTTTAGTTCCTCAATTAGCATATTCAAAATGTGCTTTCGTATGAATAATTTTCTTTAAATGTAGAGATTTTGGTAGACAGTATTCTAAGATGACCCCAATGACCCTCACCCATGTATAATTTCCTTCCCAAATTTTACATGCAGTTGCTAGCTTGAGGATGGGGGAGGCCATGTGAAAAAGAATGTGGAGAGCATCTAAGAGCTAAGAGGAGACTTCAGCTGATGGCAACCAGAAGATGGGGAGTTTAGTCCTACAACCACCAGGAACTGAATTTTGCCAACAACCTGAATGAGCCTGGAAGAAGAACCCAAGCATTACATGAGACTGCAGTTCTGGATGTCACCTTGATTTCACCTTGGTGAGATCCTAAGCAGAGGAAAGAGCTAACCTGTGCCTGGACTCCTGACCCACAGAAACTGTGAGATATTAAATGGAGGTTTTTTAAAGTCACTAATTTTGTTATAATTTGTTATATAGCAAAGGAAAACAAATATAGAGACCTTTACAAATTTAGATTTGTTTAAATGGCTTATTGCTTGTTTTATAAACATACAAAGCTTATATATATACATATTACAATTTTTTATTAAACACTTTCAATTTTATATTTTTAGGGATATATAGAGATGCAATTGATAAAACACAATGCTCACACAAACACTAGTGAAACACTGACTTATGGATCAGATAGAATGTGCCTATAACTCAATCAGGTTGATAGAGAAGTCATTAAATTATCACCTTCAATCCACTGCAATCCATTTAAGAAATGTTTGTTCTCTTAAATTAAATACTTTCATATAAAAAGACAGTGCACAATTACACAATACTGTACATATCCTATTGACTATCTTACACAGAATGGGGCAACCTGTAAATATATATGTTAATCATATGAATTTTAATTGAATTGACTATAAAAATACTATCAAAGATATTTCATTTAAATACAATTTTAAAAATTAATTTCATTCTATAAAATATGGTGTAATCACAGCTTAACTTTAGAATTCCCATGTCATTTTTTGTTAAGGCAGAATTCAGTGAAATTTAAATTAGTGCATGGTCACCATATATTGCCATAGCTGCTGAAGTTATTACACCCCTTTAAAAATAGAATTCTACTGTCATGAAGACACATGAGTTCTCAAATAAGCACGATAAGATAACATGGTTTTCAAGTTCATATTAACCTTCTTAAGTAGAATGTCTTTGGGAAGAAAGCATCATCTTGATGATATCTTGATTTGGACATTCTCACACCCTCAAACCATAGGGCAATAAATTCCCATTGTTTAAAGTCAACCCATTTCATGGTATCTGCTTTAAGCAACCTAGGAAACTAAAATGGTATTCTAACAAAATTATTTATTAGTCAATTTATATGCTGTAATTGCTCACCTGGAAGCCTAGAATTCTTGTTTTTTGCCTTCTTTTTCCTTTGAGGAAAGAGCCTCTGGGCTGCAATTTTTGTGGCTACAGGAATCCTCCCACTTCCTCTCTGCCTGGGTTGCACTGATACATCCTACCTACCCTCATCTACTGGATTTCACATTTTGACTTGACACCATCTCCCTGCTATCATGAAATTTCTTTTGCATCTATAGCACTGATACTGATATAGTTCCAGCACCAGATCCTTTTCCTCATTTTTGCCCTTGCTCTCCATAAAAAAAAACTCTTCTAAGGAACTATTACTTTTCAAACACGTGACTCATTGTCAGGTTACAGGAAGTTGTTGTGGAAGAAAATATTTAAGATGTTAAATGAGTTACCAGTAAAAACACATAAACATATTACTAAACAAATTGTCTCACGTACTGAAAAACATTAAGAGCAAGGATTCATATTGGATCTGTTGATGCATAAGAAATTCCATACAGAATGTTGGCTAATCCACTTTATCCATGATTTATTTCTTTATAATAAAGCTAAAATAGTAATGACAAGGAGGTACATCTTCAAAAAAAAAAAATCTTTCCAAAGAATTCAATTTGTTTTCAAGCAAAGGAAACATAACTTCAGTAATTCTTATTGCAGGTGAGCACTCAATCTCATCCATATTAGAGGTGAAAGAAACTAGATATGATTGGAGTCAATGTGTTGACTTTGTGTTGTTCAATATGGATTTTGTGATTTCTTCAGATAACTAATATTCTTAAGTAAATAAAACTTTCTCCAAATTAATTTTGCTGTACTTAATAAAAAATTGAATCTTGGTAATATAGAACTTTTTCATCAACTCAATTTAACATTGCTGTGAATTCCAACTTTTAAAATATTAATAATTCTTTACTAAGAAATTTTAAGCCAATTTAAAGAAATGTGATATAATCACAGATTCTGGACTTTCTAATTGCACAACTATAAAGGCAAATAAAACAATGGAATAGAAGTTTTGTTTCATTAACTAAACAGATTCAGGACATAGTGATATGGTGACCATCTTTGTGTCAGTACTTATATTTTGGGACATTTTTCCAAAAGTACTACTAAGCATGTGCAGTTATTTTATGCCACTCAAACCTCAGAAAATAATAAAAATGAGAGATGGAAGAATAATATTAACTACCACTTGGGAACTTTTATATACAATTGGCAGGCTACTATTTTTTACCATCTAACCATGAAACAAAGAATGAAAACTCTACCTAAAATCTTGTCATTTGGTAAAATTGAGGTAAATGATAATTCACAATTTACAGGTATAATAATCTTTGCTCTGTTCCCAGTCTACTGGTTGACCATAATTCAGAAACGAGCAATTTGAAATAATAATATGCTACTATTCAGTAGGTAGGAATTATTTTTCCTAGCAAAGAATGAGGAAATTGAAGCTCAAAAAGTAAATACATGTAGGAAGTGGAGAAGCTGTGACTTCAGTATTCTGATTTCAAGTGTTATTTTATGACTCCTTGTGACTGACATCAAAGTATATCAAAGTAAAAATCAAATCATATAGCTCCACTGAAATGCCTACACTCACATGTGTATACTTCCTTACATGTCAAACCAACAGAATCCCAAAGTTGTATGGTTGAAAATCAGGCTTATCTATTCCAATACTTTAAAAATAATTTTCTTCCTTTAAAATTATTTTAGAATCCAAAATAGAGGCTTAAAAGTCATAGGATATAAGACATTTTGCTTATTTAAGAAAGTGTGATATACTTCAGGTATACTTCATCTAAATGCTCTGAAATAGACACAGTGCTGTATACATGGGATGTGAAATGAATTGCAGATTAACTATGTTGATAAATGTTCTCAGTGAACAGTTTGCAGTTGCCTTATGTTTCAGTCATTTACATCCTTAAATTGTGTTCTTCTGTTTATTATGTTTAAGCATTCATACAAAGCAAAATTTCAAGGATCCCCCCTGCATATTCTGATGTGTCCCACCAGGAGTTATATAATACCGGAGTACTAAGAAGAAAGGTTTTAACTTTTGCAAATTTATAATGTTGCTCCTTGCAAAGAGCACATTTTTGGTGGGTACGTTTCCATCATGAATATGTATTTTTGATGTTCAAATACTTGGAAAGCTCATTTTTTACAGCTGTCTTCACTTCTTTAAATGAGGACACATGCATGAAGAGGTAATATTTTGAGCATTATAATCAAGCTGAGACCATGTACAAGCAATGAAGAGATACACTTTCTCCACTTGTCTTTAAATTACGTACAGACCTATTGGGACCAAGATAAACAGTGACATTCAGAGAAGAGTTAAATCTACTTTAGAATACCCAGTCTATTAATGCTTGGCTAATTCACATATGATTAGGGTGGATTCAATTCAAATAGAAGGAAATAAAAATACACAGAGGAAGTGAATTGCTTTTGAATTTGTATGAAAAATAATTTAAGATTCATTTTATGCTTCTTTGATTCTAATTTCTCATTTACTTCCAGGTTGTTCCATTCTTTCAAAAGTTATGACTTTTCAACCCAATTTATAAGTTTATAAATTTACAAGAAATTTATAAGTTTACAAGACCAATGTTTGAATAGCAGAATTTGGAGATTTTAGGAAGATTCTACTGCTTGAACAATACTATTACTACTATGTGATATTCAATCTTTTGGGCATATCTTTTGACACTGAACTCTTTTAAGACTATTTTTTTAAACTATTGGTGACATAATACATCTTAATTGTTTCCCTGTCTCCTCCATTCTATAATGACTCATATACAACTAGCGCTTTACACTATGAAGCATGTTCCCTTGTGGCATTAAGCATTGATAAGTTATGCATTGAATACTTTTTCTTCTCAGCAAAATATGCCTTATTACCAAAAAATTCTGAAGGATTAGCAAAAGATAAATGTCCTGAACTTCAGTATATAATACATCTTCATGATACCACTGCTGTAATATTTTATAGTGCAGCATATAATTCAAGTGGTTCATATTAATCAAGCAAGAAGAAATGACAAAATTTTACATATAGCAACTGTGACTTTTGGAGTCTTCCCAAAGAATTTTATATAAAGAGGCCAAAGCATCCCTGAAAGAATGTTAGGAACTAATTTGCCATGATCATTGATACTGACACTAACTCTACAGGATCATTAAAGACACTTATTTTGAAACTAGAATAGCTACAGTCTATGATTTTGTCTGGCTGGCTTCCTTTAAATCATATGCATTCTTCCTCACAGGCTGGCATTCTTAATTAGTCATGTTTCATGTTTTTCTGACCTTTATTTTGAGTGGGTCTGTAATGATAAGAGTACTCTCTAAAGAAGTAAGTTGCCATGTGTGCATGCCTACTCCATTCTGGGAGAGTGGTTAGCTTTTATAGCACATGATCAGGCAGACCCAAATGGAAAAAAAAACAAGAAGGTTCTAGTAAAAGACTTTTGAGAAAGAGTTCATATTTAGCATTGTTCACCCCAAAAAACTTCCAAACTTTCTAGGGTGGACATCTTCATACCTTTCCAGAGACAAAGGAAAAGACTCTGAGCCTTCCACCTAGGCTACTGATCTTGCTTTTGTTTTCAAATGTACTCTTTCTCTTCTCTTATACATAGTTCAAAAAATTTCCCCATCTTAATAAATTTTCCCTCCATACAAGCTATCAGTCAAAATCTCTCCTTTAGATAATCACCAACGTTGAGAGAGATTATCTCTCTGGTTTCTTTTCTTTCCTTTTTTTTTTTTTTTAATTTAAAATCATTCATTCCTAAAAACTCTGAATCTACATTTTGCTTGTGCCACTCTAAGGCAATAACGCTTGAAAAATTTATCAGTGACCTTCTCATATCTAACTTCTATAACCTTTTTTTTTTTTTTTTAACCGAGAGGTCCTGGAGATCCAACCCAGGTCCCTCCAAATGGAGACGGATGCCCATCCATTTGAGCCACATCTGCCCCCCATAACCACTTTTAATTTTTGAAACTATTTAATTTCAGAAGCATTAGACTCCATTGACTATGATCCTCAAAACTTTGTCTTCTAAACCTTTTCATTGCAGACATGACATCCTCTTCAAATTTAGAATTTGCTGAAGTTATACCTACAGTTTTCTGTTTGGGATACCTTTTCCTTTCTTCTTTGTTAAATACCTATTCAACATCTAAGACCCAACTTAAAATGAACCTCTGTAAAGCTTTCTCCTCATTTTTCTACATTCTCATAAAATATTGTACTTAATTCCATTAATAACATACATTACAATAATTACATAATTATTTTCTTTATAAGTATATGTGCCACAGTTATTCTTCCAGAGACTAAGGTCAGTATGTGATATATAGTAAACATGCAGCATTGCTGAATAAATAATGATTGAATAAATCAATTAATGGTAAGTCCTGGGCATGGATGGAGAAGTTTTTGGTCTAGAAATTTTAATCTTCCTTTAATATTTTCGATTTATATAGTCACATTTCATGTTTTCCTATTGCTTTAAACTCTAACAAAAGTGAAGTGACTCAAATTCCTTTGGGGCTAAGGAGAGTCAGAAATGAACAGAAATAAGTCTTACATACTAAACTCTCAACTTCACAACTAAGTGACAGGGCAGGGTGCAACACAAATCTTTCTCTCTCAAAAGTTCTCTCCTAACATTTTAATGGAAGGATGGTAGAAAGGAAGGTATTTCTGAGAAGGTGACATTTAAACTGAGTCCTGAATAATGAAAGGCCTGCCATGGGAAGATGGGGGAAGAATATTCTAGAAAGTAGGACCAGGCCTAAGTCAAAACGGAATGCTTGATAGATTTAATAATCAAAATCATGAATGAGGGGACTCATGGGTAGAGATCATGCTAAAGAGGTAGGCAAAGAGCAGATCATTTAGGTCTAAACATCCATGATAGAAATTTGCTTTTCCCCTAATTGTCATCGGAATCCATAAGGAGGTTTAAAGCCAAGTAGTAATATGATCTGTTTTGTTTTTAAAAGATCATTGTAGTTGATGTGGAGAGATCAGACTATAGTATAGAAGTATTGAAGATGGAAGAGGTTACAAAAGTAAAGATATATAAGAAACTCATAATAGTTGCTTTTGGAGGATGAAAGACTTTACTGTATTATTTTCTATGCCTCTTGATTTCTTAACCATTAGCATGTATTCTTATTAACAAAATAAATAAGAAATTGAGGATTGAATTAGGAGCAGTTGTTTCTTTGACACCTATACATTAGGTGTCTTTTAAGACTCAACAGGGACCCGAGCTGTGTGAAAGGTAAGTATGGAGACCTGTGGACCATCATGAAAAAGCACTCCACAGTACGCTCAACATGATAAAGACTTTAAGGTAAGAAACCCTTTAGGTCTTGACCCTGCCATTACTGAATTCCATAATCATATATAAATGTATCTGGACTGTGTGCAGTTTTAAACAAATCACCTAAATTATCCTATTATCAGTTTCTTGGATATGGAATGGAAAGATAATTTAAGATCAGTGATTTTCAAGATATTCCTGCCAGTCTTGAGTATTATGAAGGAAAGGAGGGGTCTTCAAAAAGGATGATGGTTGACTGTACAGGCAGAAGCCCCCTCCCTTGCCCCAATCAAATAGCTTCATTTTTTTCTGTTTTATATATTACTCATACCATCTCATTTGAATAAAACTAAAAAATATTGAAAAATGCTGCTAAATTATCTCTGAAGTCACTTTCTGATCAAATACCTACCTATCTACGTAAATATAATTGTTGACATTTTTTTTCTTCATTTTATAGGTATTCACTGATGTTCTCATGCACACCACTACCACATTCTTGGAGACTGAATCATGTACCCCACAAGAGATGTGTTCTAAATCTTAATCTGTGTTCTGGTAGGTGTTAACCCATTTGTAAATAGGGCCTTTTGAAGATGTTAGAATTAGTTAAGAGGTGGCTGAATTAAATCAGGTTGGTTCTTTTATCTGTAAGACTGGAGGCCTTTTATGGAGGAAATTTGGAGGCAGACAGATAAAGAAGGCAGAAGGCAGGAAAAAAAACCACAGGAGGAGACTAAGTCAAGGAAATCCAAGGACTGTAGTAAGCTACCACTGGAACTCTACAGATCCCAGGAGAAAACATGTTCTTTCCTATGCCTTGAACTGGGACTTCTGGTTACTAAAACTGTGAGCCAATAAATTCTTGTTCTTTAAGCAGCCCTGATAAACTAAGCCACACATAAATAAAGATAATTTTCAAATGTTTATATCTAATACAGCCCTACCTCCTGAGCACTGGATTATTTCCAACTGTACATATTTATGTATAACTCTCAGAAAGTTCCTAAACTCAATATAATATAAATAAAATTACTTGATTCTCTTCATTTATTTTTTTTTGCCCAGGCCAGAAAATGAGAGGAATCACCCTATATTCCTCAGCTTCCACCATCTTCCATGTATAAGGGACTACCCTCCAGCCTGAGGTTGGTTCTGAGGCTGCCCTGAGCTCTTCCTCACTATTCACTCTTAAACTATAAAGGGTTACAAGGTAGTAAGGAAGATGAAGGGTTTCCATTACCAGTTTTCTCAAATTTCCTTCAAAAGTCTGCATTTAGTGATTCAGTACCTCAATTTGGAATTTCACATTTAAAAAAAATTGTTTATTTAAAACTTCAATTTTAACATGTATTTTCTAATTAACTCCTTAGTGCAATCCTATAAGGGAGAAATGTAATCACCTTAGTGCCCTTGTGGAAATTGAGGTTAAAAGTAGTTAAAATATCTTCCTGGGTTGCAAAGCTGGTAAATAATGTCAGAAACCAATTCCAGGCACTGACCTCTGTATCCATGATCCTAAGCTCTGAACTACACAGCCTCCCAAGCAAGTTCTTTTAAAATCTGGCCTCTATCTACCTTTAAAGCCACTTTCCCACTTTCAATGCATCCCAATGTCATTGACCTTCTAAGAACTCTCTTCATTTACCAACCTTTCCTCATATCCTCCTGCCTCCACACAGGCCATTTCCTCAGCCAGAAATGGCTTTCCCCTTTTCTTCTTTGATAATGATTACCGAATGAACTCTTATTCAAGTCAGCTGCTTTCTTGATCTCAGCATAAAACTGCATGTGCGTAAGAGGAATACGGCAATTTTTCAATTCTCTAATAATCTTTATATTTGGTCTTTCCCACTAAAACTTTTAACTCATGGCAGGCAGGTGCTATATTCTACATTTATCAAGCCCTAGCTAAAATGTTTCTTGGATGAGTAAATGATAGACTCTTTGTAGGCTACCACTGATGAAATCAAATGCTTGCTAAGAATTCTGGAGAATAGAATAAATATGTGGAAATTATGTCTTCCAACAAACTCATTTGAGAGTCAGGAAAATATAAGGCCTGAGAGGAAAAGTGGCTTAGAAGTATCTGGTGTTTTAAACTGGAATTCTCTCTTCCTCCTCATCTTGGGAGATTTTTTGCATTCCTTATTTGTCCAAAGCATTCAGCATGGTCACACAGCACAATGCCATCATGCAGAACAGTCACCCCCATCTTCCTAAGGCCAGATGTGACCAGGTTCTGCCAGGACCACCTGGGAGTCATTCCTGATGGCAAGACTGTATTATTTATGTAAATAATAACTACAATCCACAGCAGGTGCTTAGTTTGCTGCATTTAAGGTCACTACAAAGGCACTTTGCTGGGTTCTTACATGCAATGGAACTTGGATCTTTATGCTCATAACACAGTAAAAGTGTTAACTTGGAATGCTCCCTCTCTGAATTTTATTATTTAAACAAATCGTTTTATTGATACATATTAGTAAAGCATTTTTATCAACTATTTAAGCCAATGGTTTTCTGATATCTAAACTTTTATTTTAAGTCCTTTTTAGAGATAAAGTATAAATTGTGAATGAATGAATGAACAAATGCATATTGATATCAGTGAAGAAGATTTAAAAATAAAAATTAGTGAGAGGGGCAGTGGAGGATTTCTTCTCTTCATGTTAAGTCTGGTGCAGATTAAGCAATCTGGGGTCAAGGTTTTTCTAATAAAGATTTATGATATTGGACTCATTGAGAGTCATTTTTTTAAGCTCTCTTTCTTGGCAGTAAAACATTACTTTAAAAAAAAGAAAAAAAAAAAAAAACTTGGTCAGACCTTAGTGTCAAAGTGTGCTTAGTTTCCAAGTTTTACTCATGATCCTATTGAAATGCTTTAAAAAGTATAGGTGGCTTTCTTTTTGTTCCTCTTTTTTGTACTTTTCATTTCAGGAAAAGTAAATAAAATGGTCCAAATTTAAGAAAAGTTTATGAAAACTTTTTCATATGGAGAAGTTAGGGAAGTGATTATTTCATTAATTTTTTTTTTTTTTTTAATCTGACCTGGAACGCATGCCTCATGCATTTTTCAAGTAATGTCCCTATTTTATGTTTTGACATATTTGAATAATCAGCTTTCCTTTTTCTAGGAACTGGAAAGTGTGGTTATGCATATGAATGGCTCAATGATGTAATACTACTTCCTGTCTTTGGGAGACCTTCTCTCTTGTTAGTGCTGATTCTCCATTCGACTGTAACCCTGTATAATCTTTAAAGAATGTTTTTAGTCATGGGCCTTCACCTTCCAGTGATTTCATCCAGATACAGTTTCCGTAGGCTTTACTGGTTTAAAAAGAAGAAAAGAGCAGACCATCTGAACAAAATAAAATGTCACCATTAAATTGGTTTTGTAGCTTAAGGTATAGTGTAATGATATTTTTCCAGCAGCTGCTTTTAGTTGGATTTAAAGTTTAGAAACACCCTTTGCATCTGATACAAAATAATAAAGTGCAGGTTGTGTTACTTCCATCTTTTGTGCCCCAAAACATAAGGAAAGTTTTTATGCCTTTCCATCGTAACTGATGATCATTAAGAACTTTTATTTTTGCTAACCTAAATCATTATCCACATTTGCTAAATGAGGTATACGTGAAAAGTTATTTTTAAAAAGTAAAAGCAGTTTTCTATTAACTATGACTGCAACTTGGGTCAATTTTTATGATTTCTCAGATACAATGGATTCCTTCTAGAACATAGTTAAATTACTTATGTAAAATGAGATGTAGTGATAAATCTGTTGTTGTTACCAAGAGGTAAGGTATTCTTTCATATAATTGCAATAATTAATTTTATTTCTCAACCATGCTGATAGTTTGTACTATTCATGAAGAATATAAAATTAAGAAAAATGAAAACTTTAAAAGAATCTGGAATAATGGTTCTATATTAGATTTTTAAAATTTGTTAGTGAAATGAAAAGGGTAAAATTAAACAAAAACATTAAATACTCCAGACAAAAGCTAAGCAAATGCTTTCATTACTTTTGATATTAGCAAGTGAATAAAAATTTACCAACACTACTAAATTAACTGCTAGATAATCCAATGAAGAATAGGAAGGGGAGAAAAAAAAAAAGATTGTTTAAGTATTTGGGATTCCACTATTCTTATAATTCATAGAGTTCATTAAGTGTCTATTGTTTCCTTTATTAGAAATTTCAAGGTCACAATTAAATACGGAGAAGTATTTACCTTGAAAAAAAAAATGTCTTTAGCAAACCTTATTTTTATTTTTCTTTAATTTGGGAAAAGTTATGTCCCTTATCAAAAACACATTTTATTCCAGATTAAAACTAGGCCAAGTGATAAAGTATTTCTGGAGACACAAATGATACTATGGACTGCTGAAGAGAGTAACAGTGTGAAACATTGTAAAAACAACAACAACAACAGAAAAAAAAAAAAGAGAGAAATGTAAGATATTGGGTGGGAGAATACACACTGGGCCTCATGGGTGGGTCTTAAGCTGCTGTGACCCACTGACTAAATTTAAGGACTAAGCATGATGAATTTAAGATTAAGGCTCTCTCAGTTGATGCTAAAAACTTGAGGCTTATATATCAATAATAATAGCTAAGAGCTTCTTACTTACATATGGTATATAACAAAGTTGATACACACAAAATCTTATGCTTCCAGAATTCCCCTACAATTATCTTTTAATTTTTTAAAAAACATTTCTTATTTAGCAGTATTCTGTAGCATGAGCTCTGGAGAGAGTGCTATAGGAATAAAAGTAGGCCTGTTTCAACCTTGTCCCCATTCACCCATTAGACTAACTGAGATTTTAATTCTTTCTCCTTCAAGATTACATTTGACATCTTTTTTCATAATTGGATTTCTTACATAAAATTATTTGGGTCAGAAAAAAATACATTGTGATTCTCTACTGGCTTGCAACTAGTAAAGATGGGAACACAGAACAGACAGAAGGGAAAAGGAGAAGGGAGAATGAGAGATGACCCAAGTTTAACAGGTTGTCCAACAAAAAAAAATAGAGAGACTAAAATGGGAAATATGATATTTTAATCATGTATTCCAGTAAGAGCTCTGTGGTTCATAACAGTGATAAACAGAAAAAAAAGTGGTCTTAGGTCAGATTGACACTGGGATTGATTCATTTCCCACTATCTGTTCTTGTGTTTCTTTTCTGTCCCGGACCATTTGTATTGATATTTATAATATCTTTGCAGGAGAACCGATGTTAGACTGTTTTTCCCCCAACAATATATCTTCTTAGCTCTCAGAGTGACTGCCTGACACAATATCATTTTTAAAGACTAAAATTTTTTTCTGACTCATCATATTTATATATCCCTTATTGACAAAATATGTAAAGCTTTAAAAAGGTACAAGGAAATCCCTAAAGGAGGGTCTTTAGGTATCCTTTCCAGTAAATATTTTTAATAATATACTAGATGTGTTGCTTAACATCAATACATCTCATTTTTCTATGGCACAAATGAACAAATCTACAAAAGAAAAACCAAAAGGCCTGGAAATCTATAGTGATGTTAAAAAAGCAAAGCATAGAATTATAGGATAATATTTCCAGTCTTTTGAGGGATAAGAATAGAAACTGTGTTAGCAACCTATCCCAATGGCTTTATATCCCCATGAGGGAATGGGGGAACGAAAGCGTTACGAAATCTAGACCTGGAATTGCTGGAGTGCAACAAAACCCCCAATTCCCCCAGCCAAAAAGAGAGTATCTAAACCATCTATATTTCTATATCTGTTTTTTTCCCCCCTGGTTTCTAGGGAAACATGCTTTCATATCTATGGCTGACTTGGGAAATCTTTTTTTAGGTCCCTTGTTCAAATAAAAATGTGCTGCTTCTAATTGTGAACAGCACATTAGGAGCAGTGGACCTGCATTTCATCTGACTTTCAGATTTTTTCCCCCTCTAGTAGCATAGGTTAATGGCAATGGTTATTATTAATTGCACTGACCTGACACTGATTGCTAACTAAATTTAATAGAGTTTTAAAAGACTAACTCAATGAAAAGTAGTTGATAGCTCTAGGGATCACTTTAGGCTCAAGATGAGTGCCCAGTCTACAATAAAATATTAACAATTGTGGCCATAGTGAAAAATAAGGCATGCACGGATTCAAGCGTGAGCTTACATGCCTGAGTAGGTAAAAATCAAGGGAACTGATAAAATTGTTCATGAACTGAGGAAAATATGGCTTTGCATTAGTGGCTACATGGAAAAACATGAGTTGTATTGTTTTACTCCCCCTCTCCTACACATGCCTCAGGAATGTGCAGAACTTGAGGACACACCTTTGTTGTGGTTCTGGGGTGAAGAGGAGTTGAGGTAAACATCTAGACCTCAAGAAGCAAGGAGACCTTAGCTAACATTTGAATTAGCTTAGAAATAGGCTATAACTCATTAGTGCTTTGCAGTTTTCCTTGACATAAAGCTGCTGATGTTTGTTCCCTGTTTCAATGTGTTCCACTTATCTGTTCCCTTTCCTACTCCCCAGGATAAAACATGCCCACCCTCCCACCCCCATTTAAATCAGATAAATCCAAAGTATTTGACAAATTACAAAATACTAATATTTTAGAGCTAAATAAAAATCTATTAAAAATAAATGTACATGATACAAAAGATCATATACTATCATAAGAGGTAAACTCAACCAGAAATCAGTGTTCCACTCTCAAGCTTTTAGCATCACACATTTCACCATATTATTTTAGAGGAACATAAGCCTGCTAATACAAGGGTACATATTAAATCATTTCGATAGGTTTCAGCAATGGAGAAAGGCAAATCTTAAATGTAATGAAATAAAATCATTTTGATAGGTTTCAGCAATGGAGAAAGGCAAATCTTAAACGTAATGAAATATTGACATTCAAGAAGTAAAGTAACACTTCCTCCCCAAAATGGCAGATGGTCTCATTAGCAACAGCTTTTAATAATGTTATCAGTTTTGAGTGATGCACATAATGTTGACAACTTTATGTAGTGTAGTAGTGATCATAGTATTAAGAAGGATACTATATATTGGTGTTAGACAAGTCTAAGTTTGAATCACCCTCTGCCACTAATTCTAGGTATGAACCTAAACAATGTATTTATTCTCTTAGAGCCTACATATATGGATTTAGTGGGGGAAAAAAAAAACAACTTTAAGTACATGTACAAAAATATACACAAAGTCAGGTAGGGTATCCAGTGCCTATTAGTTTCATTCCCTCTTATTCTTTCTGAAAGTTTTAACATGAATCTCTACATTTATCCCTCATTTTCCATAAGTATAATTTAAAAATTAATCAAATTATACACATGAAAAAATAATTGGAAAATATTAGCATGCCATTCATGAATGAATCTTGAGTATTCCATATTCTAAGTCAAATATAATAAATGGTTTCATTTTCATGGGAATGGATTAAATATATAATCTTTCAGACTGTAAAAAAAACTATTTCAAATAATAATTGCTTAGAACTATGGAAATAAACATAGGTTTTAAATTTAAGAAAAAATTAAAACTTTAATTATAATTTACAGTGCTATACTTAGACAGTAACAAGTTATAGCTTTATTTTCCATACCTTTATGGAATGAACGACTAGATGCCTGAGGAGTCACACACAGTCAGGATCCTGTTGCGGATCAGATCAGTTTAAAACCCCATCTGGCTGTGTATATTCCATCACTCCAATAATGGCCTTCAGCCCCATCTGCTAGCAAGTGGGAGAATCCTAACTCTTTCACTTTCCTTATCTTTTGGCCTTGGAAAAAGAGTTTCTTTCTGATTTCTTGGACTATAATATAATGCAATATTTTAAAAGATATGATTAGGGAAAATAAATGAGCTAAATCCAAACTTCCCCTACTGGAAGAAACAGTCTTTCCACTATTTTAAGTAGAAAAATGTGTATAAAGATATGGCTTGCATATATATCAAGGACAGCATCACATAGAAACTTCTCATGAGACAGGACCTTCCTGTGCTGTGAAGAAGTCCTTTGAGACCAATGAGTCCGAAGCTTGCTGTTTCAACAGGACAGGCTGTTTTTCAGATGGTGGAAAGACTAAATGAAGCACAGATTAGAAATTCTGCTCTCCAACCTCAATTAAACAGAATTCTGAGGAGTGATTTCCCTCTTTCTATAGCAATGTGGAGGACTGCTCTTTTCAGAGAAACATTTACATTCATTTTGAATTGAGTATAACTATTCCTCCTTGAAGCAGCTTTTACACTTAACATTTTTATCCTCTAGTAGGTGTAACAGGAAGATCACACTTTTCCCCCTCAGGAGGGTGAAAGCTCTAGAACCCAAAGGAGACAAGAGAGCTAAATTATTATTATTTGGAATTTATATAGTGTGTTTCCTCCAAAGAGTGTGCGGTACATCATAAAATGTTAATTAATAGGTAGTTTTCTTCAGGACATCCCTAGAGATGGTAAATGCAGGCAATGATCCTGATACCCTCCCTTCCACCCTGGGAAAAAAGAATCCCCACCCACAGTAAAAATTAAGAGAAAACACAAATCACTGGTGGGAACGAATATTTAAATTTGTTCAGAAGCACTGTCCGTCTGTTTAAGGGGATCAGAGATCTTTGTGAAAAGTTTTGAAGTTTAAAAAAGTGAAGAGGAACTGGAGAGAGAAAAATCTTTAAAGGTACAAGAAAACAGAAGGAAATGGAGAATATGAGGGAAAAAAAAAACAACAGTGAAAGGTTTGTGACATCATTCTACTTTCAGAAAGCCTCAGATGGGCTAGAGGCGCCAGAATTCTCGCCGCCCCCTAACCCCCCCAGGATTTCTGGGTCCCAGGAGCTGGGGCGGAGTGGTGGGGGCAGCCCCTCTCATACTCCCCAGTGAATGTGTTTTTTTCACTATCCACATTCAGTCTGAAGTTTCCCTGCAATGAAGAATTGTTAGAGAGGCAGAATCTGTTTGTAGTTGGTTTGTTTCTTATGTTTGTTCATTTGGTATTTGTGTGTTTGTGAAGGTGATGACTGGTTATGATGTTTCTCATCAGTGGTTTTAGAATGGAAGTGGTTTTTTCGCTTGCTTTTTTAAGGTTAAAAAATCTTATATGAAACAGATATTTTCTTAAATACTTTTCTAGTTAGGATTTGAGAACATCTCAAATAATAAAATGCAGTCATATATATGCTGGAGCAGACTTTGTTGGGTTGGGTTGGATACTCCCTGATCTAACTATTTTACATAAAATAAGATCAAAATGAATTTCAAGAGCAATCTTTAAGAAAGAAAATTCACATAACATGCAGTCTGACAGTTTAGTTGGGGAGTGGGAGGCATCCCTATTTCCTTTGTTTTCCCAGATGCTTTGTAAGTAATTAGTGCTGAGCAAATATTTTGTTAAATGATAGATGATGTGCACAGGAATATGGGTTTACTCAGAACTCCTGACTACCTGCGACACTGGCAAGACTCGTTCCTGATTTCATCCCAGGACCCTGGGCCAAAGCTCTTGCCCCTCTCCCCCTATTGTGTAGCCTCTGCCCTTGCAATTCTCTCTAAAATGATTCTGCTTTAATCTTAGGGGGTGTTTTTTTTTTCTCCTAGTAGGCTTTATCTCTAAATCTTTGTACCAATCTAGGTTAATAAGCATTTTAGCAGGCAAATAAAGCCAACTTTACAGGAAGAACATTATTCATGGAAACAATTTTCGATTTCCATAAAGGTTTTTACATTTCCTTAGAATCAGAAGATAAGGTGGGGAAAGTTAGCTTAAAAATATTTTTACTGTGTCTTAGCTGCCCGAATGTAGAGCCAACACCAGTTTACGGCCTGCAAAATAATGTAGTAGAAAGGTAAAATTTGAATTTAGTTTTAATATTAAATTAGACTCATAGCACTTACTTGCAAAGATTAAACAATGATTCAACAAATCATATGAATACCTAAAATGTGAGGAATTCAGGAGTCCAAGTAAAAAGATAAAAATATTAAATTCATAAATTTTATTACCAATATTGGTTATATAATTTTTCTTTTTAAGTATTTAATAAGATAGAATCTCTTCTTCATGTGTGACAGTTCAAACTGATAAACAAAAAGTGTCATAGTAAAAGTAGAACAAGCATAATTTGTTTAGTCCAGTCTTCTTATATTGCAGCTGAGAGCCTAATATGAGCTACTAACTTGTACAATATCAATCTGGTTTAATTTGCCCTTATTTGTGCTACCATAAAATTGATTTAGCTCTATCTTATAGCTGGAAGACATGGCTACAATTATTAATTAATCCTAGACAAGTTCTGAAGAAAAAAATAAAATTAATATTTTGATCAGTTTTTCCAGTGTCCAACCTCCAATAAAGCACTTAAGAAGTTTTGTTCCTTGTCACACTTAAGCAAGTAGAAAGCATTACAGAACTGTAACTGCCACTTGTGTGTAAAATGAAAACAATCATTCAAAAATACATTCTTAATATTTTTATGTAACTGTCTTAATAGAAATGCCCTAAAATGGTCTTGAAATAACAGAGTTCGTCAAGAAATATTTCTCAAATGAATAAATACACATATTGAAGATTACTTGCAAAAGCTGAAGGAGAACAGAAATTTACTTTGACCTATTTGCACAGATTGTGGGCTAAATTTACATATAGTTTTTATTGTATGAAAAAAAGGTCAATGTATAGTGACGTGTCTAAGCTATTTTTCCATGCTTATAGAGGTGTGACGGGGTGAATCTACTAAATAAAAAGTGAAACAGTGAGTTAATATGCTGTATGATTTGGAAGACCTCCAAGGGTATGCTCAAGGCCATGAATGACTAGATGGCAAAAAAAGAAAAAGAAAAAAGTTGCTTGGAGGGTGAAATAAACGTATGGAGAACAGTTTCTGTGATGTTATTGGTTTATTAATTAATCCTCAAAACATATGGTCAGTATTGGTATTTGATTTGCCTTTGTGGAGCTCACTTTGCCCGTACTCTTCCTTTGCCAAGTCACCTTCTCATTATCACCTTTCTCCCCAGCTAGGGTAACTGTAAAATTCCAAGTGAAGGGCCAACCCAGCAAGGTGTTGAGGTAACATTTTTCTCTAGTTGAAGTCATCCTGTTACACTGGTTTGTTTTTCCAGTGAGATTTCACTTTTGTTCAAAGGTACCATGAAATGCAGTTGTAAGGGAGAGCCTCCCTGCCCTTAGTTGCTCACACCTTCTAGTGTCAATTCCCTCTGGGACCTGGTACAAAGCTGAGCACTTTGGCAAATCTAAAAGGAATCAGTCCATTAGTATCGGGTTGCTTTCCAGACTATAGCAAGGTGCTCTTTCTCCCTCCCCCAGCCCCAACCACTCTCCCAGCATGCTAGCCCACCTCCCCCTAAGATGTATTATGTTCAGAATACAATGGGAACACCACTGATTTGCTGTTTTCACCCCAAGGATTGAAGTTGTAAAATATAATTGCACATAAAATTACCCACAAAACTTTTTGCAACTTTGTAATATTATTTTATTAGGTTCACAGAGAGTGATTTTATATCTTGGTGGAAAAGAAACCATGATATAAAACACATACTGCATGCAAGAAATTGGAATACAGTAATTAACATTTGACATTTTGCTTCCTTCCAATAATATACAATTATGATTTCATATAGGTTTCATAAAACCCCCAAAAGAAAATATAGATTTTGTAGAGCTAGAAACTATTATGAAAATGTGAGCTATTATTTCAATAATATTGATTATATCTACTACCAAGAATATTTACAAGACTGATTCTAAAGTGTTATGTTTAAAGAAGGTAATTTCATTTATCTGTTCTGTTATACTCTGACACTAGATAGAAAATAGTTCAAAGTCATTATTCTTAAAATATTTCATTCTTTCCATATATCTGGAGTAAATATTAAATAAGATTTTAGCAACAGTTATAAGGAAAATTCTTTTCCCTAAATTTATTTATATTTTTCATAAAGTAGAGAGTGATATACTATCATGACCATCACCCTTATAGTAAATACTTTAAAAAAGATTGCCAACTTTTTCTTCTTATCAAGTATATCCTAACATGCTCCTCAAAATAATTTTCTCATTTTTCATCTTTCTTTTCTTTGAACAGATGGCAAATCAATTAGTATTAGTACAATGAAATCGAATTCATAGTTCTCTTTCAAAATACATTTTTACAGCTACTCACAAAATAAAAACATTCTAGTAAGATTCTCTTTCATGTTTACAAATTCATTCAGTGGGTCTGCTTTTGGGGATTGTAAGGGGAGAAACCTGGGGTGCTTTAAGGTTAATGGACAGTGATTAAAGGTTAATGGTGAAGGGCTCAAGGTTAAGTGCTATATTTATATAGCTGCCAATTCTCTTAAAAAAAAAAAAATCTTTCTGGCTATCAATCAGTTCCAGCTAATAACTAAATAAATAGCAAATGGGGCGGTGGATACAAACTGAAGGTATAGACACATTAACCTGCATTTACAGGGTTGAACTGTCAGCTTTCAGTCAAGAGCTACTTATTGAACACCTACTTTCTCAGTGCCCTATTGGACACAAAGTAGAAGCCATGGCCGCTGTATTCAGGGAGTTTAGCATATGTAGTAGGGAATGGAAGTATGAAAATATACATAGCAATAAGTAATGATTTGTCTTATGTTTAGAGTTGCCAAGCCTGGATTTGAACTTGGACTTTAGTTTTCCCACACTCTAATTTATGTCATTCAGAAATAATCTCTCAAGTGTCATTTCATCATTTGTAAAAGGTTGGGTGGTATTATGAATGAATTAAAAGGATCCAGTTGTTGAATGAATTTTAAAAGTCCCTCCTAGACCAGATTAAGGCAGCCATTAAAAAAAAAGAAAGATACAGGCAACACGTTACAGGGCTCAGAAAAGGGAAAGACTATTCTTAGCTTAAGATTTCATAGAATGGCAAGGGACATTTAAATTATACCTTAAAATTTGAGGTTTTCTAAAAGCTATTTTTCATTCTTTAAACAAACAATATACAATCCCCAAAATGTGAACATATTTCAATGACATCTGCCATAGATACTGCTTTGTCGTAGTTTAATCATTAAATCTGCACCAATTCAATAATTAAGAATATTCATTTGTATGTTGTTTCATATACAAAACTGAAGATCAACTTAAAGCAGCAACCACAGCAGCAACAATAAATAACCCAAGCAAAACTCAGTTAGCACACTAACTTTGGTTTTAATATAAACTTTCTTAGATTAAGCAAACCTGAAAAGGTTAGGCTAGCATAAGGGTCTGAAGAATCGGCAGTTATCCAAGGCAAGCTGCATCTCTACCCCACAAATGACAACATGATGAATTATATAGACGAAGTTTACTAAAACAAGATTGATGTTCATCTCTGCAGAAGCCACCGAGAACAGTGCTTCATACGTGGCCTCACATTCACTCAGTTAGGAACAGGGCTCTTTGCATGTCTTCTTTTTTCATTTCCCCTTGAACTTCCAGCTGATTTCAGAAGGAAGGTATGCTAGGGATGGAGAATGTGGAACTAAGGGGCTGAGGATGGACACCTCGAAAGATAGGGAAGTCAGGTGAAAACTTGACTAGTAACAATGTAATGCATGATCATTGAAAGTAAATTTTTAAAACTTCTCTTAATTAAGGGATATTTAATTTTCTTCTTTTGGCTAGTTTCAAGATGTTTACAGCAAAGGCGTAAAATAGGCAAAGATAGATAGGCACCAAATATTCTCAGGGAAGTTTAATAGAGCCTGGTCTCCTCTTAGTAAGGCTGCTGGGTCAGAGGGCTCCTTCCTGTTTGAGTCTGGCCAGAGGTAGAAGATCAGAGCTCTGAGGTGGAACTGAAGGGCCCTCAACCCATGGCCTAAAATGCATCTATCTTTGAATTTTTATTCTGAAGCTAAATAATTAGGAGCCCAATTTGAATTAGAAGAGTCCTCTTACTAAAAATGTAAGCACCCTCAAAGGCGTTAAACATGTGTTAATTAAAATGGATGCCAAACTGTATTCTTCAAATTGCTTTGAGTGTAATCAACTTCCCTTCAGGACCTAGCAGTGATTGCTACATCAAGAGAATGGGTATTCTGTTTTCAGGCTTATGGGGAAGTAGGAGAGGGATACTTAAGAAGGAAGACTGTTAGGAGCATGGAGTTTTTTGAATTGAAAACACTGCTGCTGACAGAAGTTTCAGTTTGGGGGAAATTAGAAGTCAGCAAGGAGGCTATGAGCATGAAGATGACTCAAGAAGGGAAGAAGGGAAGATAATTGTCTCTGAATTGAGATGGAAGAGTATCAAAGATAAACTTCATGATGCTCAGTTTGCTAAGGATCAATCCTGTTCTTAATTGTTCCTAGTTCACCCTGCTTCTAAGTAGGAAAGGATCCAACCTGATGGTGGCATTGACAAATGAATAGATACTAGGGCAAATCTAAAATTTCAGAATCAGCTGGCCTTTCAAATACTCATTCTTTGGCAAATGTCTCAATTATCAATAGCTTTTACTGCCCAGGTTGGAATCTAACCTAATTAAAAATAAACATTATTTGAAAGTTCTGTTAAGGTACCTTTGAGATGTCATGCTGAAAGAAATAAATCCAAAAACACTTTAAGCATATTGTTCAGCCAAATCAAGAGAACCAACTGTAAGAAATGCAGTATCTAGTAGAAGATCTAACAGAAACTTCATATAACTGACAAATATTCAAAAAACATACTTCTGATTTCTAAAGGAATATGATATGGTTTTTCAAATTTCTTTAACAAATACTAAATAGGATTTCATGTTTTTTCCTCTTATTACACTTAATTCAAGATAAATTAAGCTCACTCTTTTCAGCTAATTACATTGCACTATCTCCATTTTATTAGGAAGTCTATAGTTTGACAGAATAAAAAATTACCTTTCATAGAAAAAAGGCAAGTTATTAATCTATTTAAAGTACAAGAAATGGATTTAATTCCTTAATTCATGATAAGTACTTAGAAGCAGGCAAAATGAACTATAAGAATCAATGGCCCCATTTTTCAATTTTCAAGTAACTTGAGGATATTTAATTACTCAAGAGTAGTTTAGTTATTCTCACAAGATTGACTTTAAGTTATTTAAAAAATACAAAAAAAATTATTTGTTTAAAATGTAGCACACACTTTTTATAAGAGTAAATTATCTTCTGTAGTTTATTTTTTAATTTTGTTTTGTGTACTATTGATTAGTGTTAAGTATCATCATAAATGAAATATGTGTTCTTTTTTGAGTTAGACATGAAATCAATACCATCTATTTCAAGCATCTCATTTTATAGATGAAAATATTGAGGTGGAATTCTTAAATGACTTGTCCAAGGTTATACTACTAGTTTTGACTCTGCTGGACATAGAACCTCTGAACTTTTGGTAAATGATCTGCTCATTACATATAACACAATGTATGTACATATAAATATGTACATATAAATACACATACAATTTTAAATTATTGTATAGCTAATATCTATTCCTAAATGGTAAATTAATAAGCCCAATCTTAAGTGACACAGTCTCTTGATGTTTATTTAAATATCACCATTTTTGAATTCTTAGTGGTATTTTTAAAATACATTAATAAGGGAAGTGGGTGTAGCTCAGTGGTTGAATACCTGTTTCAAATGTATGAGGTCCCGGGTTCAATCCCAGGTACCTCCAAAAAAAATGAAATAAAAGCATTGGCAACAATGATAGTAATTGCACCCCAAATGCTGTGAGCCTGCCCAACCCATAGTACCTTCTGAGAAATTAGCTAAAGTCAGTCCTTGAAAACTGATGATAATAGTTGTAGAAATTCACAAGATATTGTCTGTGCATTATACCACTTCCCTCTAGAAAAGCCCGAGTTCTTGCCATACTCACAGATTCCCCCTAAGGCATGCCTACCACATATGTTACGATGGTCTTTTGTATGTGAGTGCTTAATTATATACAGTATTGCTGTGGTTATAGCTGATGTACCATGGACTGGTCCTGATTAGTTCCTTCCCATGTCAAAGTTGGTCTTTCAGAACTAGTACCCTGAGCCTTGGAAGCAAGTTCATTCTTAACCTATGTGAAGCCCTATTCACTTCCAGAAGTTACATAATAGAACCTGAGTTGTAGTCTTTCAGCCTCCAAACTTCACCTTTCTTAGACTAGTCTCATATAAATGACACAAAATCTCTTTGGAAATTTAGGTTGCCTAATCGAGACCTTTCTCAGCTCCCTTCAAAATGTGAGTTTGTGTATGTGTATAGTTTGTGTGTGTGTGTAGTTTGTAAAGTTTTCAGAGGAAAGAGAAAGCTTAAAATACTTTGGATGCAAAATGATGGCAGGTCCCTGGGCAATGGCTACAACTATAAACTAAAAGAGCAGTCTGCATTTGTAGACAATATGGAAATATGCCATGCTTGTTTTGAAAGGTAATCTTCTCAAACCTCATGTAAACCACCTGTGGATAAAAGGCTACCAACATAATTTCTCCTTTGGCATGATAATTTCATCTTCACTTACCTTTCTGTATCTAGTTCTCTGGAAACCTGATAAAAATTAGAATGCTAGGCAAATTTACCTATGGTAAAATGGCCCTTGACTGCTACACTGAATCTGAACCGCGAGAATGATAATTAAGTCTTATATTAATGCCAGGAGTTTGGTGACAATTTTCACTGGGCAGTCCCCTTGGAGGAGCCCTAGAAGCCATGCCTCTGTTATAAAAGATAAGAGTTCCTTTAGTAAAGGCAGCTTTTAAGCCTGGGCAGCTCTCCGCACCTGCTGAAAATTAATCTCATCTCTTTGCCACAAAGCTGTTGGACTGTTGTACAGACCCCCCGAAGTGGAACCCGCATGTTGCTCTGCTGGCAGTCTATGGTTCCTTCTTGCTCTAACTCATTCTGAGTAGACTGGCAGTTGATGTAGCCTGTGGCAGTTTTGGAGAATGATTGTTTAATAGAATCTAAAAAGACCCACCATGGGCAATATACCAAAAGTCATTCAAATAAAAAGAAAATCCAGGTCACATCATAATAAAACAGGAAAGTTACTATTTCCAAATTAGACAAATTTTTAAAAGGCATAGTGTTAATAATACTATTGTTCCCAAAACCTTGTATTCCAGGAAGCAGATGTGTCTCAAGTGATTGGGTTCCTGCCTACCAAACGGAAGGTCCTGGGTTTGGTTCCTGGTGCCTCCTGGAGAAGGCAAGCCAGTGTGACCAGCAGGTACAGCGAGCTGACGCAACAAGATGATGCAATAAAGAGACAAAGAGGAAAGGCAATGAGAGATACAACAAAACCAGGGAGCTGAGGTGGCTCAAGTGACTGAGCACCTGTCATCCACATGGAAGGTCCTAGGTTTGGTTCCCAGTGCCTTCTAAAGAGAGGATGAGCAGACACAGAGAGCACATAGCAAATGGACACAGAGAGCAGACAGCGACCTCAAACAACAAGGGGGGGGGATAAATAAATATTAATAAATCTTAAAAAAAAAAAAAAAAACCTTGTATTCCACTTAGAAGGCCTCTATTTAATGCTATATATTGGCTGTTGTTTAAAATTATACATTAAATAAATGAATAAAAATATACTCATTATACAGCAGCAGAGAATACAAAATCATTAATATAAATATTCAAAACTCTTAAATAGCCAAGGAAAACCAGGAAACAAATGCTTTCAGTTAATTTTTCCTGTTGGTGCAAACAATTTTGTGTTGAAATTTCCTTTAATTTAGAGACTATATTGCATATTATCATTCTTAAGGTATATAATGTATTGAAGTAGTTTGAGTCCCTAAATTCTAGATCAAGGGCCTAGAACTATAATAAAAACAGTTTTTACCTCAATCTGTACTGCATTTGGGCAGGCATCTCGGCATGTTTGTACATGTTTACTGCTTTTAATATATTAGTCACTTGAAAAGATTCCCTCCTACCCTCAATAATTAATCCATAAAGGTATACTGGATCTATCAGCTGCCTTTTTCATTTTTCAATTTCAAAATTTTTAAAATTTACAAACACTTTACTTGCCAAGCAACAACTCTCTCTTCCCCCTCCTCCCAGCCGCTGGTAACGTCTAATATGTTTTCTGTCTCTACAGATTTGCTACACCTAGATATTTCATATAAGTGAAATCATACAGCATTTGTCCCTATCTGCTTTCTTTATTTCACTCAGCATAATGTTTTCCAGGTTCAGCCATGTTGCAGCATGTTTCAGAATTTCATTCCTTCTTATGACCAAATAATATTCCACTGTGTGTTTGTACCACATTTTGTTTAGCCATTTATCTGTTGATAGAAACGTGTGTTGTTCCTGCCTTTTTGTATTATGTATAATACTCTTATGAACACTGATGTACAAGTATCTGTTTGAGTCCTTGTTTTCAATTCCTTTGGGTATATATCTAGGAGTGAAATTGCCATGTCATATGGTAATTCTATATTTAACTTTTTGAGGACACATCATACTGCTTTCCACAGTGGCTTAAGCATTTTAAATTCCCACCAACAATGTACTAGGGTTCTAATTTCTCTTCATTCTTATTAGCCCTTGATCTTGTTTTTCTAATAATAGCCATCTTTGTGGGTATGATGTGGTATCTCACTATGGTTTTGATTTGCACTGATTTTAATGGTTTAATATTATTCATAAATAAAATTTATTTCTCTGTAAAATGGAAATAACAAATCTATTTTCTCTAACTTAAAGATTAAGAGAGAGAATGTAAACCACAGGACATATAATAGCTACTGAATTAATGTTTCTTCTCTATATTCATCCATGTATACTTGATTTTGTGTCTTAAGAGAGTTGGAGATGTTTAACAAAGTACTATTAACCCAAATTTTCATAGTGTACATCTTAACTATTTCTATCATTATTTTAAGTAGTGAAAAACTCACAAAGTTGTACTAGACTACTATCTCATAAGATTGCTGAGAGCAATGATAAATGTCAATGTTTCATGTGAATTTTAATATATCTGTAGCAGTTTGAATTTATTTTATGAATCCCAAAAAAGAGAAATATGTTTGTAAATGGATCTATTCTACTGGGTGTGATACCTTTTGATTGCATTACATTCAGTTGAAGCACCTTTGATTAGATTACCTGATAAGTTGCTTCAGGGCTTTTGATTGGACTACATCAATGAGGCATGACTCAGGTTGAGTCTCTGCGCCATTGCTGGGTCTGATATAAATACAAACACAGAGAAAGACTCACCCAGACACAGGAAAAGGGAGCTCTGCCATTGTTTACCCTGCCTTGTGACTAAAAAAGAGAGGCCAGCAGCTGAAGCCCCAGGGAGAGATGAACCATTTGCCTGACAGCTTGCAGCTGAAATCGAGAAGAAAGTGGAGCAGCCAATCTTGAAAGAAGAGGCCCGGCAAGAGCCAAGCCCCATGCCTGGTTGCCCTCAGCTAAAAGGGGAAGGCGGAGACAAGGCAGAGATCACCTGCCATGCTGCTGCAACATGTGGCAGCTGACTTGGATGAGCTGACTTCTGAAACTTTTCATCAGCAGCCCTTTGGAAAACTAAAACAACATCCTTGCCAGTACTAACAGTTTTCTTTTCCTTCATCATGTATTAATCCATCATTGGCTGTGATTTGGTAGGTAAACCAAGACAAATTCAAGGATTCAATAATGTAGACAAACCCTTCAAATGATAAAGATTTAGGGATTCCATTGTTACCTTTGTTTCATTTCTTAAGTTGTTCAAAACTGGGGTAGAGAAGAAATTTACTATTCATTGAGATCCCTCTAGAAACAGCAAAAATCAAATGGGCCCTTTATCAAGTTTATGAATTGAAAAAGTGCTTAATAATTGTTTTTTGAATCAAAGAATTATTTAATTAATTTATATAACTAATGTTATATTAAAAATACATAGGTTCAGATACAAGTTTTCTGATTAAATATCTTTAAAACAGATTGAAATCTACAGAAGAAAATAGGTGTTATCTTTTGTGTGGGGAAAAACTTTATCAATGCTCTAGTCCTCTGCTACATACAAACCCTTTAAAAGTCTGCCCAGTCTCGTGTGAAGCATCACATGCATGTGCGTTCTCCATATGTCTTTTGCTATCTTAGAATAATCTTTCAAAGTTCTTCACAGCAACTTTACAGAGATCAGTGCAAAGATCTTTCACATGGAAATATCACACAAGTGTTGCATGATGGATATCTTCCACATTTTACAAACAAGGTAGCAATTGTCAAAAAGAGTACCTAGTCTCCAGTGTTCTTACTTTATGTTCGGTGCTCCGCTTATTGAGAATTTTAGATTTGCAATTCAATCAAATATAATTATAAACGATGAGATGTATGATCATAATCAATAGCATTTGGTTTATATAGGGAAAATCATTCTAGAGTAACTCAAAATACTATTTACCAGAAAAGTGATTACCCAGCATGAAAAATTCTAATATATTAATACTTCTGGCCAGAAATAAGGACAAAACCTCAAAATTTTAATACAATTACTAATTAGTCCTCTCTGCCCCTTTTCATCCAAATCTATAACATAAAACACTATGGAATAAAACAATGAAGTCAAGTTGACTGCTATTCAAGGTACATCTTTGAATTCTTAATTTAGCCATATCTGCAACTTCTATTCTGGGCATACAGCAATGATGGATAAAATATATTTCAAACAAAAGTAAAACTTCATAACCTTGCTCAAAAATTGGTTAAATGTTTCAGGGGATCTAAAATGAACGTAGTCTTGATCAGGGGTAGAAGCCAAGAGATGCTGGCTTTTGGCTGCAGAAATAGACTGAAGTGGTTAGAAGTTTGACTCCTGTAGCGGAACTGGGACTATAAGCCCTCCATGCAGAGAGAGGACCATATGCGGCTGAGGCTGCTGACTTGGTTGTCAGGATGAATGAAGCTGTGAAAGTGAACGGGGACAGCCACAGAACTGTCCATGGGCGCAGTGCCTATGTCTGCAATGTTCTCAATATTTCCCTGGGATGTGAGCCAAAAACAACCAGCATAAGACTTAATTGTGGACTGGGACCTTTGTGGAATGCCTGGATTGGGTCAGGTAAGGAGAGAGAGACAGAGAGAGACAGAGACAGAGAGACACAGTGGCCTTCCCACTTAAGAGGAAACTACAAATATGAAAATGAAGTAGTTTCTGGATAATTCAAAGAGGATTTATTAGGATAAGGTTAACTTCAAGGAGTTAGCCTGTTGATATCTTTAAGTAATGGTAGTGGTAGAGGAAAGTCTTTGACCACTGTTTTTAATTAATCATCAATCCTCAAGGTATTTAGAGCTTTTAGATCCTGTCACCACAGATTAATTATTCCAGAATTTTGAGATTAGTTTTTAAAAATTACTTTGAATATTTTTTTCTTTTCTATCTTTTTTGTATCAAAAGAGTCTATGGTTTTATAAATGCCAACCTATTTAAATATCTTTCATCAAATATTTCATTAAAAACAAAGAAAATGTTATCTCTACCCAATTCAGAAAAAATGAATTAGGGGTTACATAAAATATTGAAGAAACTTCCTTACTTGTTTGCCTGGCTTAAATCAGGCTTGTGTTTATAAAAGTAAATGTTTTGAAAATGATAATATAGATTTTAAAATAATTTTTAAAAATTCCCTTTAAAAATGAATATTCTGCCTTTATCTGGGAGAGAATGCACAAGCCCATAATGTTAAATACATATCATGAAATGCAAGGGATTTTTTGCATAAATATTTTGTTTTCAATCTCTCAACAAATATGTTCTCAATCATACCAAAAAACTGAAGAATGTATGTCTTGGGGAAAAATTGTTTAAGTAGATAGACATACCACAGATGTTGGGTCCTTGGAAATTCTGAATTTGAAATGAAAACTTTAAAGAGGTGATTTCCAGGCTATGTCTGCACAACAAAACTATCCACAGATAAAAGGAGAATTTAATTAGCATACTATTAAAGAAAAATCCAGATGTTCTTATTGAATAACTGGGGACTGAAGATCTTTGAGGCTGTGGGATGGATGATTAACAGCTCATTTGCTTCACTGCTTTGGAAGTAGGAATGTTTTCAGGTGACACCCATTGATAGGATGCCATGATTAGAATTATTCCTGTCAATGTCAGCAGCAGCTTGTTTGAAATACCACAAGGAGACCCAATAATAGTAGGAATGGAAATTTAGCAATCAAATGAAGGTGGAAGGACCAGTTTTTGTCCACACATCCCAGATGTGTACGCAATTCTTTCTTTACCTGTAGAAAGAAAAATAGCACTCAATAAGTGCTGATGGATGAATGTAGTTTGAGTTAAGGCCATTGTCACTGTTTGGCACTGAACTACTTTTGTTTTGTTGTATTGGGTCCTAAAGGCATCTCCTTTTATGAAGTGGTCAGAGATGAAGTCAACTTTCCACTGAAAATAAGTCATCTACTAGAGAGACAGTTTATTTCAGTGGTTAAAGGAAGTCTCCTGCCCCAAGCAAGGTTAATTTGAACCCAAGTTCTACTACTTACTAGCTGCGTGACCTTGAGCAAGTACTTTACCATTCTGTTTTCACATATATTAAATGGGGAACAAGGATAGCACCTACATCATTGGGCTATAAGGAATAATAAATCATGGATAAAACGTGCTCTGGGAAGTGCCTGGCACCTGGTGGGTGTCCGACTAACACTATTTGTTACTACTCTACCTGGAAGTCATTGACTTCCAGTTCAGAGCAAAAATGGCACTTTCAGTGGAAGAGTCCTAGAACATAAAGTTGAGAAGACAGTCTAAAGTATATTTTTTTTTTAAATTTAAGGTGGACTTAATGTTTTTTCAGCACAAGTTAAAATTGTAAAAGTTATAATAAAACCACCATTCTAAACTTTAAATGACTAAATTGCTTCTTTGAGGTTGTCACTAGGTCTATAATTATTCTCACCATCACCACTCCTTCAGTGAATTTCGTCATTAGTGAAAATCATTGTCTGCGTGAGTAACCCAAGCATAATAAACCTTAGGTTAAACATCAAATCCTTCCTCTGTCACCTACCTTCATCATAGAGTCTTTTAAAAGTTTTATAAAATTATCTGAAACGGAAACAAAGGCAATGAAATTCTCATTCATCACCTTTACGCCCTCTATAATTAGTGCGATTGATTCCTTAATGGAATTACTTATTAAAAAATACACTAATTCATGTGTTGCTATCACATAAAAACAATCATAATGTTATTTAAAAATGCAGTACAGTACCAGTTGGTTTATATGAAACTATGAAAGGCAAATGAAGTAAATCAAGAAATCAAAATGCAGTGTTGAAATGGGGGGCAGCCTTTGAAACTGGATTCCTATTAATCATAGGTCCGACCTTTTCATTAAGGGGCACTTGTTGGAGTCATTGACACAGTTACAGCATTCATATGTGTGAACTGTACTTGGTGGTATTCATATACTGGGGAAGGCATAGTGAAATTAGATTCTCTCCCTGTAGGGGGTAGACATTGACCGCTATTCAATGCCAACAATTGTCCGTTAAAGTATTTCATGAAGAATGGCTTTTAAATTGTGTTTACTCCACCATCAGTAATGTCAAATGCAATTCTTAAAGAAATATATTTAACTAGTGGCAATTAATTAAGTCTCTCACACCAGCAACTTTATCCAAGGGAAATAATTTCTGAATATACACAAAGGAGTCACCAGGGTTCTACGGTCATGGTTATTAAATAATCGTTTTCAATGATGTCCATCTATAATAGTTTAAAAACAAGAACAAAACATTTGCCAATGGAGGAAATTATTTAAACAATGCAACAGTGTTTTATCTAATTTTGCCTGTCTCCTTAGCATATATATGTTCATTGCCTTTTGAGGTGACAATGCCTTCCAGATTAATTTTTCAAATAAAGCATAAATTAAAGGGAAAAACATAAACTGAAACAATCATAAATAGATACGATGTGTTGACAGTTTTTATTGCATTCCTATTTAGTATGATCATCTTTGTGCAATATTTGATGGATTGAGTTTAGGAATCAGAACTGGAATCTTTGTCAGGGCACATGTCCCACGAGTTTACTTCTTACATGGAGCATCATACATTGAACAGCAAACACATTCTTTTACATTGCCTGACGTTCCACCTGAAAGTCCACCGCAGTTAGCTTGTTAACACAATTCAGGATATATGGTGAAGTAGTAAAAAGATTCCCCATAGCCAAGTAAAGATCAGAGTAGAGGGCTCAAGGAACAGGGCTGTACTTAGATCAAATCTGAACTTCAAGTTCAAACATAGTTTAATGATGAATCCAAAGTTGTAAATGCAAAGTAAATGCAATGTGAAAGCTGCTTTAAACCAAGCATGAAAGACCAAAAAGTCAAAGTTGAAATTTCCTACATCTGGTTTTAATATATTTTCCTATACTATTAGACAAATGACCTTTCGTTTTGTTTTGCTGATTTTAAAAATTCATTATCATTGTCATTGTTACCACAACCTGTTATCGCTTTTTTAGAGTTTTTTTTTTTTTTTTAGGAATCATTTCTTTGGTAAGAAAGAAAACTCAAGAATGAATTTGTTAAACAAAAATTACATGTACATTCCTGGCATTAATTTATGGATAGTCATGTGACAATACAGTTGTCTTAAAAGTCGAAATTCATTTTAAAGAAGGATGTGCTTTTCGTAAAGATTTTTTTTTTTTCTGTTCTCAGAACAGTGGCAAAGCTCTTACCACTATAATTTTTGACAGTAATGCAGGACATTTCACCCAGAAACGCTAGGCTACAGGATTGAATTAGCATTATTATTGGCAGCACATTTCAGTTCTGAGAGCTTCTGAATGAGGAAGTCACTCTATGGAGTATTTAAGCTTCAGTGCCAGTGCCAGGGCACAGTGTAAAACGAAACCGAGGAAATCCACAGGGTTATCAACACAGGCTTTTTGCTGGTTCACCATGTAAAATCTTTAGAGGATTCCCGGGGAGTAAACACCATTAATTAATTCCCAAATAAAAAAAGGAAAGATAAATATTCCACTTACTGCATTTGCTGTCCTTTGTCCATGCGTTGGAGTAAAAGGGCTGCTCTGCTGTTCTTACCTAGCTCCAGGTTGCCTTCTGGATTAGGCATAAATGTGAACGGCAAGGAGTGTTGACTTTGTAACTGTACAAGGAGCAGCCCATCAAGCTGCTGCTAGAAAGCCGGTCAGGACAAAGTGCTAAACTTCAGCCTGAGAGCACAGCATCTATTACCCCTGAGGCTCTACCATTTCACCTACACCTGGGCGGGTCTATCAAGCTTCATCTCTATTAGAGCTAGTTGACTCTGTGGTTTAAGAGAGAGAAGGAAAAAAAAAAAAAAAAAAGAGGCTTGCCGTTGTCACACTTGTTTCCTATTAAAGAGCCTTACGGTGGATTGAGTAATTGTGTACGAAGGTAGTCTGGCTGGCAGATGTGTGCAGCCCCAGCGGAGCACTAGATTCAAGGCAGATGGGTTGTACCAGGGCGCAAACAACATTGAGAGAGAGAGAGGCGTGATTAAAACAGCAGGCCTCTGTTTTATAGTGCTGGAAGTGGGGTAGCATTTAAGCTCCTGGGAACCAAAGTTCCTCAAATGGTATTGCTCCGCAGCAAGGCAAATAATAAATTCAATAAAAAAGAAAGATGTTCAAGCTACAAAACTTATGGAGATATTTAAATACGCACTTCAACTTTTAATGAAGGCTTAAATGAGTCACCCCTCCCCCAATATCCCATGGAACTAACTTAATTAAAACTACTCAATCATGGGTCATTGTGGATTATTGATAGTGTTAATGTGATGGATTTGAAACAGATCACTCATTCTCTTATAAAAGGCAGGGTTATCTTTTTAATCTGAATTAAATTGCTTTAAGAAGATTTACACTGCCAGGCTTGACTTTTCTAAATAAAGGGAGAAGCAGATTGACATCCTGCAACATAGGCAATTTTATTTTTAATGTGGTTAAAGCCAATTGTTATGTAAAATATCCTTGCATAGATAGTTCTGCATACCACTTATTATCTCAGGCACCTTCATCCAAGAAAACTTTAGGATTTGTTATGCCACTACTCTCTTTGACAGTAAAAAAATGAATAAGTAACAGCAGGAGTAGAATTAAATTTCAAAAATCAGAACTGTTTAATTTATCTTTATATATTGTTGAGAGCTACTTTCATGTATTAGTGTGCAACTGTTATTGATGATGATGATGATGATGATAATTGAAACATCACTACATGCCAGAAACTACAAAGAGCTTTGCAGGCATCATGCGTTTTTGAGTCCTGCAAGAACAGTGTGAGGACAATAAGACTATCCTCACTTTTTCTCCCTTAACAAATGAGTCACAGAGTCTCTGAGAGGGACTCTACCCAAGGTCACACATTTGTTCTGATTTGGAAGCCCAGTTTATTTAGAGTGTGGTTCTAGAATCCTCACTCTGCATCACATCATGAGTTCTATGCAGAACAAATTTTATTCTGTCTAAAATAAAATGATTATGATTGATTTACTTTTAAATGAATTACTTTTATATCAGTCAGGAAAATTTGAAATAAATGCTTATTTCTGTGGGTAGTTATGATTTATAGTTAAATTCTCTTTCACTTTGTGTATCCAAACAGGCAAAAGAAATATAGTCTATTCCACAGATAGAAGTTTCCACTAAGGGTGTTAAGAACCAAAAAGGTAAGAATTGCACAAGTGCACATATTTTTTCAAAATAAATTATTGGCATTTTTTTCTTATAATTAATCCTATGAGCTATTATTTCTCAATTTCCCTAATTGTTTTTCTCGAAATCTATGGAATGAGGAAGGACATGATCAGATATTCTTAATTTTCTATTCCTTTTCATGTGTTTTCATATGGTAGCTTAAATTCCATTGCTTGGTTAATAAATTCTTATTTTCTCTTTTGTATTTTAAAATATTCCTATATATAAATGCATTGTTTCTTCTAATAGAAACTTACTTTACTCTGCAATTAAATCATACTACTCAATATGTGAAAAAAAAAGGAAAATAAACAAGCTTCTACCATACTTCTGGAAACAAAGACCAGAAAAATAAATCTGAAAAAAAAGTAATTCATACTCAAATGAAAATCTTATTTAAATAATGATACTAACACTTACTGAAATATTTCATTAAAAAAATAAACAAAATAAAACTGTGACTCTTGAATAATAGCATAGTCTTATGCTATATCCCAGATAACATGATTACAAACTCCTGATTTTGGATATTTATAATAATCATGGTGAACAATTAGCACAACTGTCCTCCCTGTCGTTCCATCCAAAACATGAGAATAAGAATGAATATGTTTCAAAAGGCGTGAATAAACATAAGGAAAATATTAAATGGTGATGAGGATAAAAGATAAGGTTTGGTGAAAATGGGGATGGAGTACCTAGAAAAGCAAAGAAAGAAGCTGAGATGAAAGATGTTGGAGAAAAAAATAGGTTGCAATTGAAATGTAACCCAAGGTGCCAATGCAACTTTAAGAACTCTAAATGGTTCACAGTATCTGTTTGTATATATCTGCAAGAAGAGGAGAGGGCCTTTTAAACAATATGTTTATTTTAGAATATGTGTATGTGTGTCTGGGCATGTGCATGTGTGTGTATATCCCAAAGACATCACAAGTACATGCTGATAGTCAAGATACAGAAAAAAAAACTACTGAATGAGTTCAAAATTACCCATAGAAATATTGTAGAGGAAAGCGATTGATCTTAATTTTCTTTAATTGGATTAAAGTAAATTAAATTATTTCAAGTTTGTTTGTGACTATCTTAAATCTCTGTTATGAACTTCAGCCATAACTTTAGTATTTTCAGATTTAAAAGGTTTTCATTGGAAAAACAAACAAAACTGCATTTTTGTAGTTTGACACACATTCATTGTGATTTTTTTTCCCATCTTGGCTGAACATGGGACATATTGGAAAAATCCCAGGAAACAATATCCTGGGGAGTTTCCAGTCTAACTTTTATAGCAAAGTTCGGATAAGATTTGGAGAAGCATACAGACTGTATTTTGATTTATTTTTAGGTTTATTCACAACCCATCATCCAAGCCTATACTCAAGGGACTCCTTCATAACAAATGTTATCTAATTTATGAACCAATGATCCAATGCTTGCTGGTTTTTCTTTTTCCTTTAAAAAGATAAAAAGTCAAAATTTCACCACAGCTGAACCTCTAGTCTTCCACTTTGCCTGTAATTTCCCTCCTCCCCTTTCAATTGCATTCATCTCCATCCTATCCACACACAAACTCTCCTTTAGTTTTACTTATGGTGACTATGGCAGTGGCTGTGGTGCTGTGAAATTGTTAATAAGATTGCTTCAATAAATTCCAAATGTGTTCTGTCTTTTCCAAGTTAATATCAAAATATTTTGTTAAAATTTATGTTAAAATAGAAACAAATGTTTCTTTTCGATACATATATTCAGCTATGTAAGATACCATGTCATTGAAACCAAAATTCAAGGTACTTTTAATTGTCTGGTTTAAGATTTGATTCTTTTTTCAAACATGTATCTCAATTGGGACAAAATATTAAAGCCCAAATGGTAAATGGTCCAAACAGATTATTTTGGAGTTTAAGATAAAAGACCCCCACATTGATCCCTAGCAGCAAGTCAGCATTTGTGAAATTTCTGCTTCAGTTCTTAAATGTAAATACTCTTTGTATGAATTTTCTCAAGAACAGTCCATATCTTTCTACTTTCCCTCTTTGTGATTTATGTTTTGGTCCCTATATATCTAAAGATATAAAGTTCATGGAGCTCATAAGAGTGTGGGAAACACTGTCTCTTCTATACAATGTGCTTTAGGTGGGTGCAATTTTATGCAAGGTAAAGATGGGATGGAAAGTATTATTTTATTCTTGATTCATCAGTTCTCAAATATATCATGCATTGGGCAGGAAAAAAAATCAGAATTTATATCCCAAACAATTAATATTCTACTAAATTTATGATATTATTTAAATAGTATAGGGCAAGCCATCTTAGAATAGGATTGAGTAGAATTAGAACAGAGGGAGTATTCCTATGAACAGATCTGAAAAAAGTGTACAGTGGTTGCCAATTACGTGCAAGTAATCAAGAATTCAGTAACAATTTGGGGGCTATACCTTTTATGATGTTAAGGCATTATTTGTAGAATTGTGACACAAAAACTATTTACAACATTCACCATCCCGTCCCTCTATTAAATCTTAAATATTCCCCTAAAGTGCCCTTCTGACGAAGGTTAAGAACATTCTCTCCAAGATATGGTGGTAAAATGCTAGTGATCTAGGAGAAAAAGAAAAGGCACTACCAGCTATATTTCCTTAACTTAATCTTTATCTTCTTGATTAGTTTACGATATTAGCTAGCATTCACTGGAAGGCTGAAGGTACAAGTTATATTACAGAAGAGATTTGCCTTAGTTTGCCAAGCTGCTATCACAAGTACCACAGACTGACTGGCTGAAATAACAGAAGTTAACTGGCTCACATTTTAAAGGCTAGCAGTCCAAGCAATGAATCAGCTGGACATGCCTTCTCTGAAGTCTGCAGCATTCTGCTGGTGACTTGGTGGCGGTCATTCTCTGCCTCTATCAGAAAGTGATCTGTCTCTTTCTATCTTCATTGGTGGCTTCTGCTTTGTGTCCAAATTTCCTTTGTTTATAAGGACCTCAGTCATATTGGATTAAGGCCTACCCTGATTCAATTTGACCTCATCCAAATAGGGTCTTGGAAGATCTTATTTACAAATGAGTCCACATATATAATTGGAGGTTAGGACTTAAATATATCTCTGTGGTATAGATGACTCAGACTACCTCAAGTTTCCTTGGAGAATATTGAATAGTTTGGGGTATCAAAAATGGTTAAGGAGGTAACATCAAAAAAGCACTGTTGAGAGCCTTGAAACCATAAACCCTCATGAGGAGTTCAAGCCAAGGAAAGTTATTCTTAGAAAAAGGAACAGCTGGGTGAGTGGAACTGTTAGGCAACAGTTGGAGGGCAGGGATGGAGTGAAAAAGGAAAATTTAAATTAGAGGAAAGAGGTCTAAAAAAGTTCTACCAACTCTACAATTTTGCTTCAGCCAATATTGGTACATACACAAATGTATTGGAGAATATTTGTGAGCCAGTAAATTCAAATGCCAAAGACCTTGAATGAAAATATATATATATTTTTACTATTCTTCAAGGTTTGTCAGACAATTTTTAATTCAACTCAACAAATAGTAAATATTTCTTATTAGTTAATCCAGACTTCACAGAGAAGCAAGGCAAGACCTAAAATACCTCAACTCCCAAGACATATTACATACTACTTGGGCTGAAGATACATGCACACAGTAAGTTAAATGAGATTTCATTGTCAGAAAAAATGATACAGATAATAAATTTATTAAAAGGTCAGAGAAAGGAGAGATCAATGTGGGCTGCATGAACTCAGAGGTGACGAAGGACATTGCGTGGTTCAGAAATAATAACAAAAACAGTCTCTGTGAAATAGAGGGTTTGAATGGGAGAATCATGAAAAAGCTTAGGAGGGGCAAGATTTTGTAGAACAGAGTAATATGGCTGGAAGTTTTCTAGTTAGTGCCTGGCATGATGAATATCTTATTTTGGAAAGATTAGTTAGAATGCACTGAAAAAAGGCAAGACTCCTTTGGAGGCTGCTGCAATTACTCAGACACTGACCTACATTTCTTATTTGATCATCACTCTTCTTCTGCATAGAACTATCCTTGCAGATTGATGTACTCTCATCCTCATTCCATTCCATTCCCATTTCTATCCATACGTTCATGCTATGTGCTTGTGCTTCAGTGGAAAGACCGGGATTAGAAAACAGCATTTGAGTTAAAACCTGAACACATCATTTAATAGTAATTTAACTTCCCTGAACCTCATCAATAAAATGGGGGATTCCAACACCTATTTGTGAAGTTTTAGTGTGATAAGATCTCTAAACTGGATCTATATAAATGAGATTATAAACTTGAGTTTGGGTCAACAATGTCTTTCTTCTCTATGTCTCCAATTTCCAATATCATGATTGGAACCCAGTAAAGATGCCATAAATAGTTTTCAAAATTTTATGTATCTTAATATGTCTCATAATATTTAATAAAAACACAGAAAATATAGCTAACTGAATTTTATAGGATGATCAAATGGATTTGGCTAATAACAATGGCATTAGAAAGAAAAAAAAGTGGATTCAAGAGAAATTTCAAAGCTAAAAGCAACAAAACTTGGTAACCAATTAGTGATTAAAGAGTAGGCTGAGTCAAAATTGACCTTGACTCAGAAAAAACAACAGTGGATTAAACAAGATCAATATTTATTCAATGTTTCTTTCTTGCTCAAGTAAGAGAAATACTGAGGTAGAAATCCAAGTCTGGTATGGCATCCTTTCACAAACCACTGGGAAGCCAGCATCCTCTTCCTCTCTGTTCTGTCATTCTTAGTTAATGACCACCATTTTTGAGATCATAAAATATTGCTGGAATTCAGGTAATTGATTTTGTGTTGACTAGAAGGAAGATGGGGATGGTATAAGAGGAGACATGTCAGTTGCCAGGCTCATTTTTAAGGGCCAATAGAGTAGGACCCAACCAGTAACTTTCACTTACATTGTATTAGCCTCCGTAGCTGTAAAGACTATGCATATAGTCTTTATTGACTATCTAGAATATGAATCAGGTGCCAGGAACTTGGGACTGATGGGAAAATCCTTTGAATAGGACACTGTGTATTCTTTAATTGAAGAATGGTATTTGGGAGAAGTGGAAAGATTTGGAGAAGGGACCATTTTAAGAAAGACTTTATGAAGTATCGGCTTTAAAGATGAATGAATGAATGATGAATTTGAATCAGGACATGATGGCTGAAAAAGAAGTATTTTAGGTGATGCTAGCAATGATAAAGCAAATTAGAAGCAGCTAATTAGTGAAACTAGGTCAGTTAATTCAATGAATTTCCAAACTTAATTTAGAAACCTATCATTTTAATACTATATACACACATTGTTTAAATATATGTATGACACATGTAAATGTATCTGTTTGTCACTGAACCAAATATTGATTAGATTTAATCTTTAAAAATTTTAGGCTTCTATAAAAAAAACTGTTTAAATAATACCTATGTGACTGAATAAAAATTCTATCAAAAATCAATTCTAAGAACTTGTATTAATAACCTAGGGCTTTTGTTTTTAAGAATGTAGTATCACTAAGATCCTTTACTAAGATGCTTCACTCAAGAAATTTAGGCAAGATAATAGAGAGCTGAACATTCATATTATATACATAAAGTATGAAAATAGAGTATTTTTAAGAGTAAGTATTACAGAAGTTGTTGAAGTCCCCAGCATTCTCTCATCCCCCAAGGCTCATTCCCTTCCCTCTCGCACCAGAAGGAATAATTATCATGAATTTGATATCTATAAAATGTAATAGTATTGCTTTTGTGTGTTTCAAATTTATATTAATGATATTTAAGCTTTCAAACATTTTCCCTTAAAATCTAACATTATACTTTCCAGATTTATTCAAACTGACACAAATAGATTTGAGCTCATTATTTTAATAACTGCAATAAACTTTATAATGTGACAAACTATTTATGTCTTCATTTTCCTGCTACTATTTCTTTAGATTGATTCTACTTTTTCACTTATGAGCAATGCAGAAATTCAGAATGCTTGTATAGTCTACTCTTAAATATGTATGAAAGTAGTGAATAAACGTTCATGCTAGTTGTATTTTTGCTGGATTGCTTCTTTTGTCACACATGGATTTATTTTCAATACTTGTTTCAACCCTTGTACACTTTCAATCTGAAAACTGCCTCTTTATTTCTAAAAAAATTATAACTGCTATTTACATTTCTTCTCCATTCTCCAATTAGAAGTTTGTTAGAATCTCTACAGAACTTTAATATTTTCACCTTGTAAGTCTTTATTGTTCTGGAAGCATCTGAGTAAATTCCTAAGTGTTATTTTCCATTACCATTTTCTCTCCAAAGGTGAATAATCCAAGGTTTTTTGCATTCACTACATGGTTGATTATATGTTTATTTCAAAGAATTTATTATTTAATTTCTAGAATTTCAAAATGATTTCTTTTCATATTTTATTCTTGAGTTTATTTTTTCATTTTTATGCACGCAATATCTTCCTTTATCTCCTTGAGATCTTTACCTACATATTTTGAAGTAACGTTAAAATTTTTCCGTCACTTTCGTTTCAATGGGAAATCTAATTTTTCTCCTAACTATAAAGTGTGTTGGTTACTTTATCACTAATGCCAAATTCCTCCTTATAAATTTTCTTCATGCTCATCTTGAGTAAAATTTTGTTTTTTCACTTTCTCTCTGTTCCTTTGGCCCCTCTTGCTATCTCTAAGTTTGCCAGTGCCTGCTCCTGCCCACTCCCACATCACACAAAGCCCCAGTTCAGAATAAGCACAGTAGTTGGGAAACCATCCCAGTCATGGAGCCAGGCAGTTTGGCACATGTACTGTGGCTGAATTTCTCTGGTTCCTTCACCAGTATTCTGTCTTTACAAGTCATAACCATACTTGTATTAGTATGAATTTTTTGTTAGCATTTGTTTTTACAGCGAGTGAAGTGTCACCTCGGTTCTCTTGTGAGGCTGGCTCAAAAGTAAAAAATGAGCGTCACTCCATTTGCAGACCCGAAGCCCCTCAGACCCATGCCTTAAGCCCTGTCTTCCTCTGTGTTTTTCTTGTTAACTTCACACATTTGGAGGGGATAGGCAAGCTCAGTGTGGGACCCCAGTGTGCCATCTTCACTCTAACCCCCATGTTCTATCATCTATGAATGTTCTGCTCTTCCTTTATTTTGTGTGTTTTTATACATAGTACTTTTTTACTAAATGGTCAAGGTCATGCCTAAATAGTATTACTGGGTGTCCTATAGTCAGATTTATTCATCTAATTCACCAAAATCAGTTTGATAAAGCACTAGTTATTTTGAATTGTAAAGACCATCCTCCAAATGGACATATAGTGCTATAATAATTATTTAACAATTCATCAAATAATTTATGCATTTAGTACATATATATGCTCATGGCATGAATTGAAATAAAGATTTAAAAATCCTGATAATGTTGAAACTGAGTATACGCTCCATGCTAAGCACTGCTCTACATATTTTACAAGTATTAATTAATTTAATCCTCATAACAACTCCATGAATTAGTTATTACTCTAAAGCCAGTTTTATAGATGAGGAAACCAAGTATACAAGTTGTTAAATTATTTCCCCAAAGTCACACAGCTAAAGGTGTTGGTGATGTTAAACTCAGATCTTTTACTCCACATTCCAAGTTATTAGCAATATGCCATGTTGCCTCCTAATCAGAGTTAATTTGAGTAATTATATGCATTCAGAATCAAATTCATAGCTTGAATTGCTAGCTTTTTCTATCAAGAATGATTGCTAAATCTTTACTTTCTATCTTGCACAGGATGGAAAAGGATTTCTAACCATATTTCCATATTTCATGAATAATAAAGTAAACTGTTTTTCTAACCCCAAGATTTAAAACTTGTCACCATAATTTAGTGGAAGTTCACTATAGCACAGCTTGATTATAAGTATTTAGATATATATATATATATATATATATATATATTTTAAAGAATCCTGAAGGAATCTGATAAACTAAAGCAAATGCTAAATATCCTTTAGGCAGGAAGTATCAGAGGAGTGAAAGCTGGTTTTCATTGTTCAAATAATCATTCTACAATACTTCAACATTTCACAGTGGCATGTTACATGTGTCATTTTATTTATGTGATGGAAAAGTACAAGGCAGTACAACCTATTTAGTAAATCCAGATTTTCATACAGTCATAACCGAGAACAAAATCTTTATTATAATGTCCTTCTTTCCAGTTGTAAATTAGTAAACTCTTTCTAATAGGATTTGTAAGAAGTAAAAAAAAGAAAACTTTTTTAGCAATGATTATGTTTAAATAAAAAATAATCATTAAATACCTTAATTTGTACATGTATTTACTATAAATTGATGTGTTCATTTTCTTTTCTATTTTTCGCTTTTATTTCCTTTTTCAGAAAACTTTTCGAGATAATTCCTGTCCTCAAAACCTTCAGCACTTTTAAACTTCAATTATTTAGTATATGATAAATATTTTGGCATTTATGTCCATGTAAGTTTTTTCATGCACTGTATTTTTGCTTAATGAGTAAAAGAAATTTTTCCAACAGAGCAATTCTTTACATTTGGAAATCACTGGATATACTTGTATCATATTTTCCATCATTAAGTGACCTTTAATCACTCTCAAAAACTACCCCATATATCCAAAAGTGCAATATTCAATAGGTGCCATGTAAAATAGCATTTCTTTACATTTTTCTTCATTCTCATACCTAGTTATCTTGCACACATTTGTAATATACAAAAATATATTTAGAAATATATATACCTTGATAATGCATACCATATACCTACCCTGCCAATCAAACAATCCTCCAAACCCATGTTTTCCAGTAAACAGATTTTTGTTATATAGCTACTACATGCAAGACATTATTCAAGATGCTGAAATATAATATTTCAGGAATATAAGCTGAAACATTATTAGCACTACTCATAAAATATAATTAAAATTGGAGTTAAATTAACAGTAAATAGCTTTTTTAAAATTTTCCTTAGTTAATTGGTTTTCTGAATTTATAAACATATTTAGGAAATGTTTCTTCATTCATTTAAAAATTTATTCAAGTATGTCATTCACACATAAACATACATAAACAATAAGTATATAGTAAAAGTAATGAACTTGCAAAACAAGCATGCGTATCATCATACAGGGGTCCCATACATCATGCCACCACCAACACCCTATATTGTTGTGAAACATTTGTTATAAACTATGAAAGAGGATTGTCAAAATATCACTACTAACTATAGTCTAAATCTTACATTTGGTGTATTTTTCCCCCAACCCACCCAATTATTAACACCCTGTATTAGTATTATATATTTGTTCTAGTTCATGAAAAAACATTCTTATATTTGTTCTGTTAACCACAGTCTATCTTCCACCACAGGATTCACTGTGTTGGACAGTCTCATGTTTTGTATAATCCATGCAAAGTGTACATTCAGTGATTCTCATTGTCATCACAAAGTTGTGCTGTCATCACCTCAGGCAGTTTTAGTGTGTTTTCATTAATACAATAGTAAAAATCCATACCCTCTTATAACTCTTATTGTTGTACCTTAGAATTGATTTATCTTGTCATTGCTACAAAAATATTACAATATTACTGTTACCTCTCATCCATAAGTTACATTAGTTGTAATATTCCTGTGTATCACCATATTCTTAACACTTTGTAGAAGAGCATTCTTCCATTTATACTATTAACCACAATCTTCATTCTCACATCCACAGACTACCCCTTGCAGCCACAATCACATTTATAAATCAGCAGTATTAGTTACACTCACTATAACGTGTTACCATCAATTCTATTCATTTCCACATGTTTACAAAAAAACTTATTAAATAGTCCAGATACATTAAGTATGAGCTCCCGTTCTCAACCCACATTCTATCTCCAAGTAACCTATATTCTAGAGTTTACCTCCGTGAGTTTAATCATTGTATTTAGTTCATATTAGTGAGACCACACAATATTTGTTCTTTTGTGTCTGCTTATTTCACTTAACATAATGTCCTCAAGGTTCATTCATATTGTCATATGCATTTTGATTTCATTTCTTCTTATAACTGAATAGTATTCCATTGTATGTATATGCCACATTTTGTTTACCCATTCTTCCGTTGATGGACATTTGGACTGTTTCCATATATTAGCAGTTGTCATTAATGCTGCTATGAACATCCGTGAACAAATATCAGTTTGCATCTTTGCTTTCAGTTCTTCTGAATATTAGGAATTGTCTCTTTTTATTCCCTTTTAGTGGTGTTGTTTATCAGTGATACTAATAGTAATAATCTTCTTTTTTATTTTAATCAGTAAAGTCCATTTATAAATATACATTATGTTCAAGACATTGTTCTTGGCTTGACACATTGCTCCAAAGAGGATAATAAGAAACCATAGAAAACTGCACAATTCATCAGTAATGAAGACCAACAGAAGATTATAGTAGTATAGATAATGTATGTAATCAGTTGCAAATGCCAACAATATTGCCAAAATGTGAAAATTTTAGTAAAGCCCTTCATGGGAATGCTTCAAAAGAAGTAGTGGATTTTGAATATCATATTGTTAAGATGAACAAATTGTTAAAATAATAATAGTAATACTGCTAATAAAACCATGGTAATCATGCTTGGTAGTCAGAGTACTAAGTGTGAACAGAGGTGGAAAGATTGGAGAGTGAAAGCTCACAAGGAGAAGGCCCTGAATACCACATTAGGAGTTTTCTTTTATCCAGTACTTTTGGCCAAATGTGGTGAGAGCTTGAGCTGAGCCTGTAACTGCAACAAAGGAGCAAAGGCAAATTCAATGAAATACCGATAAACAGGACTTGATAATTATTCACAAATACGGGTCAGAGAGTATAGATACAAAGGAGACTTGAAAATAAATACAGACTGCTCTGTGACAAAACAATGGTGACCAAGTATCTGTTTAATCACAATGCTTATGAAAGGCCACATTGTAGAGTCAACTACACAAACCAAAAATATAACTATTCATATACAAAAGAGAATCTGTTTCTAAACAGGATCATCTACTGTTCTGTATTACTTTAGTAAAGCAGAAGTTGAAAATACTTGTCCTGAAAAGTTTAAGTAAACACGTTGTTTTTTGTGTTCTGTGACTTGGTGCCGAGAATAGTCAGAGGACTGAAAGGCTGTCCATACCCAGAGAAAGGTTGTTGACGGATCAGTGTCAGCTCAGGGAGACATAACAAGTGGTGTTTTGAAGAGGTCACCTCTGGTTCTGAGGCCGTTTAAGTGCTTCTTCAGTGACCTGGAAAATGGAATCTCAAATAAGCTCATCAAATTTGTAGATGAGCTCAATCTACTGAAGAGAATAAGGACAGCGCTACTCATGGAAGATAGATTCAGTATTCAAAATGAACTTGGCAAATTGGAAAAGCAATGAGAAATGAACTGAACACAGTTCAAATGGGTCAATTCAAGGTAGCTTAACTGAAGACAAAGATCTGACCTCAAAACATATATTGTATATATCCCCATAATAATGAGGGTAACAGTGATGTGGAATAGTATTGGAAATGTCCTCCATAGCAATATATTCTAATGGAATGAGGCAGTTTTTAAAAAAATTATAAGCAAATAGGTCGATCAGAGAATTCCAGATAGTGAAAAATCCTATGAAGAAAATAAAACAAGTTGATGTGATAGTGTGATTTAGAAGGTCGGTCAGAGAAGGCATCAATGAGCAGGTGACATTTGACCTGAATGAAAAGAGGAGACAGCCCTGAAAAGACATGAGGGAAGAGAGGTCCAGCCAGAGGAAAGAGCAAATGTCAAATCTCAGAAGTGGGAATAAGCTTGGCATGAGGCAGGGTCAGAAAAATGGATGAGGTAGCCAGAGCATATCAAAGATGATGGTTGCAATTACTGAAATGGTCAAGACCGAAGTAGGAGCACAACTGGAAGGAAATGTCATGAGTTCTATTTTGCTAGTGTTAAGTTTGAGATGCCCCTTAGACATATAAGCCAAGATTTCCAATATGGAGTTGGAAACATGGGTCTGTGGCTCAGTATTAAGGAAGAGGCCAGGACTGGATGGACAAATTTGGGAAGTAGTCATTAACATATAGAGATCCTGTGGGCTTGGTATATAGAGGTCAGCAGGGACTGTGGTGTGAAGAGTTAAAAAGGTCGGCAGGGTCATATAAAGCAGGGTCATGCATGCCATGTTAAAAGGGTTCATTTCATTCCAAAAGCATTAAGCAGCCAGATTTTTCAGCAAGGGAATGACATGATTCAATTTATGACTCAAAAAGCCTAACTTGTGGTGTATCACAAAAATCTATTATAAGGAAAATTTTCTTGTAGTTAAACTTCGACATTTTTAGGGAAAAAAAAAAAACAATTTTTTTTTTGCAAATGGCTTTTATATGACACACACACTCAAATTTTTCAAATAATTTCAACCAGTAATTGAAAACCTTTAGCCCTGAGATTACCTATAGCCATTGATTTATTTTACCTGATATTAGATAAAATGTAAAATGAAGTTTCAGTTGGCTTTTTCTGCCCCAGCTTTGAAATCAACAGATGCAATTATGTGCATATGTGAGACTCAAGCCAAGAGCTGCTCATAGCATGTGACAAATAATCACTACTCTAGTAAGTGTTAACTGCTGCTGCTGTTCCCAGTTCCCTGTGTAAGATACTGTCTTTCCATTCTGAGATGGTACTCCTCAGGGAAAGAGATGGTGACACCAAACAGATTAAAAGGAATATATTCCCTAAAGGCAGGTGTGAACCGGAACAGCCCCTGTTCATGCCTGCTGTTCTAGCTGGGGTCCCATCCTACTAGTGGCCCTTTGGTTGGTACAATAAATTATATGCTTATCCTACCCACATATGTTTGGCAAATAAAAATACAGAATATGGATTCATTGACCAGTAGCTACCACTTAGCCTTGGAATCAGAATAGGCAAGGAAAACTTCTGGAAAAATAGCATTTGAGTAAAGACAAAAATGACGTGAAGGAATAAGCTATGTGGAAATCCAGGGAAGAGTAGAACAGGTTGAGAGGATAATAAATCCAAATGCCCTAAGGGGGAAGCAGCAATGAAATCCAAGTATCTGGAGCCAGCTGAGTGATGGCAAATGTAGCAAGATGGGTCAGGAAGGCAACTGGATTGGGGAGGCTCATTGGCTCTTACCCTGATAGAAATGAGAAGCCATGGAGGTATGAAGCACAGCATTTGCATGCTCTGACTTACATTTAAACTGCATTACCTTGGCAGCTGGGTTGAGATTATACTGAAAGAGGGCAAGAGGGCTATCTAAAGGGGTACCCCAACCCCAACTCCACTATTCTGCCATTCTCTTTTAGGGCATCATCTGCTCACTGAAATGCACTTTTCAAAATGCATCATTATTTATTCATTTTTTCAGTACCATATATCTTATCCATTGCAATATATGTTCCATGAGGGCCAGGACAAGGTCTCTTTTGTTGATCAGTACGTACTCTGAATCTAGCTGAGTGCCTGGATACATAGTAGGTGCTCAGTAAATAATTGCTATTGTAACATGTTAAACAACCCTGATATGCATTATTGACATTTTGGAGTTGAGAAAACTGAGTCTCATGGAAGTTAAATAACCTGCCCAAGAAAAGTGGGCGAGGAGGAATTGACCTAGAGTTTTTTATGGTTTCAAAGCCAAATGGTTTTAATCAATGTTGTATTCTATCAATATTTATTATTTTTTCTAAAAATATAAATAAATATATGTCAAAAATTCAGGGAAAAAATTAATTCAATTGACTCCTTTTGAATTTTATTTAACCTGGAATGATTAATGTTGCATGTAGTACTTTAAGACTGTATCCTTATATAATACAAAGTGTTACTCCATTAAGTGGACCACATATATAAGGAATACAGAAAAAAATGCAATCTTCCCTCTTCCTTCAAGAATAATGGAATAAATTTCAAAAAACAATTGTGTTTTTTGTTTATGGCAGCATACAGATCTCCAGGGATTTGAATCTTTACAGTATATCTTAGACTCAATGAAGGTAGAGTAGAATCACATTTCCAGGAGGTTACCTAATATTATAAAAGGCTCCTGCTAAATCTCAAATTATCTGCAGTAACATTTTACTGCCCTGTTGCTATAGCTTTCCACATGTAAGAGTATACAAGCTGTTTGAAAGTCTCTAAAAGTGAACTTCCACTGACAATACATCATTGGTTTATCTTCCCCATTAAAAGAAAAAAAAGTTAATATATAGTGTCAAAAATCCTCAAAATTTTTACCTGGGTTTTATTATTTCCATTTTTAAAATGGCTAATTATTGCAAAGTGGCTTTATTAATCTAAGAGTTTGTAGTTTAAAAAATAATAATAAAAACTTTTTTTTAGGTACAGAACCTTTCAGTAATAAGCTTACTTATCTGGATCAAACCAAATATCAATTAGGCAATCTTTTAAATGGAAAAATGCTGAGCTGTGAAATACATCAAAATGTGGAACTTGTTAAAAGATATCCTCTAGTTGAGACTATTCATGTGTTCTATACTTGATATATGTGCTCATAAGGAGAAAAATAATCAAGAATGAATAGTGGAAAGAAAATTTTCTAGAAATATGAAAGATCTCTTATTTAGAGCCACAAAACCACCACAAATACCAATTGACTTCAAACTAAGAAATTAGTCTATGTGAAATATATCATGCCTTGTGAGTTATAAAATAGTGCAGTTTATCATGCCCTTTCTCTCACTTAGAAAGTGTTAGTTGGCTAGTGAGATACATACTTCAGGGGAATAATATGCAGTGTTGAAGGATTGTTTATCACTTCTCTCTTTCTCTTTCTTTCCTGCTCAATTTCATATTCTAAAGTGTAAATAAGATCCAGATAATATCAATTCCTCTTTAGCTAACTTTGTTTTCTCCTTAAAGCACAATGAATCTCTATAACAAACCAGTCAATTCTAGAAATTCTATCATCAATTATGCTAACAATTAAACTAATCCAGATTTTTATTTTAATGTGATGGTATATACAGATAGCTAATTGAATTTTAAATTAAATTTGTGTTTTCTAAGAACATTCTTCTAAGTTTATTTTAAAGTTTATGAGGTGCTAATTTCAGAACTTTGGATTTTATCTATTTTTCCTACCAAAAAGTAGTTCAAAACAAATGAAGTATACAGTAGGAATTCACCTAGAAACATGATGTCTGAAGAAATTCCTTGAAATGTAGCCGTAGTTTTGGAGAGCCTTTTCTCACTGCCTGTAAGGTTTTCCCCAATTCAGTACTCTGTTGGTAGAGTGGCATATAAGCATTTTTATAGCTTCTGATATCCAGGGTTTAGTATCTGCTTCTGTCACGGTTCTATTTATTTTTCCTGTTTGTCTTGCTATTTAGTAAGAAAAGCTGTTTTATGAAAAATACTTGTTCTGTCCTTAGGAGCTCCAGAGAACGAAGTAAGAGGTTGAGATGGCCTGTGACATATTGTTTATGGCAATATCCAACCAGTAAGATTTTGTATGTCTACATATGGCACAAGTTTTGTTTAATTCAACCCCTGGGACATCAATACAATAACGCTGCCAAAATATACTCTTCTACGTTCACTGATAATAGATTCTGAGGACAGCACACTTCCCAGATTTTCTACTATAAAGATGGCTTAATTGTTCTCCATAGTTTATACATATGCCAATTTAAATATATGTATGTATTATATGTGACTTTATTCTATGCCTAATCCTGAACTCTAATGTGGTAGGTAAATTTCTGTTTACTTTTAGTGATAATATTAAACTATGTCTTTCCACAGAACATTAAAAGTATTTACTTATGTAGGGACATTTTTCCTTTGTTTACAGTGCACTCAAATACACATGACATCTGTTCTTCTGTTAGGTATTTGAACTTTTTCAAACACAGGTACATATTTTTTATAACTTAAATGCTTCTTATACACAGTGAAATATGAAATGTCCAAACATATTGTAATCTCCCATCAGAACTTTTGCTTTCTCTGGATCTGTTTCAGGGGCTTTTGGCCCAAGCATAGAGAGGTGTCTGCTGATTTTACAAGCCAAGCCTGACATCTGTTTTTTTACAGAGCTATAGTGTGGAGTAAAAAAATTTTTTTATATTTAGGTCAAAGCAATGCCTGGGGAGGAGAGCAAGTGTGTGTACTAAGTTTGTGTTGCACCTGATGCTATAGACTCTGTCAAGATTTCTTTTTATGTTTATGTTTATTTTGTGTTAATGTTAATTATTACTAAAAGTAAATCATATATTTCTCTTAACCTTTATATCTCGAATGATTGCAAACAGAGCAGCTGTCTACATCAATGTAGCCCCCATTAAAAGACAATTTATGGAAAAGTAGTTTGCTTTTCACTGCAATGTAATCAAAAGGAAGTGACAAGAAGACAAATATAAATGACTTTGTGACAATTTTTTCTGAAATGCCCTTAGTTTCTCTCTAAGTTTGAGAAAGAGAAACAGCCACTTAAAATTATATTTCCCAAACTTGACACTTATTAGTAAAAGCCTAAAGAAATTAGCTAGAAAGTAATATTTTTCTTATATTCATAACACTTTTGGTTTCTGAGCCCAAATCTAATAGTAACAATAATTTTAAACTTAAATATGTTGGATGTAATTTCATTTTAAGCTTATCAGAATAATTCACACAGACCAAATATTCACATAGATAAAATAATCTGCTATTTAAACAGAGCCATATCTTTATACTGAATAATGGCAAAATCAATAACCTTTGTTTCATTAAAAAATTGCCTAAAATATGTTAACTAAGCACACTCTGCGAATGTCTGAGAGTCATATCTGGAAGTTCTGTGTGAAATGGTAACTGGAAATCCATTTCCCTATAATTTAAATGGGAGAAATTATGATATATTGCATGTCAACCTCCAATATTCAATTTTCTAAAATGACTATATATAAATGACAAACTATCATGTCATATGTAATATGTTTTAAAACATTACTTCCTGAGTACCAAATAATGATATGTTAAAGAAAAAACAATCATATTGGAAACCATGTATCTGATAAGGGTTTAAAATCCTGGATTATATAAAGAATTGCTACAAGTTAACAATGTAAAGGCAACAATCCAATTTAAAAATGGGCAAAGGACTTGAATAGACATTTCCCCAAAGAAAATATATAAATGGCCAATAAGGAAAGGAAAAGATGTTCATCATCATTAACGATGAGGGAAATGCAAATCAAAACCACAAAAGATACTACCCACTAGAATGGCTACTATTAGGGGAAAAAAATGAAAATAACAAGTGCTGGTGAGGATGTGGAGAAATAGGACTCATACACATTGTTAGTGGGAATGTAGAAAGGTGCAGCTGCTGTGGAAAACATGTTGATAGTTCATCAAAAATTTAAGTATAAAATTACCATAAGATCTGGTAATCCCACTTCTAGGTATATATAGGTACATAGCCAAAAGAATGAAAACCAATAACTCAAACAGATATTTGCACACCCATGTTCCTAGCAGCATTAGTCACAATGCCAGTAGGAGGAAGCATCCCAAATGTACATCAGTAGAAGAATGGATAAACAAAATATGACATATATATATATATATATATATATATATATATGCACATACATACATACATTGTGTGTGTATACACACACACACACACACATTGGAGCATTATTCAGCCTTAAAAAGAAATGAAGTGCTGATACATGCTGCAACATGGATGAACCTTGGAGATATAATGTTGAGTGAAGTAAGCCATGTGCAAAAGGACAAATATTGTGTGATCTTGCTTACATAAAATAACTGGAATATGTGAATTCATAGAGTCAGAAATTAAAATATGGTTTACCAAGCAGCAGGAATGGGGGTGGGGGGGTGGAGAATGAGGAGTTAAGGCACAATTGATACAGAGTTTCTCTTTGGGGTGAGGAAAAATTTTGGTAATGGAAGGTGGTAAGGGTAGCACAACATTGTCAATTTATTTGACATCACTCAATTGTATAATTGACAGTGGCTAAAATGATTAATTTTAGGTTGTGTATGTTTTACCAGGATAGAATTGTAAAAAGAGTGAACCCTAATGTAAACTATGGACTATAGTTAATAATATAAATATAATAATAATATTTCATCATTTGTAGCAAAGGTACTAAACCATAGCAAAATGATAATAGAGGAAACTTGGTGGAGGAGGGTGGGTGATATGGGAACTCTCTATTTTCTGCATGATCTTTCTATTAACCTACAACTGTTTTAATAAAAAAAAAAAAAAGTGAAAAACCAGCAGCAAATGCAGTACACTGTATAGTTTCATACCTTAGTATAATTATGATACAGCATGGTAAATACAATGCAACAATTTTTTTATAAAGAAAAACAACAGCCAAAACAATTAAAAAAGAAAACTGGGGGGACGGGATTAGCTCAAGTGGTTGAACGCCTTCTTCCCATGTATGAGGTCCTAGGTTCAAACCCCGGTACCTCCTAAAAAATAAAAAAAGAAGAAGAAGAAAACTGGGGCCTTATTTCTTTTATCTCTTATTGTCCAGTTAGTAGCTTTAAAAAACAGTTTATTATGACAGTTTATTATAACCACTCAGCCAAGTGGTTATAGCTTAAGATCTCCCAAGTGACTGAAGTAAGATAGAAACTAGCATTGGAGTCATCTCAAGATGCAACTGGGGGAAGTGGATGTGGCTCAAGTGATTGGGCTCCCATCTACCATATAAAAGGTCCAGGGTTTGATTTCTGGGGCCTCCTGGTAAAGGCATGCTGGCCCGCACGGTGAGCTGGCCCAAGCAGAGAGCCTGTGCAGGTGTGCTGGCCTGCGCAGGAGTTCTGGCCTACATGGAGTGCTGTCCCAAGTGAAGAGCTGACACAGCAAGTTGATGCAACAAAAAGAGACATAGAGGAGAGACAATAAGAGATGCAGCAAACCAGGGACCTGAGGTGGTACAAGAGATTGAGTGCCTCTCTTCTACTCTGGAAGTTCCTAGCGCCGTCTAAAAAGAAGACAAGCAGACACAGAAGAACACACAGTGAATGGACACAGAGAACAGCAGACAGCAAGTGCAAAAACAATGGACGGGGGTGGGGCACAAATAAATAAATCTTTTTTTTTTTTTTTTAAAGATGCAATTGGAAGATCATACTGAACAATGCCCTAAAAATGCTCTATATTCCATCTATTCTAGTCTTCCCTTCCCTACCCTTGGAACCTACAGTGACCACTAAGTTTCAATTTTTGAAGAATAAGATTCATAGTTACTTGTAATAATATTGAGGCTTGACATATTGGTCTGTTTTCTCTCATTAGGTACTGCCTATGTTTTTGAGGGATTCTTGTCCCTCTAATTAAGAACATAGCAGGACTCCCCAGGATGGGAGTTTGATATTTTCTTGCTTATTATGTGGGTCTCCACCCACTGATATAATACACTATAACAAGGTGAACACTTACATATTCCATAGAAGCCTGTCCAGGTGTACCCTGTCCCATACACTCTCCCCCACATCCAACACCCTACACCAGTAACCCTCCCCTGCCATATTTGCCAAAAGAACATTCCAACATTGTAGTTTTAACCAAAGACCTGCAGATCCCCAAAGTTCACCTTCTCCTTCCCTGGACCCTCCCCCCAGTTGCATGGATAGTCCAATACAACCCCCCCCCATCCTACACCCCTCACAGACCACCACTGCCAAACAATCATATTACTTCACCACTGTCACACTCATCCACTGAATAACTACTTCCTTCCACTTTATCATAGATTTTGCCCATATGGGTATTGACTCAACACCCTCTACTCCCTTTCTGTCTCCTATAAGGCTATCTTCCAGACTCTAGCTCTGTGAGTCTGCTCAATTTGCTTAATTCATATCAGTGAGGTCATGTAATATTGGTTATTCATTGCCTGGTTTACTTAACTCAACATAAGGTCTTTAAGATTCATTCATCCATGTTATCCTGTGTGTTAATACTGCATTCCTTCTGAGTAATATTCCATTGTATGTATATACCACAGTTTGATTATCCATTCATCTGTTGATAGACATTTGGGTTGCTTCCAACTTTTGGCAATAGTGAATAATGCTCTCAGCAATATCTCACCAACTGCCACAGTAAACAGTGCCTCAGATTGCTAGGGTCCTGAGGGCTCTAGAGACATCCAGAAACTATAAGCAGGGTGCACAGCTCAGGAATTCAGCACCCTGTCAGTGGGCCTTACTTTGGAATGTATGCTCCACAGTGTAACAGGTTAGATTCACTGATAATCCTCTATACTTGGCTCTTCTACCCCTTTTATTTGAACCTATAATTAGCACTCTACTTGATAAATATATGTCCCAGAGACTTAAATCTTTGGTCCGTCCATTCTCCAGTTGAGTCCTGAATTTTCAGCAGAGTTGCAACACCTAATCTCCAGTTCATTGGACTCACCCAGGACAACTAACAAGATGATGATGGACAACACCCATCCCAAGGAACGGAGAGTGAGGGCAACATGCAAGCAAGATAGGTCCATCCACCTGCCCATGGGATCTAAGTCCTCTCTCAATTACAAGCAGAGTGGGCATCACCATCCCCAAATCCTCAAGACTGGGGAATGAAAAATGAACTAAAGTAGACTTATTATTATTCTACTATAAACTTGTTATTATTCCAGCAATGGAAGAATCTTATCATTGATATAAAGGCAGTGGCCACCAGAGGTTCTGAGGGATGGGAGAGGGAAGAATACATGTAATTTGGGGACATTGGAGATGTCCTGCATGACATTGCAGTGACAGTTACAGGCCATTGTATATTTTGTCATAACCTACAAAATTGTGGGGGACAGAGTATAAATTACAATGTAAACTGTAGTCCATGGTTAGTAGCAATGCTTCAATATGTGTTCATCAATAGTAACAATAATAACACTAATGAAGGATGCTGTTAATGTAGGAAAGTGTGGGAGGGTGAGGGAGTGGTGTATATGGGGATCCCTTATATTTTTTATGTAACATTTATGTAATCTAAAGCTTCTTTAAAAATAAATAACTAAATAAATAAATAAATAAAATAAATAAATAAATGGAAGCAATTGGAGTGGATATCCAAGATCATTCACACACATAGTTTGCATTTGATCCTGGCTGTCACCCAGGAACTAGGACTCTCTATCGGAGCACCTACGCATGGTCTCCCCATGTGGTTTGGACTTCTCATTGTATGGTGGCTAACTTCAGACATGAAGAATTCCAAGAGGTACAGGCAGAAGCTTCAAGATATCTTATAATCTAGCCTCACAACCAAGTACATCACTAATGTTGTATTCTCTTAGTGACAATTGAATTACTAAAACCAGCTTAGATACAAGGAGAGGTGATTAGATTCCACCACGGTGTCAGAAGCAGCATGCACATGCAGCAACAAAGGAATTGATAGCAAGCATACTTGGAGATTATATACCAAGGAGGTATTTATGCCTCCAGAGCAAATCCAGCACCATGCCAAGGTTATTAAATAATACTTTGTTGGAACACAGCCATGCCAATTCATTTGCATATGTCTATGGCGTCTTTCACTCTGAAAGGGTAGAGTTGAGTAATTGTGACAGAGAGCATATGATCTGCAAAACCTTAGGTATATAGTATCGTGCCCTTTACAACAAGTTTTTTGACCTCTTCTTCCATAGAAGTTTCCTGTAATAAACTGTTACTAGCTGAGGTGGGACTTGAAGGTTGAAAAAAGTTGAGAAATAAAGTGGGGATGAAAGGTAGAATAGTAATTGTCACTGGATATGGAAGATGATGGTGGATGAGTTGGGTGAAGAAGGGACAATTTTAGGTAAACTATCAAACTAGAGGAACTCAGTATAATTTTCCATTATTTTGGTGCTGCTGTGGAGTGGTTTGAAGTTGTATGTACCCCAATGTTCTTAAATAAAATCTATTCCTGTGGGTGGGAACCCATTCTAAGTAGGATTTTTTGATGAGGTTACTTCAGGTAATGTATGACCCATCTCATTCAGGGTGGGTGTTAATCCTATTACTGGAATCCTTTATAAATGGAATAAATACAAAGAGAAAGAGAAAAAGACATGGAAGCAAGAAGCTGAAATCAATTAAATCTGGAAGAGATCCTTGCCATGTGGCAGAGGAGCCAAGGATCACTGGCAACCGTTCTTCAGGAAGAAAGCATCACCTTGATAATGTCCTGATTTGGAAATTTCCCCAGTCTCAAAACAGTAAGTTAATTCATTCCCATTGTTTAAGCTAAACCATATCATGGTATCTGCTAAGGATGGTCTAGAAAGTAAAAACAGATTTTGGTACCAGGATAGTGGGGTGCTGCCATTGCAAATACCAAATATGTGGAAATGGCTTTGAAACTGGGTAATGGGTAGAGGCTGGAAGAATTGTGAGGTGCTTCATAGAAAAGGCCTAGAATGCTTTTAAGAGACAGTGCATAGAAATGTGGATGCTAAAGGTACTTCTGATGAGGTCTTAAATGAAAATTATGAATGTTATTGGAAACTAGAGGAAAGGCAATCCTTGTTTTAAAGTGGCAAAGAATTTGGCAAAATTGAGCTCTGATGTTGGATGGAAGATAGAATTTGAGAGTGATGATCTTGGATATTAATTGAGATTTACAAGCTAAATGTGGAAAATGCAGCCTGGTTTCTTCTTGCAAATTATAGTAAAATGTAAAAGGAAAAGGATAAGCTGAGAACTGAATTTCTGGGCACAAAGAAACCAGAAAGCTATGGTTTGCAAAATTCTGAGTTTTTGGAAAGCAAGTCCCCAGAGAATAGCACTCCACATTGGTGTTTAACTGAACATGGAACTAGTCAGCAAATTCTGTGGAAGTCAGGATTGGAAATGCAGTTATCCAGGAAGCATGTGGAAAGTTCTTTAGTCTGATGGTTTGGACCCATGTGTAGTGCACATAAAACTGACAAGCTTTGTGTGAGATCTGTATGAATGGAACCACTGCCAGCCTGGACTAAATGGGACAGAAGAGGGACAAATTGAAAGAAAAATCACTTCAAGGGCAGACCACAGAAGCTGAGGTCTGAACCAAAGACTTTTTACTAAGCATTGTTTCTGAAATGATTTAAGGCTTTTGGGATATTGTGATGGAATGAACGTATTTTGCATATGGAAACAACATGCCTTTTTGGTGTCTAGAAGATGGAGTGTAGTAGTTTGAAGCTGTATATACCCCCAAATACATGTTCTTAAATAAAATCCACTCCTGTGGGTGTGGACCCATGTTAAGTAGGAAGTTTTGATGGGGCTTCTTCAGTGAGGGCGTGTCCCACCTCATTCAAGATGGTTCTTAATTCTATTACTGGAGTCATATATAAAAGAATGAAATTCAGAAAAAGAACAAAAAGACCATGGAAGCAAGAGGCTAAAATCAATGAAACCCAGAAAATAAGGAAGATATCAGCAGATCCACCATGTGACAGAGGAGCCATGGATCCCCAGCAGCTTTTATGATACACTGCTTTGGACATTTGCCCAGCCTCAAAACTGTAAGCTAATAAATTCCCAATGTTTAAGCCAACCCATTTCAAGTTATTTGCTTTGAGCAGCCTAGAAATCTAAAACTTCCTGCTAATAATCCTGATTAAGGAGGTTTTGAAACATTTTGAGAGATTTAGCAGAGGCTTTTGAATTTTAAAAGCAATGCAAAATGGAGCTTTGCTTATGCTCCTGTTTGTATATGCGTGTGTGTTTGGAGACCTCTACAAGAGACATCAGATCATTTTAAAAGGAAGGTATTCATCACATATTCAAGGATAATACTTGTTCCATAACCCACACTTCTGTACGTTGATGAAGTCCAATGGTTAGACTGACTGCTCCTTTGGGTTTTCATCTTATGGTCTTCATCAGGTTAGCATTGTCATTCCTCTGAGTGAAATTTAAAAGATCTTCAGCATCGTTTTCTTTGCCCTCTTCAAAGCCAGTTGCTATTGCAAATGCAACAACTTTCACCTTACCATTAGCCACAAATTGCAGGATTTGTTTCTTCCATATACTGTACATTATTTATAGAGAAAATTTTTTGCCATGCCTACTCGATGAACTTGAAACCCCTTTTTAGCATAAAAGCTTCTCCAAAGTTCTTTCAGTGAAGTTATTCAGTTGACATTCACACCCAAGACTATGTATTATAAAGGCAATAAGCCGAATAGGCCATAAAGGATGCGATACCCACATAGTCCATGGGTTGCAACAGTGAGATCATGGTTGGAAAGTAGAAGACTACTTGGATATTGTCACTCTATGTTACAACACTGTGGCAATTGCCATAGTGTTGTGACCAGGGTATTGTCAATAAAGTTACTTGTGAGATTTTGTTTGGCTATATTCTCCTTCATGGAGCATGACAATTAGGATTGTGTCTAATCCACAAAAAAACCTTCTGGTCACCTAGTGCTGATGTTGAAACTCCAGACAGCTGGCAAATCCTTTTTGAGCATTCCTTAAGGGAATGGAGGTTTTCAGAATGATTTCTAGAAAGCATGTGAACTTAAAAGTCACAACCTCCATTAGAGTCTTTGTGACCAGATGCTTTCTTATCCTACTATAAGAGAAATATTGAGAAAGGTATGCACTTCCAAAACAAAACTATTTTGCACTAAACAATTTCTCAGTGATAGAACCTCCTCATCAATAATTTTTTTTTGTAGATGAAATGAGAATATGGTAGCCACCTTGCCATCAGCTGTGGCTACTTTGCCTGTTCTGATATTATGATGAGAAGCTTGAATATGTAGCAAAATTCAGCACAAGGTGGTGATTAAATGAACAGTATGCAAATGATGTCTCTGGTGGGCTCTCCTTAGTGAAAGCTTATTTTCATCTTCTATTGCAATTGCTCTTCTCACAAACTCTGCTTTCCTCACACTTTTCTTCAAAAATTTCTCAACATTTTAAAGGCAATTTATAACATAAGGCAAAAGCAAGGACTAAATATAAGTAGACATCGAGGAAACATGTTCAGGAGATCTGTGCACAATGACAGAGAATGGTTAGACTAAGTATCATGCTCACATCTTTATTAGCACTCAAAATACTTTTTTAAAAACTATATATGATTTTTGCTGTTCTTTCAATTATATTTGGAATGTAATGTGAGACTTTCCCTCCACATAATTTTATTAAAATATTGATTTGTGTTTGGAACTTAAACGTAAATTTTCCCTAAAAAAATCAGTTGACCAAACATAATTCTGAGATAGACTGACATATGCTATTTCTTGACATACTATCAATGAACTGTTAACTAGAGAGATGATTTACAAGATATACCTATATATAGTTTCCCTTAACAGATAATATATTTACCAAAAAAAGTTAATTGAAATAATAGCTTATGGAATTATACATAACCCACTTTATTAGATGCATAACACTTGCTTTCCTCACTAAAATTACCTGGGAAAGAGAAACATAGGCTTTATTATATAGAGAATTATGCCAGAGACTGAAAGTCAAGAAAATCGGACTTTTTCAAATCAAATTCAATTTTTTCCTTCCATGATAGTAAAATAAGAACCTAACACATAGTTGGACTATCTTTCTCAACCTCCTTGAAGTTAGATGTGGCCACATTACTAAATTCTTCCAATGGCACAAGAGTCGGGACTTCTTATAAGGGCAGATGTGCCTCCTTCACCCTGACTTTCCCCTTGGCTAATTGGAGGTAGAAGGTGATGTGGTCTTAGGAAAAGTCAGAGCCACAAGAGGAAAGGAGCCTTTGAATCACCACATGAAAAAGAACTGCCTGACAATCAGGAATATGTATTGGGGTTGTTATGTGAACTAGCAATAAACTTCTACTGTGTTTGCTTCATTCTTCCTTCGTGAGATCTTATTGTATCTGTACTTTAGCCTACTTTAACTGTGAAAGAAGCAATTAATGTATTGAAATATTTGTGCAAAAATTGCAAAGATATATAAGTCTTTTGCTTTTTAATTGAGAAAGTAAGACTGAAACAAATTCCTATCACTTAATAAATTAGGAATACAGAACTTTAATTTTGTGCATAACCTCCAAATATGCTAAGTTCCTTTATATTTTTATTTTGGCTGCTTCCCTGAGAATCTTAAAAATATGAGATTGCTAAACATTTTGTTATTACTTTCTCTTATTTTATATTAGTTTTGTGTATAGGCCTTCCCCACCCACTAATTAAAAAACTCTTCAATGCCATATCATATATGTTTTATGCATTGCCCATTCCTCCTGATACATATGAGGCACATGGTAGGTTCTCAACAAATGACTGTTGGATGGAATTAAGAAATTCATTTTTTTCTACTTTGATTCCCTATCATATTTGACAGTCTTTGCCTTTAAGGTTATATGGACAAACAAAAATACATTCATCTCCAGCATTATAGATAAGTGCATAATGCCCTTTTTCCTTTGAAAGTAAAGATAGTAATTTAAACAAACACCTCACCATGACACTGCTTTATCCTGCAGTTGCTTTGAGATATTTGAGATGTTTTTTTCTTTGGCAGTTAAAGCAAGAGGTGCAGAGGTACTTAGTGTGATTCTCAATCATCAGAACACATGATATTATTTAAATTACTTTATAATGATTCATCATCATAAAATTGAAACAAAATTAATTATGAGTTATATTATAGCAGTACAGTAAATTATTAAATTGTTATTTTATCAACAGAATGTTCAAAAATAATCTGAGGATATCTCCGTTACAAATAAATTGAGTAGGCATAAAATAATTTCTACTTAGATAACTATTTTCAGTCTAAACATAAACAGTATAAATAGGCAAGCAAAGGCTTTGAATGCATATATAATATGTAAAGAAAAATGTACTTGCAAACAACCTAGCCTAATGATATCACTGCTGATAATGGTAGTTGATCTCCCATTTGAAAATATAGTGAAAAAAAATCTAATGTTTTTCATTTCTTTATTACTTTATTTTATAAAGTACCTTACTATAATTACCTGGACAGAACAGGATCTATATTTATTATTTCTTCTTATGTTAAACCACTAATTGAATCAATAAATTTTGAAGAATAAACTGAATAATGTATATTTGTCCTTAAAGTATTGACTTCATTAGTAGTTTACATCATCTTATTTTAAAAACTTTTTAAAAGGCTACAATTAGAAACATGTTTATATAATCAAACCCTGCCTACTTTATTGTGCAGCTGTAAATAAACAAACAATAATTCTTGGGAGGTCTTTCCCTTGGTCAGCATGTACTGCAGTCAGTTATTACTACCATTAATGACCTATATGAACACAGTAGTTGAGAGGAAACTTCCTATTCTGCTGAGTCATTTTCAGTGTCAGTTTTGGCACCTTGTTGAGGCAAATGGCAGGACATACATAGTGATGTCTTAAAAACAAATCAACAAAATTAAAAAAGAAACAGACAAGAAAGAACTAGACAGGCTGCCAAACATTCAGATGCCAAGAATTCTTTCCAGCAATCCATCTCTTTCCTTCACTAGAAAAAAATATCTATAGGGGAGGGACATTAGTCTTTTGGAAGCACATTTTAGAGCCTGATGTTATGCTAGTAATTCTTGTTAAAGTTAATGGAAAATCTATTACATTCCCTGTACACAATCTTCGATATTCCATACTTGGAGCCTCCTTATGCCTCTTAATTAAAGCCAATAAGTCCACAGTAAATTTAGCCCTCTCTTTGGGGAAATTTGTGTGTAATTTTTGGTAGTTCCTCATTCACAGGCAGGTAATGCAAAGTAATGCCTATGCTACTAGAGAACCAAGAAATACAGTATTTTTGCCATTTATTCTATCTATACAACACTCATACTCAGGTTCCCCCATAGTTATGAATAATGTTATATAGTTTGAGTAATATGCTATGCACATTGTTTAACTTCTGTTTATGTTCTGTTTCTATTTAATTTCTACAGCTATATGAAAACATCCTTGCAGAATGGTGGGCATCACAATCTGTTTTTTACTTTTACTGTACAGACTCTTTCTTATTCATAGAGAAAGGAGTATTCAGCAACTTACAATGCCCTCAGGTTTACCACAGGTGGGAATAATAAGTTTCTACCTTAAATTTACTCATATATATATGATATATATATCTTTTTACACAATAGAGGAAAAGAAAAGATATTGATTGAAATGACTATTTCTTTTAATTTTTTTTCTCCGTAAATGTTGTCAGGCATAAAAACAAATTTGGATTCCTTTGCGTTATTTTGAGGTATCGCCTTATACTAGAATTATCAAATCTCCAGGACTTAATTACGCATATGTTAGTTCTGGAAAAGCAACATCATATTTTTTCAAAGGATGCATAATTAAGATTGGCTTTGTAGCGGTTGTAGAGATGAAGATGTGGAGATTTGTTCCGGGTGATAACAGTCACTTTGATATAGATGGGTGAAAATAGGGCAGGCAACCTCTCCTCAAAAGACTGCATCTCTTCCATCTTTAATATGTTTTGATTCACCAGTTATTTAATTGTTTTCTCAATATAACACCTTATGACCTAAGTATATGCAAGCCTGAGAAAAAAAATCCAGGCATAAAAAAAAATATTAAAGTCTATTTTAATATGTAAAAAGGAATTGTAGATTTAATAGTAGACTTGATTCACTACATAAATAGCAGCTAATAACATGATTATTAAATTCACTTTATTAGATATTAAAATACTCTTCCTAACTTTTCCAACATATGAACCCAAAAATATTTAAGTCACACTGATTGTATGTAGCAGGTAACTTGGTAGGCTCTTTACAGAGGATGAAGTTTCAATTAGCTATAAGGATTTCATCACAGTATTATTAATGATAGGAAAATGTTGGTAACAGCCTTATGGTGAAAGAAGAGATTTGTTAAATAATCAGTTAAGTATTATTTGATCACTAAAATAATGATGTGCATAAACATTTATTTATATGGAAAGATGTTCATGTAGTATCAAGGAAATAAAAATAAAATAGTATATGGAGGATAATCTTATTTTTTCAAATGCATGTGAATATAAGAATTTCAGGGAAGATACACAAACTGTTAATTGAAAAAGTAATAATCAAATACCTAACACTGGAGTTAACAATTTATGTAAAATTTAATTGTAAGATATTGTATACTTGCTTCATGCTTTTCCTAAATTCTTTTCTTGAGGAGAAATGCTTGATAGTTAAATGCAAAGTACTTTAATTTCTATTCAAGTGTTAAGATTGACTTAACATTTATATGTGTTCATGAGTTACATTCTTTATCACTTCACCAAAGGAAAAGATTATATAATGCCAGTAGAAAGGCTATAGCTCAACTGACTTTAAATTAGCACTTCTTGGCATGTAAAGAGCAACAAATAAAATCAGAAATCCAGCAAAGAGGTTATGTGGAACATTGGAAATTTCTTTAGAATAAACATATACTCATATGAGCTCTTTACTTCACTCTGGACTTATTCATTTAACAAACTCTTTTCCCAGACCTATTAAAAAAAAAAAAAACTATGAAAAGAATGCTAAAGATAAATTTAACTCAAAGAATATCTCTTTCTCAGTTTTGCTCCATTAATCATGGTTTCCTTATTAAATAAGAAGTTATGCTTAGACTTTGCTTAAATTTTGCTATTCCAATCAAACTGAGCTTTGGAGGAAAATGTTTACAAAGATTAAAAAGAGAGAGAGAGAGAGAGAGAGAGAGAGTGAGGAAAATGAACCCTTGAAGATTCCTGTCTTTGATGCATTTTCTGTTGCTATCATCATTGGACAACTCAGCATAAGTTTGGAAATTTATGCCAAACTCAGCAGACCAATTTTAGGCATACTCCCAGGCTACAGTGTGTGAACTCTGAATTATGGCACTGTTAGATTGAACAGATGAATTTGGAAGTTCCTCTGTCATGTATTCAGTGACTCATTTAGCCAATGTAGAAATGTTGATAGCTGACATCTCAATAAAGAAAATAAAATTAGTCTAAAATACTAAACTCACTCAAAAAGTTTCTTCTACACTAAACATTCCATTGGTCTTTTGCATATCAAATCCAGTCCAGAACTATTTAAAAAATAAACTAGAATATCAGTACTGGAAATATTCATTGTGGCCAATATATGTGAGTGACTTTTTGTTTTGTTTTGTTTTTTTGATTTTTCATTTAAGGGGTTCTCATTATTTCAAAGCATATAATTAAGTATTTTTGGCATAATAAATATGGAGCATAAAATTACTGGGTAGGCAAAGAGTTGACAATTTTGATGGACAACATCTTTACTGTAAAATATAAAGCATGAATTAAAGAAATAAGGAAAAATTTCATGTAAACCTGATTGATATCATTTTCATTTTATTTTATCTCCACACCTGAATAAAACATTGTTCTAGTTCAAGATACTGGTGAGAATATTCAAGTCCCACCCAAGCCACCCGGGAATGTAAAGATTAATCATGCATGTCAAATAAGAACAGCAAACATTATGGATCCAGGTGTGAATGCATTTGCCTTGTTTCTAGCTTTAGTTCAGTGTTTTTAACTCATTCAATCAATTACACGTTTTTTTACAGGAAACATTTTTTTATTCCATTGGTAAGATAAATTTCCAATTTATTTTACTCCCAACAGAATAGTGCCATTAAGATATCTTAAAAAAAAAATAGATTAATTAAAAAACAAAAAAAGACATGCTTAATGGGCTGCCCTTGACCTGAGATCAAAATCCTTGGATTTGTCTTTAGAGTAGGGACTTTGCTATCCCCGACAGTGTTTATGACCAAAGAATATATTTGCTTTCTTCATCACTGATCTGGGGTTATCACATGCAACTGGTTTAAGCAAATGGAAAGTACGTTACTATCACCCACCCGTCTCTAAGCCAGATGAAAAACAAAACAATTGGACCATAAATGTCATCATTAGCTTGATTTTATATATATGCACATATATTAAATGTGTGTTTGGTATGTACATATTTGGCAATAAGTCAAAAAATAATCTACTAGCATCTTTAATAACTCTTATTTAAGCAAAATATGGCATAAAGAAGTAATGTGATCCAGAACTCTGAGTTATCCCAGTTACAGTTCACTAGGATTTTCAGTAGTTATTGAAGCCTATGAATGTTTCTAACTTTTCTTTGAGTCCCTCTGAAAACAAGTCTGTCCTTGAGGTGTCAGATTAACACTCTACTCAGAAGACAAATTGTTCGTGGGCACACTGGACATATGAGAGCCATTAGATAGTGAGCTCTGCATTCTTGAAAAATGAAAAATTCTAGGCAACATTACATTTTATAAATGCAAGATGTTTATTATTACAGAACGAGCAATAAATGTTTAGAAACTGGAGAGAGTTCACAATGATTCTGACTAGGAACATATGCCTATCGAGTTCATTGGAAGCTGAGCCATTGATTTTTGGCATTAAACAAAGGGTCTGGAAGCCATTATGCATTTAGGTTTCTATGAGTATTTAATTATATCTATAGAAGAACACAATTTCTGTTGTGTGCATTGTGATGAATGTCTCCATTTATTCATGTTTCTATGCATGATAGATGAGTTCAAACCAGATGCTATAAGTTTCTTGCAATTTGAGCAAATTATTTAAATCATATTCTCTGAAAATTCAGAGGATATCCTCATGAGCATCATTAGGGAAATCTTGCCCATGGAATCTATTTACAGATTTCCTCAGAACAATATACAAATTTAAAAAAAAATGTATATAAATATTTTGACCCATTAAGGTAAACTAAAAAGTACTCTTTTATTGTTCTTACCCAGGTCTGCCATATTTTTATCTTGCAATGATGCTTGCTTGGATAAGTGATTACTATTGTTTATTTTATATTTTCCACTGCACAGTTAGATATTATCCAATGATACAACCCCAATGCCTGTTGTCTGGCAGTTTTCTTTCCATGTGACTGCAGTTAAGATACAGACTCAGTTTCACTTTTTCTGTTTGGTTGAGGTGATTTTATATAGAGAATAAACATCTTTATTAAGAAATCCATTCCTTCTGGGGATAAAAGAGACAGATTTTATATTTGAACAAATGCTTGACACATCCCCTGAGCCTAGAAAAATGAGTGACTTACACATAGAAAGGCCATGATAAATATACTTCAACTGAATGAATGAATGAATGAGCTTCTTAAGAGCTGAAAGGCTCCAAACAAATGAAAAAGAATGAAGTTAGAAAATGAAATGAAACTGTACTTCTTAGGAAAGGTAACCCAATTAAAAATTTCAGAATTGCCTCTTCAAATGGCATGTTGAAAATTAAGGACTTTTAACTAAAAGAAAAGGTTACCTGTCTTTTAGAATTTAGAAAATCTTCCTTGTTCCTTTCTCTGTCACCTTTGATTTGGCTCTAATATAAACTTGTGGTTAATGAACCTTAGTATGTTACAATGGCCTCAAATTCAGAATCTTTTCATTTAGTTCTGCAAGATCAGAAATTCAATTTTCAGGTCACCAGGAAGTATTACTGACTAAGGTTCACCAAATGCATGGAAGTCTGATCCATTTAATAGAATGCTACTTTTTAAATTAACTAAAGTAAGAATTTAGTTGCAAGTTGACCATTGAAGATTTTAATTTTTTATCAGATTCTTAAACACACTTGGTAAATGGATTATTTTTACAAAAAAAAAAAAAAAAAAAAATCAAGAATAGCAAGAAACACTTAAGAAATAATTTGGGTTTTGGTTACCATAATGAATATAAATAAATGAGTTAAATGAGGGTTTGTAGTATGTATAACTCTAAATTGAAAAAGTTCCAACTATGAATTTAAGAGCTTTCAGTGAGTTTAGTTTATGTTTACATAGAAGCCATTGAGTTTTCGACGAAAAAAAACATCAATGACAATAGCATGAAAGATTTATTCTCTGTTTCCAGGAAACATGAAGCACTTTTGGCCTCACAAAACACTTTCTTCCTAAATCACTATTTATTAAAAAATCAAATAATTATCAAAAGATGGCTTTGATTAAAAGAGAATAAAAAAAGCACATTGTGTGAATTAAAGGACATTATGTCTTTTTTTTTTTTTTTTTTTTTTTTTAAAGTTTTTTTTTTTTTTTTCATTTATCCCCCCCTTGCTGCTTGTGCTCACTGGGTCAGCTAACCACGCCGCACGGGCGGGCTTGCCTTCACCAGGAGGTCCCGGGAACCGAACCCGGGTCCTCCCATATGGTAAACGGGAGCCCTACTGATTGAGCCACAGCCGCTTCCCTGGGACATTATGTCTTTACAATGGTATTATCATGTGGTACCATCACCATATTGAAGTACACTCTTGTTTACTAAGCAAAAATGGATGATACTTTCTCCCATACAGAATTTTGCATGGTCCTGTTTTTCTTGTAATTCACCTTCACAACATTCCAAACTTAATCATAATTACACAGATTACATTTCAAATTGCTTATTATATAATTGCATTGGGGAAGATGGGAGTTGAGTCTTTGCATATGGAAAGAGGGGGGAAGATAAGGAAGATAAATTAATATCAAAACAAATATGCAATCCTAAATGTTAATGTCATGGCTTCCTGATTAACGCTAGGAGGACATTTTAGACTTCTATGAAATACTCTACCAGTAGAGAACATATCTTCTTTGGTTTAATTGTTTCATTTCCTTTCTTACTACTTACATACTCATACTCATACTTATACTCATACTCATACTCATACTCATACTATAAATCAAAAGAACACTAGCCAGTGGTTCTTTACTTACACATTGGCTATACCATAGAACTTTAAAAGAAATGATGCCTTGGTCATACCCTGAGAGATTTTGAAATAATTGGCCTGGTGGTGACTCTTCAATGCAGCTGACATTGAGAACTACTAACCTAGTTGGCCTTCTCAAGATATTTCTCGGAAATTCAAACAAAAAAGAACTGAAAGAAGTCAAAGAGACTCTAAATGGCTCTTTTATTTAATTTCCCATTGATGCAGCCTAAATTTTATTTTAAGAATTTAATGACATATTCATTCACATATTTATTTTTCATTCATATATAATTTGAGGCCATGTTAACAGGCACTATGTGAGAAAGTAAAATAAAAATAAAAAAATAAATAATGAAGATTTCTCACCATCCAAAACCTGTGTATTGAGTATTGAAGACAACACATAAAGAAGTAGTTGCCATGCATTGAAAAAGTACAATAATGGAAGTATGAAAAAAATACCAAGGCTCTCATTAGGGAAGGGAATGGTTAATCATTGCTTCACAGAGGATAAAACAGCATGAGTACTTCTGTATGGAAACACTGGGAAGATGGGACCTCAGCCTCATTGAACTGATGCTCTGAAGAGTGATTTCCAGAAAGGGAGACTAGCATGATAGCATGTGCAAAAGAATGAGGTGAAATACACTGGTTAATTCAGGGGTAAACAATTGTGTGTACATGTTCATGTATATTTATGTTTGTATGTGTATATGTGTATATCTTGAATTCTCTTGATATTTTCAAGAGATTTGGGTCTCTAAGATTGACTGCTTTCTGATGCTTATTATTGTGACTTTTCAATATAGAATCCTGAAAGCAGGAATAAATAAATGAATGGATAAATAAATCACACAACTCTTCCTGATACAGTTTATTTATTTACTTTATCCATTTTAAATCCCCCCTTCCCCATCTGCTGTTTTGTGTCCATTCGCTGGGTAATTCTCTGTGTCTGTTTCCTGCCATCTCTTCTAATCCTCCTCCTCCAGTCTTCAGCAGGATTTGATCCTGGAGACCTCCGATGTAGGAGAGAGGTGTTCTGCCACCTGCGCCACCTTGGTTCCTGGCTTTCGGAGCTTTGGGAGCATCTCGTCTTTTCTCTTCCCTGCGTATCTCTCCTGTTACATCATCATCTTGCTGCATGGCTCCTGGGGCCTGGCGGCTCACCAACACACAGAGCCTGGCAGCCCATGCACCTTCTATATATATATATTTTTATTTTACCAGGAGGTCCCGGGGCTCGAACCCAGGTCCCTCCATATGGCAGACGGACGCCCAACCATTTGGGCCACATCCGCCCCCCCAATACAGTTTTGATTTAGGTAACATATTTGCCATTTGAACTATTTATTTATTTATTTTTATTTAAAAAAATTTTTTTAATTTTATATATACATATATTTTAAAAGGTGCTCCGATTACCTAATATTACACAGAAATTACAAGGATTCCCATGTTCCCCACCTCCCACACCTCCCACAACATCCCACAAAAACATCCTTCATCAGTGTGGCACATCACCCACAATGGATATACACATCCTGGGGCCTTGCCACCAAGCATAGACCACAGTTCACATCATAGACCACACTCTCTCCCACACAGTTCTGCATGGTATATGCTGATGTAAAATGGCCTACATCTGTCGCCGCAATGCCACTCAGGACAACCCCCAAGTCCCGAAAAAGCCCCTGTATTTCAACTACCTTTCCCCTCCCTGCCCCCAAAGCATCCAGTGGCCACTGGCTCCACCTCACTGTTATAATTTCTTCCATTGCTTGAATCACAATATATCTACAACAGAACACGGTTAAGTCCACTCTAGTCCATAGCTCTTCCCCCAATCCTGAGGGGACTGGGATGGTGATGTCCACTCCACCTCCAAGTGAGAGAGGACTTATATCCCATGGATATGGTGGATGGGATTATCCTGCCTGCAGCTGCAGGCCCGTTCCATTCTCTGGGATGGCCGTTGCCCATCGTCGTCTCTTCGCCAGATGACTTGGATGAGTCCATTGAGCTGTAGGGTAGGAGTTACAGCTCCACAGAAATTCCAGGCACAGCTGGCACATAGGTAGGCCAGAGGCTCCAGTCTCTGGGAGTACACGTAAAAACTCCAGCATCACATATAGGTTTGAATAGAAGGGACTGATGGACCATGTGCAGGGAGGACTTGTTTGAGTCCAACTCTGTCACTCTCAGGAGCACAGATTCCAGAGAAGAGCCCACTGATAAGGCATCAATCTCTGGGGCTATCCCCCCTTATATAGGACCTGGGTGTCTCCAGAGCCCTCAAGAGCCCATCTGTGTGGGGTGATATCCACTTTGGTGTTCTATGAGATGCTACTGAGGTGTGCGTAAGCGTTACCTCTGGGATGACCTCCCGACTCTCTTTGAAGTCTCTTAGCCACATGAACTCATATCTCTTTACCTTTTCCCCCTTTTATTCAAGGTCTTTTTCCAATTATGTTGCCAGTTGGCACTTGGCATTAATCCCTCATTGCCAGGGAGGTTCATCCCTGGGAGTCATGTCCCAAATTGGGGGGAAGGTAATGCATTCATATGCTGAGTTTGGCTTAGAGAGAGCCCACATTTGAGCAACAAGGAGGCTCTCAGGTGGCAACCCTTAGGCACCCCATAACAGTAGGCTAAGTTTCAATTACAAGAGCAAAGATTCATAAGGCTAGTCATCAATAACAAGAACCCATCAGTGGGCCATCCTCTTTTGCCAGGGGTCTGTTGCTGCACTCAGGGGTCTGTCGCTGCTCCCTTGGAGAATGTGGCAGAGCTCTCCAGTCTGGGAATTCAGATTCCCTCATTTATTGAGTGACCGTCTACCCACCATGACCATGCCCCATCCCTTGATCATTTGAACAATTTTATATATCTTTCATGTATATTCAGATGCACTTACTCCCATTAATCCCCCATCCCAGACACCCCCCACCATTGATCCTCTGCAGACCCCATTGTAACCCTTCTGTGATCTAAACTTTCCTTGAAATGAAACCCATATAATAACCAAATAAAATTAATAGGAAAAAGAAATAATAACGATAAACTTAAATGCAAAAGATAAGTACAAGGAAACTCAGAAGAAAAAAAAAACTAAACTAAAAATAAAATATAATTAGCAGATTGGGACATTCAAAAAAATGGGAAAAAAAAACAAAAAAATATCCTTTAAAAAAAATATTCTTTTTGCATTTTATCACTGTATTATCGGATGTCCAGTGTACTGTGACACCTTCCCCCTCTCATTTCCCAGTGTCTCCCAAATTTTCATTTAATTTTCAAAGAAGTTTTAGGTCATAGCAAAGTCACACATGAAATACTAGAGACTCCCACATACCCAAACTCCCTCACCCTTCCCCACCCCATAGTAAAACCTTTTTTTTTTAAATGGATTTTTGCATTGTTATAACTATTATACACACAGTGAAATATAGCAACTAAACATTGTCAATGGTAAGTTTACAATTTAGATGGTACAGTTTAATAATTTTTTTATGATATTTACCATGTCCTGTGTCCATTACTGTAAGGTAATGAAAAACCTTTCCCATGACCACTAAATACCCCATTTGATCTTAACTGGTCCTTCCTCCCCATCCCCCTGGGGCATATGATAATGGAGTTTCAGTTAAAGGCCCTGACTACTGACAGAAAAGAAGGTCCCCTTGGAATGTAATAAACAAGCTCTCCAGTCTCATGCTAATAGGAACTGGGTGGGGAAACATCCTGAGCTTGCAAGATTTACAATGTCTGTGAATTGCAGGAAGGAAAAGAGGAACTGAGCCATTAACCTTTAAGACTTGTTGATTTCAGTAAAATGTAACTGTCAAGTATCTATTGCCCTTGCACATGCTCACACGTATTTTCTAAAACCAGAATAAAAGCCACAGTTTATGAGGTGGCTGGTCTCTTCTCTCCATAACGGACGGAGAGTCCCCTGTTCCTAGTTTTTCTTCTCTTTGTCTTATTCTTTCTTTTTCATCCGTGGCACCATTTTCACCGACCCAGTTCTTGAACGCCAACATATAGCGCCCAATGTGGGGCCGAGGTTTTGCTCTTATCATTACAGAAACAGGAGAAGAGCAGTGGATCCCCTCCAGAAGAATCAAGCCTAGAGTTGAAGATGCTGCCAAGACTTAAACTATGGACATGGTGGTTTTACATTGGATTAATTATAGGTAAAGTATTAGGTCAAGGTAAGATACCACATCATAATTAAACTTATAGAAAATTTAACTTTACCTTTTATAGACTGCCCTATTTGTGTTGGATATAGTTCTGTATGCATGCAACCTAAAAATCACAGTATAGTTTTAACAGAGAAAAATCAAACTCAAATTTATGTTCTCATTTTCCCTTCTTTGCTATAATAAACCAGAAAATGTGGTAAATCTTACATGTCCCTCTCACAACAGACTACTTAATGACAAATGGCATATTTGTCATGGGCTTACAGAGGTTGTGTTGTTTAATGATTCCTATGATATTATAAAGGATCAGGCCCTTATAGGGATACTGAAACCTATTAAAAACACAGCCATATCTTGGTATATTAATAATTCAACCATAATTACTAATGACAGTAATCCTTATTTTTGGAATTTTGGTAATGCAGCATTTAGTAACAGCTCAATAATTTGGAAAAATCAAGGAAGATATATCCCACAACCATGGGACACTAAACTTAACAAAACTCAAAGTTATTTGTGGAAATTATTTTTGGGAACTGCTCCAATTTTTGAATGGCAAGGCAGCAAAACTGATATTACTATTTTAAAAAAGAAAAATTAACTCAATTTCTTACAGAATGTGTACTAGATCCTATAGTTTTATCATTTGAAAAGTAACTTTTGGTGAAAGGAACATTAATTGCTCCTTATTTACATGTCTTAAGAATTCATATTTTCAGGAAAATCAAACTCTTTTTACAGCCAGAAGAAGAAAAGGACTATGGTTACCGGTTCGGATGACCAGACATTGGCAACAGTCTCCAGAATCCCAGTTGCTGTGGCATTTCCTTGACCATTATTTAAAAAGAACTAAAAGACTGATTGGACTTTTAATAACAGGAATTTTGGGACTGATTGGCATCATGACCGCTGCAGCTGTCATTGACACAGCCCTGCATCAAGGAGTCCAGAATCAACAATATGTTAAGGACTGGCATAAAAATGCAAGTGAAATGTGGCATAGCCAGTCTCACATTGATATGGAACTGAATAATGGTATGAATGATCTTAAAACAGCTATTATACATTTGGGTAATCAAATTTATAATTTAAACTTATTAAGAGCTCTTAAATGTGATTGGAATGAAAGTTCTTTTTGTATTATTCCGTTGGCTTATAATACTAGTGAACATGATTGGGAGGAAGTGAAAAATCATTTGATTGGGTATAAGCATAATGTTTTTATAGATATTTTAGAATTTCAAAAGAAGGCATTGAGCATGTATCAAAATGAATTGAAAGAAACCACTGGTGCAGCCGTTTCACTAGTGGAAACAAAAAACAGTTCAAATATTTTGGATTGGATTAGTAATTATTGTTATATGCATTTTAATTGTTTGTATTGTCAAGGCTAGAGTAATAACATATATTCATAGAAAAAATGAACATTAGACCAGAAAAATGCATTTATGTTAAGAAACTTGGCCATGAAAAACTAATTTTGCATTATTTAGTAGAAAGATTCTACTAATAACCCCTTGATCTTAATACTAATTATCTGCACAAAAATATTCACTTAAGGAACCTGAAGAAGCATAAATATTAATGAAATTGCCTTCCATGTAAAAGCTCTAAAGCTTGACTGGTAGTCAATGACGGGTAAGATTCTCAGAGGAGGACAACTTAAGACAGGCACAGTCACAAGAGCCCATGGAAGAAGACAAGTGTGACAGGAGGTCACCTTGTGTCAGCTTATATAATGGTTCCTATGAGCTTTAACTAATAAAAAAGGGGGAAATGATGGAGTTTCAATTAAAGGCCATGACAACTGACAGAAAAGAAGGTCTCCTTGGAATGTAATAAACAAGCTCTCCTGTCTCATGCTAATAGGAACTGGGTGGGGAAACATCCTGAGCTTGTAAGATTTACAATGTCTGTGAAGGAAGGAAAGAGGAACTGAGCCATTAACCTTTAAGATTTGTTGATTTCATTAAAATGTAACTGTCAAGTATCTATTGCTCTTGCACATGCTCACACGTATTTTCTTTGTTCTAAAGCCAGAATAAAAGCCACAGTTTATGAGGTGGCTGGGCTCTTCTCTCCATAATGGATGGAGAGTCCCCTGATCCCAGTTTTTCTTCTCTTTGTCTTATTCTTTCTTTCTCATCCGCAGCACCGTTTTCACCGACCCAGTTCTTGAAAGCCAACAATATTACACTCCCCTGTCTTGACTCATGGAATGACAAGATTCATAGTTACATGCCCTGGTACTCCACCTGCCCTTCCTAATCTACCCACCTGTCAACCCTGCACCACCAAACCCAGTAATATCACTACCCATCTGTCCTATCCTTCAAGATGCAACTATACTGTATCCCTTTACCATAGATTATGTCCATATGGGTGATGGCTCACAGCCTACTCTTCTCTTTCTCTCCCTTGTTAACCTATCTTTCAGACAATGATTCTCAGAGACTGCTCACTTTCCTCAGTTCAGATCAGTGAGGTCATATACTGTTCATCCTTCAAAGCCTGGCTTGCTTCACTCAACATAAGGTCTTCAAGATTCATCCACATTATTCTGTGTGTTAGCACTTTATTCCTTCTTACAGCTGAGTAATATTCTATTGTATGTATGTACCACATTTTGCTAATCCATTCATCTGTTGATGGGCACTGGGGCTGATTCCAACTTTTGGCAATGGTGAACAATGCCGCTATGAACATTGGTGTGCATATATCTGTTCATGTCTTTGCTTTCAGTTCTTCTGGGTATATACCCAGCAGTGGAATTGCTGGATCATACGGAAGATCTATTGTTAGTTTTCTGAGGAACCGCCAAACTGTCTTCCACAGTGGCTGGACCATACCGCAGTCCCATCAGCAGTGGATGAGGGTTCCTATTCCTCCACATCCTCTCCAACACTTAGAGTCTTCTGTTTTTTTAATAGCTGCCATTCTGATGGGTGTAAGATGGTATCTTATTGTAGTTTTGATTTGTATTTCCCTGATAGCCAGTGATGTCGAGCACTTTTTCATGTGCTTTTTAGCCATTTGTATTTCTTCCTTGGAGAAGTGTCTTTTCAGGTCACTTGCCCATTTTTTAAATGGGTTGTTTGTCTTTTTATTTTCAAGGTGTAGGATTTCTTTATATATGGAGGATATTAGGCTCCTATCAGATATATGGTTGCCAAATATTTTCTCTCATTGGGTAGGCTATCTTTTTATTTTCTTAATAACGTCCTTTAAGGTATAGAAGTTTTTAATTTTGAGGAGATCCCATTTATCTATTTTTTCTCTTGCTGATTATGCTTTGGGTGAAGTTCATGAAACCATTTCCTATTACAAGGTCCTGTAGATGCTTTCCTACATTATCTTCCAAGGTCTTTATGGTTTTGGCTCTTATATTTAGATCTTTAATCCATCTTGAGTTGATTTTTGTATAAGGTGTGAGATGATATTCTTCTCTCATTCTTTTGGATATGGATATCCAGTTCTCCAAGCACCACTTGTTAAAGGGGCCATTCTCTCCCAAATGAGTGGGCTTGGTAGCCTTGTTGAATATCAGATGACTGTATATGCGAGGATCTATATCAGAACTCTCAATTCAATTCCATTGGTCAGTAGGTCTATCCTTGTGCCAATACCATGGAGTTTTGATCACTGTAGCTTTGTAATATGTTTTAAAGTCCGGTAATGTGATACCTCCAACTTCATTTTTCTTTTTCAATTTGTCTTTGGAAATTTGGGGCCTCTTATTTTTCCAAATATATTTTGTGGTTAGGTTTTCCAGTTCCTTAAAAAATACAGAATTGATTTTTATTGGGATTGCATTAAGCCTGTAGAGTATTTTGGGAAGGATAGATATCTTGATGATGTTTAGTCTTCCTATCCATGAACAGGAAATATTTTTCCATTTATTTAAGTCTTCTTTGATTTCCTTTAACAGTGTTGTATAGTTTTCTGTATATAAGTCCTTAACATCTTTAGTTAAATTTATTCCTAGGTATTTGATTCTTTTAGTTACTATTGTAAACGGTATTTTTTTCTTGATTTCCTCCTCTGATTACTCATTATTGGTGTACAGAAATGCTACTGATTTTTGAGCATTGATCTTATAGCCTACAACATTATTGAACTCCTTTATAAGTTCTAGAAGTTTTGTTGTAGATTTCTCTGGGCTTTCTAGGTATAGGATCATGTCGTCTGCAAATAATAAAATTTTTACTTCTTCTTTTCCTATCTGGATGCCTTTTATATCCTCTTCTTGCCTCAGTGCTTGAGCAAGTACTTCTAAGACAATGTTAAATAGGAGTGGTGATAGTGGGCATCCTTGTCTTGTTCCCAATCTCAGACAGAAGGCTTTTAGAATTTCACCATTGAAGATGATGTTAGCTTTGGGTTTTTCATATATACCCTTTATCATATTAAGAAAGTTTCCTTCTATTCCTATTTTTTGCAGTGTTTTTATCAGGAAAGAGTGCTGTATTTTGTCAAATGCCTTTTCTGCATCTATAGAGATGATCATGTGATTTTTTTCTTTCAATCTGTTTATGTGGTGTATTACATTGATTGATTTTCTTATACTGAACCATCCTTGCATACCCGGGATGAAACCCATTTGGTCATGGTGTATAATCCTTTTAATATGTTGTTGAATGCAATTAGCAAGTATTTTGTTGAGGATTTTAGCATCTAGGTTCATTAGAGAAATTAGTCTGTAATTTTCCTTTCTAGTGGTATCTTTGTTTGGTTTTGGTATCAAGGTAAATGTTGGCGTCATAGAATGAGTTAGACAATATTCCTTCTACTTCTATTTTCTGGAAGCGCTTAAGTGGAATTGGTGTTAGCTCTTTCCGGAATGTTTGGTAGAATTCAGCTGTGAAGCCATCTGGTCCTGGGCTCTTCTTAGTTGGGAGGTTTTTAATGACTGAGTCTATCTCTTTACCGGTAATTGGACTGTTGAGTTCATCAATTTCTTCTTTCATCAATGTAGGCTGTTTGTGCATTTCTAGAAACTTGTCCATTTCCTCTAAATTATCATTCTTGTTGGCATATAATTTTTCAAAGTATCCTCTTATGATACTATTTCTATGGGGTCAGTAGTGATATCCCCTTGCTCATTCCTTATTTTGTGTATTTGCATCTGTTCTCTCTTTTTGTTCTTAGTCTGGCTAAGGGTTTGCCAATATTATTGATATTCTCAAAGAACCAGCTTTTGGTTTTGTTTATTTTTTCAAGTGCTTTCTTATTCTCTATTTCATTTAGTTCTGCTCTAATCTTTGTTATTTCCTTCTTTCTACTTCCTTTAGGTTTAGTTTGTTGTTGTTTTTCCAATTCCTCCAATTGTGCAGTTAGGCTTCAATTTTAGCTCTTTCTTCTTTTTTAATATATGTATTTATGGCTATGAACTTCCCTCTCAGGACTGCTTTCATTGCATCCAATAGGTTTTGGTATGTTGTGTTGTCGTTTTCATTAGTTTCAAGGTAGTTACTGATTTCTTTTGAGATTTCCTCCTTGACCCACTGTTTGTCTAAGAATGTTTTGTTTATCTTCCATATCTTTGTGCCTAACCTGTTTCTCTGGCCCTTAGTGATTTCCAATTTCATTCTGTTGTGGTCAGAGAAATTATTTTGTATAATCTCAATATTTCTGAATTCATTAAGAGTTTTTCTTTGGCCTAGCATGTGGTCTATTTTGGAGTATGATCCATGTGCAGTTGAGAAGAATGTAAATTCTGCTGTATTTGGGTGTAGTGTTCTGTATATGTCTATTAAGTCCAGGTCCTCTAATGTATTGTTGAGAGTCTTTGTTTCATTGGTAATTCTCTGTCTAGATTTTCTGTCTAATGATGATAATGGTGTATTAAAGTCCCCCGCTATAATTGTAGAGGCATTTATTTCTCCACTTAACTTTTCCAGAGTTTGCCTCAAGTATTTTGAGGCACCCCGATTAGGTGCATAAATGTTGATGATTGTTATCTCTTCTTGAGAGATTACCCTTTTACTAATATATAGTGTCCATCTTTGTCTCTTACAATAGTTTTGTATTTAAAGTCTATTTTGTTTTCTATTAGAACAGCTACTCCTTCCCTTTTTTGGCTATTGTTAGCTTGTAAAATTGTTTTCCAGCCATTTTCTTTCAGCCTCCTTGAATCCCTGGGTCGAAGGTGGGTTTCTTGTAGACAGCATATAGATGGATCATATTTCTTTATCCATTCTGCCAATCTGTGTCTCTTGAGTAGTGAATTTAATCTATTAACATTCAGTGTTATTACTCACAACGGATTTCTTGCTTCAGCCATATTTTCTTTGGATTAATGTATGTTGTATTTTCTTTGGATTAATGTGTGTCATATTTTGTTTTGTTTCTGTTTTTATCTTTGTAGTTGTTTTTAAACTCTCCTCCAACTCTCTCTCCCTTGATTTTTCCTTTAAACTTGTAGAACTTCTTTAGTATTTCTTGAAGTGCCGGTTTCTTATTGACATACTCTCTTAATTTCTGTTTATCTGTGAATATTTTGAAGTCTCCATCATTTTTGAATGCCAGTTTTGCTGGATAGAGAATTCATGGCTGGAAGTTTTTTTTTTCTTTTAGTACTTTGACTATGTCATACCACTGTCTTCTTGCCTCCATGGTTTCAGATGAGAAATCAGCATTTAATCTTATTGTGCTTCCCTTGTATGTGATGGTTCTCTTTGCTCTTGCTGCCTTGAGTATTTTCTCTTTGTCTTGAACATTGGACATTTTGACAAGTATATGTCTTGGAGTTGGCCTATTGGGATTTATACTGTTTGGGGTGTGCTTTGCTTCCTGGATCTGCACATCCATCTCTCTCAATAGGGTTGGGAAGTTTTCAGCCATTATTTCCTTCAACACTCCTTCTGTTCCCTTTCCCTTCTCTTCTCCTTCTGTGATGCCCATAATGCATATGTTTGTGCGTTTTGTGTTGTCAGTTAAATCCATTAGTCCCTGCTGGATTTTTTCTATTTTTTTGTATACCTGTTCTACTATCTCTTTGATTTCAGCTGTATTGTCTTCCACATCACTAATTCTTTCTTCTGCCTGTTCAAATCTGCTGTTATGTGAATCCAGCGTCTTTTTGATTTCTTGGATTGTGCCATTGATCACCATCATATCAGTTATCTTTTTGTGTATGTTTACAATTTCTTCAGTATGTTCTCCCAGTGTCTTCTTTATATCCTTAATCTCTTCCTTCACTTCATTAAGTTGGTTCATGATATTTGTTTGGGAATCTTTGATTAGTTGTTCAATGTTCTGCATATATTCCTGGTTTTTAGTTTGTTCATTGGAGTGGTCCATGTCTTCCTGTTTCTCAGTGTGGTTTGTAATTTTTTTTTGCCCTCTAGTCATCATTTTATCTTGCTGGGTTAATTCAGTTGATTAGCTTCTCTCTTTCCTCTAGAATTTTATTTAGCTGGTGGTTCTGTGTGTGTGTTAAGTTTTCTCTTTGACACTTTTTCTTCTTATTTTGTTGCCTTGCTTCTTTCTATGTTACCTTGAAGGCAAAAAATTAGTGCCAGAGGAATCGAAAGATGTGAGAAAGGAAGAAGGATAATAGTAATATTGATAAAAGTTAGAAGAGGGGCCAAATAGGACTTAGTGAAATGAATATTTAACTTGTGTAGGCAGTGTGGAGTAATAAGAAAAAAAGTGTTGTACTTACAATGGACTGGGAAACCAAATAGAGGAATATATATATAATAATTTAGAAGGCTAGAATGATGAGGAGGGAGAGAGAGAGTAAAGAAAGGGCTAAAAGGAAAAAGCTAACATTAATTTAAAAAAGAAGAAAACAAAATAGATAGAATAGAACTTAACACCCTTAAGTTGTGGGCTACTGAAAAAGTGTGGTGTCTATGCACCACAACATAAAGCAGAAGGCAGAGAGATGAAGGAAGGATAAGAGATACCTTGGGATACAATATCAATATTGATAGAGAATGGGAAATCACTGAAGAAAAAGCACAGCAAAGAAGAGGTAAGCTAGCAGCACCTAATTAAAGAAAAAAAAAATGAAGGAAAACAGAAAGGGGGGAGGAAAGAGGAAAGAAAAGCAAGAGAAAACAAATAAATAGAGAAAAGCCAAACAACCACACAAGTAAGCAATCAAACAAAGCTAAGAAGGAAGTGTTCCTTCTACGGTCCTTGTAGATCCTCTCAGCCTGCTTGCATTTATCAATTTCCCTTCAGGTCTATCTGCTGGTTTTGAGGAAGATTTTTGGTATTAAACTAAATTAAGAACAAGAATTCATTTTTTAAAGTGACTGTCTTCTTTTTTTTTTTTTTTTTTTTTTTTGGTGTTATAAGGGACCCAAAAGAAGTCCTCTGCTAGATCACCCCCTTCACTGAGGGGACCCTAAATAGGCTCGTGGAAACTAATCAAGCCCTTCCCAGTTCCTGGCCTCCCCAGGGGAGCTGAGACTCTGATGCTTGTCAGTGCAGAATGATAAAAATGGCTGACTCCACCCCCCCTGGGGCCAAGCCTCACTGTTAGCGGGCTGCTGGGTAAATCAGGTTTCCTCAGCAGATTCGCCTCTCCCCTCAGCCTGGCACTGTTTCAAGCCAGCTTATCTGCTCCCCAAAGCTATGAGGGGGTCCAGGCAGCCAGATCCACAGAAGTTAAATCCCTCTCCACCTTCTGTCAGAGCCCTCCCTCCTTCAGAGTATGCTCCCCCACACCAGAAGTGGGAGTCGCGGGTGCCAGATTTGCAGCTCAAAACAGCCGTTTTCCCTGTGGGTGGGGCTCAGCCAACTGTGTTAACCACCACAGGCAGGCTCAAAACTCACGAATCTCCACCAATCACTCCACACTCACTGCTAGATGTCCCAAGCTTCTCGCTCCGTGCACCCACAGCACAGACCCTTGGGCAGGACCCTGTCCACAATTGGCTGTCCCCAGAGAGCTAGTCAGTGAGTATCCTCCTAAACTGACGCCATCTTGCCTCCTCCCTCCTGAACTGTTTATTGATCTGTTAGAGGGATATGGTAGGAACTGTTGTTCAGTTTTGTAATTCCATGAAATTTTATAGTTTAGTCAAACTACTTGATCATTATTACCTTATGTGTAATACTTGCCATTGCCCTTTAGGCATTGTGATGCACCCTCATATACCTTATTCTGTGGCTTCTGACATATGATTTATTTGTTCCCTTTGTGGTCCTGTATTCTTGACTCCACAATAGGGGACATCTTTGTAGACTGAAACCAAAACACTTTATGGAGTCATATTTAGCAGTAGCAATAAGTTTTCTCATTTCTATAGTGAACATAGTTTTTATGCTTTAGAGGGTTTCTTTGAAAATGAAATGAAATAATGTACATTAACTATGAAGCAATAAGAATAACACAAATAAGAATAATTATTTGGCAGGCTACTAAAAACTCTCTTCTAGAAAGCAGTCATTAGCTGTCCTCTCCAGGCTTTGAACAGGTATATTTATGTCATGGTGAACACATAATAATATTTAGCATTAGGAATCTGGTAAAAGGGTAAAGCCAGTCAGGGTCATTGCAAATGGCTAGTGGTTAGTAAAACTGGAATTAAAAATTAAATTGAATCTTAGCAGGATATGCATTCTTCTCAAGGGCTATGGATCTTTCTCCAGCATAGACCATATATTGGGTCACAAAGCACATCTCAAAAATTTAAAAAGATTGAAATTATACAAAGCACTTTTTTTAAAAAAAGATACTTAGATTACATAAATGCTACACAAAAATTATAGGCCCCACCTCTCACACCTCCCACAACCTCCCACATAAACATCCTTCATTAGTGTGGCACATTAATTGCAATTGGTAAACACATCCTGGGCTTTGCCATTAAGCATGGAACATAGTTCACATTGTAAACCGCACTCTCTCTCACACAGTTCTGCATGTTATATGATGATATAAAATGGCCTATATCTGCCATTGCAGTGTCACTCAGAACAATTCCCAAGTCCCGAAAAAACCCTGTATTACAACTGCTTTTCCCTCTCCCTGCCCCCCAGAGACTCCAGTGGCCATTGGCTCCACCTCAATGTTGTAATTTCTTCCATTGCTTGAATCACAATATGTCTATAGTGGAGTACCAGTAAGTCCACTCTAGTCCATAGCTCTTACCCCATCCTGAGGAGTCTGAGATGGTGATATCCACTCTACCTCCAATTGAGAGGAGTCTTATATCCCATGGGGAAGATGGATGGGATTATCCTGCCTGCAGCTGCAGACTCTCTCCATTCCCTGGGAAGCCTGTTGTCCATCATCATCTCCCCACCAGTTGTCCTGGGTGAGTCCAATGAGCTGTAGAGTAGGAGTTGCTGCTCCACCAAGGTTCTGGGCCCAGCTGGCACATGGACAGCCCAAAGACTCACGTCTCTGGATGTACTCCTATGAACTCCAGCACCAAGTATAGGTTTGAATAGAAGGGACAGATGAGCCATGTGCAGGGAAGACATAGTTGCATCCAACTCTGATACTCTCAGGAGCACAAAATCCAAAGTAGGGCCCTCTGGCAAGGCATCAAACTCCAGAGCTTTCCACCCTGACAGAGGACCTGGGTGTCTCCAGAACCCTCAGGAGCCTCACTATTTGGGGTGATATCCACTTTGGAATTCTATGAGATCCTACTGAGATGTGCATAAGCGTTACCTCTGGGATGACCTCCCGACTCATTTTGAAGTCTCTTAGCCATATAAACTTATTTGTCTTTACTTTTTCCCCCTTTTATTCAAGGTCTTTTTCCGGTCGCATTGCCAGTTAGCACTTGGTAGCAATCCCTCGGTGCCAGGGAGGCTCATCCCTGTGGGTCATGTCCCATACTGGGAGGAAGGTAATGCATTCATATGCTGAGTTTGGCTTAGACAAAGGCCACATTTGAGCAACAAGGAGGCTCTCAGGAGGCAACCCTTAGGCATCCCATAACAATAGGCTAAGTTTCCATTTCAAGAGCAAAGACTTGTAAAGCTAGTCATCAATATCAAATCATCCTCCTTTGCCAGTCTCTGCCCCTGCACTTGGGGAACTGTTGCTGCTCCCATAGAGAATATGGCGAGCTCTTCAAGATGGGAATTCAGTATTCTCTTATTTATTGAGTGATTCTCCACCCACTGTGACAATGCCCCATGAACATTTGAACATTTTTATATACCTTATAATTATGCTTAGGTGAAATTTCTCTCATGCATCCCCCATCCCTGACACCCCACACCAGCGATCCTCCCCTGCCCCAGTTGTAACCCTTCTGTGATCCAAAGCTTCTTCAAAGATGAAGCCATTACAATAGCTGAATACAATTACTAGGAAAAGGAAATAATAATGATAAGTATAAATGTAAGAGACAAAATACATAACCCAGGACATAGAGGGCTTGTATTCAGAAAAGTACAATGCGTTGCTAAAATAAATCAAAGAAGACCTTAATAAATAGAAGGACATTATGTGTTCACAGATTGGAAGGCTAATTATCATTAAGATGTCAATTCTACCAAAATTGTTATACAAATTCAATGCAATCCCAATAAAAATTCTAACAGCCTTTTTTTGCATAAATGGAAAAGCCAATTATTAAATATATTTGGAAGGGTAAGTGGCCCCAAATAGCCAGAAACATGTTAAAAAGGAAGAGAGAAGTTGGAGGACTCTCACTTCCAGACTTTAAATCACTTACCTACCTACAGTGGTAAAAACAGCATGGTACTATCACAAAGATAGACATATAGACCAATGAAACTTAATCAATTGTTCAGAAACAGACCCTCACATCTATGGTCAAGTGATTTTTCACAAAGCTGTCAAGCCCTCCGAGCTGGGCAGAACAGTCTATTTAAAAAAATAGTGCTGGGGTAAATGGAGATCCATTTCCAATAGAAAGAAAGAGGACCCCTATCTCATACCTTATACTAATATTAAATCAAAATGGATCAAAGATCTAAATATAAAATCTAGAACCATAAAACTCTAGAAGAAATTGTAGGGAAACATCTTCAAGAACTGGTGGTAGATGGTGGATTTTTAAACCTTATAGCCAAAGCACAAGCAACAAAAGAAAAAATGGATGAATAGAACCTCAAACTCAACACTTTTGTGATTCAAAGGACTTTGTCAAGAAGGTGAAAAGGCAGCCCAGTCAATGGGAGAAAATATTTGGAAGCCACATATCCGATAAGGGTTTGATTTCAATGTTATATAAAGAGATCGTACAACTAAACAATAAAAGGGCAAACAATCCAATTAAAAATGGCAAAAGACAGACATGTTTCCAAAATGGAAATACAAATGGTAAAAAAACACTAGCTATTCAGTATCACTAGCTATTAGGCCACTGCAAATCAAAACTACAATGAGATAGCTCACACGTCATAGAATGGCCATTATTTAAAAAAAAGAAAACTACAAGTGTTGGAGAAGATGTGTAGAAAGAGGAACACTCCTTTACTGTTGGTGAGAATGTAGAATGTACACCTTTGTGGAAAAACAGTTTGGCAGTTCCTTAGGAAGCTAAATATAGAAATGCTGTATGATCTGACAATCCCAGTACAAGAAATATATAGAGAAGAACTGACATAGGGACACGAACAGACATTTGCACACCGATGTTCATAGTGACATTATTCACAATTGCCAAAAGATGAAAACAACACAAGTGTCCATAAAACAATGAATGGATAAACAAAATGTTATATATACATATGATGGAACAATATACTGCTGTAAGAAGAAATGAAATTAGAACACATATGACAGCATGGATGAAACTTGAGGACATTATGCTATGTTAAATAAGCCAGACACAAAAGAACAATTGTATGTTCTCATTAGTATGAACTAAATACAAAGAATAAACACATGGAGTTAAAATCTAGAGTATAGGTTACCAGGAGATAGGATGAGGGCTGAGAATGGAAATTGATACTTAATGGATGTTAAATTTTTAATTAGCTTGACTGTAAAATTGTGGAAATGGGTAGATTGATTATAACAAATTACAGTGAGTACAAATAACACTGCTGATTTATAAATGTAACTGAAAGGGGTAGTCTGTGGACATACATTTTTATTGAAAGGAAGCTAGAGGATAATCTAGGGACTATAACAGTGATTTTGGTGGTGGGTGAAGATTGTGGTTAATAGTACAAACATAAGCATGTTCTCTTACAAAGTGTTAAGAAAATGGTGATACATGGGAAAATACAATTAATATAAGCTATGGACTGTAGTTAACAGCAATATTATAATATTCTTGTATCAGTGTCAAAGAAGGTACTATATCAACACTAAGAGTCAATAATAGGAGGGTTTGAGATTTTTTTCTATTAGACTAGTGAAAATTTTCAAAAATTTACTGAGGCAATGACTACACAACTCTTTGATGAAACTGAGAGCCACTGAGTATACACTTTGGATGGATTGTACACAACATGGGACTGTATAACACAGTGAACCCTGTGGTAGATGATACAAATATTAGAGCATTCTCTCACAAACTATAACAAATGTACAATACTAATACATGGTATTAATAAAAGGGGTTGTATGGAAACATTTTAATGATGTTCTTTCATAATCTGTAACAAAAGTTCCACAACAGTACAAGGTGTTGATGGAAGGGTGATGTATGGGAATTCTGCACATTATGCATGATTGCTTTTTAAGCTCACAACTTCTCTAATAAAAAGAATATCTTTAAAAAGGAAAGAAAAATTAAATTGAATCTTAAAAGTTATACCAAGACAAGAGGTTACATCACATTTTTCCTTTCATACCTTTTTTTTTTCACGTTCCATTATCTTAGATTAAAATTTAAATGTTGAACCTAGTATAATGGAACCAATGACAAGTTTACATGGCCAAGTCAGAGGTTAAGGGAGCTCAGCTAAGTTTAAAGATTAAATGAAAAATAGGAAAAGGAAATGTTTGTAAAACTTTAAAAGGTAAAATGTACTTATTTTCAAAACAGAAAAAATATCAGTGTTCAAATTCAGAACAAAATTCTACAAAGGTGTCATAAAAAGTGTGAAAAGAATGTATTTAGTGTTATAAGCATAAGCCCACGTGAGACAAAAATGAATGAAGGAATCCAAGGGGGACCAACAAAATTAGGTCATTACTATTGGGTTAAAAACTTGGTGAAAATTTTCAAATAACACATAGCTGTTCATTGAGACAAATGGTCTAATTGCTTTAATATTTTTGACATCTATTTTTTCTCTGGGTAGAGTTTTCCAATCCTGAATGACAATGCTAGGAGATAGATTTTTTTTTTTTTAATCAAGAATAAAACAAAATAAAACTTTCTGCCATAAGTAATCTTTCCTTCTCTGGTATTCTAGGAACTCAGATAACTCATTTTACAACTATCTATTATTTACTCTGCCTTAGGCAAGAGAAGTGCTTTCTTTTTAAGTGTTTATAGTAGAAGAAAACCAAGTACAGTTTCAACAGACTTCTTGTTTGTATACTAGTACATGAGTCTATAAAGCATGGATTCAATAGCTCCATTATTGTAATCTAAATGTCATGTTAAGAATTTTGTTATTTAAGTTTGTGAATAATGATGTCTTAGCATTTTTAAATATTTCTGGCACCTTATTTCCGATAAGACAAATATGCTTTAATTACTAGGCTTAATTTTGTTCCATTCTGTAACTAATTCCATGTTTTAAGTATGTGTGACTAATACTAAGCACCATAGGAATATAAAATAATATTTGTTATTGTGGTAGGAGGAGGAGAAGCAAAAGCAGCAGGGAATAACATTGTATTTTTGCAAAGTTCTAGAGTCTAACTACTTCATCTCTGTCATCTAATCCTATGAGTAATGTCCATTTTATTGATGAGGCGAAATGAAGCTTGGGAAGATAAACTAACTCGCCCAATTTCACCTAGGTAGTAAGTGGCAGGATCTGTTTGGATATGAATATTGGCACCCATCAAGATCTATATACTAAGAAAAATACCTAATTATGTGAAATCTTTCATCTGTATGATATTCAAAACTAAATACATATAACCTGGTCCTCCCTAGTCTGTGACCATAAAACAAAATCATCCTTCCTTTTTTTATCTACATTATTTCAGGGCAGTACTCTATCTGAAGGGAATTTAGCTCTGCTCTATTGTCATCCAAAATAGCAGCCTTGGCTTCTTTTGCCACTTCCTAATGGTTCTCTTGATTATAGAATATTCAACAGGCAGTGCCTTATATGCTGACTACTCCAGGAACGGGCTGCCTTCATGTACTGCTGTGCTATACTGATGCTGCTACTGCAGAACACCATTCTACTGGTGATTGCATGGCTGCACCAAGGGAAAGACCAGAATTTAGTGTGTGGAAGTGGGATTTTCCTACTGTCTATTGTCTTGAGAAGAGATTAATCACAACCAAGAAGACTGTAGGCCTTTGAATTGAGGTGAGGCAAGATATACTCTATCCAGAGCCTGTAGGAGGATGGGCTCATACTCTGAGCTATGGAGAGTCCTGGATCTCTTCTAATGGTGGGCATGAGCCAGCCTATTAGCCAGACACAAATAGACCAGGAGTGATTATAAGAGTGGTAATAGCAAGATTTAATATTCAGTCAGAGGTGGTAGCACAGTAATTCAATACTGCTTGAGACTATTTACAAAAGAGATTGCTGAGTGTCCTTTCCATGAAGGACTAGGTGTTGTTTAGTTGACCCTCCACAGATAATCTGATTGTATTCGGGTATTGCTTGACCTTCTATTGATTAAGCAGTTTTACAGATCTGTAGGAATGGAGGCTACCTGGCAGAAAACCAATAGCAATGTAAATGATTCTTGCCTGAAAGCAAAGCAAATGATTCCTGTCCATAGCAACACAAATGAAACTTGTTTGGTTGAGGTACAATTGATTTTTCTCCAGGAAGAAAAGATAACTCCAAATGTAGCAAGAGTCCTGTGAGTACTTATCAGAGTGAGGAGAGCCTCTAGCAGAGGTTATCGGTGGACAGGTCAAAGCCAGATGAGGGACAGAGTTGAGTTTCAGCACATATTACAAACCAACAAAAGCCAAGTTGAACCCAAGTCATCCATGAGGTCATGGGGTCATACACTGAGCCTCAAGTAAAATCTTTGATGAATGTCATCATTTTAACTTTTTGAAAATTATTCTTTTGTACTATATCTCAGCAAGATGGTGTTATTCTCTATCATTAATGGTTTCTTAGTTCTGAAACATTATCAATATTGTAGGTGATTTATTGTTAAGTCATAGGAAATTTGTGACTAGATTTCTCCTTCAACATGACCTAAAACTCTGAGATTCTGTATACAACTGTCCCCCCCACCTGCCAAATATTTTTAGGTATAGATGATAATGAAATAGGAACAAAAGCAGATTCTTGGAGAAATGCTGGGTTGAAACTTTAAGCAAGTGGTCACAACACAAGAAAGTAGTCATATCTGTTCATTTTTGAATGAAGAATGAACAGTTATGGTTAAAGTTCCTCAAATAAGAGTACATGAAAAGTATATGTGCTGCAAAAGTAGCGTTTTCTCTAAGAAACTGGGAAATATACACATCACATCCCTTATATAGTATCAGAAATCAATTTTTGAAAATTCAGAGGCCTTGGTTGAAAATACTGAGGGTTTGTATTAGTTTCCTGTGGTTGTACTAAAAATTTACCACAAACTAGGTGGCTTAAAACAACAGAGATTTATGGAGGCTAGTATCAGTGTACCAAAATCAAGGTGTCAGCAGGGTTACATTCCCTCAGGATGGTCTGGGGAGAACCTGTCCTTGCCTCTTCTAGTTTCTGGTGGCTGCTGGCATTCCTTGACTTGTGGCTCCCTTACTCCAATCTCTTCCTCCCTCGCCACATCACCTTCTCCCCTGTCTGTGTGTCTAATCTCCCTCTTCCTCTCTTTTATATGGATGCATGTGATTGTATTTAGGGTCCACCTGGATAATCTAGGATAATCTCCTTATTTCAAGACCCTTAAAATAATCTGCAAAACCCCTTTTTCCATGTAAAGTAACACTTACAGATTCCAAGAGGTAGGCTTTCATATCTTTGGAGAATATTATTCACCCTATTACAGGGTCTATTTTCTATTATTTTTAAATTGGAAAAATTTAAATGTGCTACATGTTAAACAAAAACCCACATTCAATACCTTATAACTACAATACAGTAAAACACTTTGGTATGAGAAATATACTATCAAGTGACAATATTAATTTCTGAAACATTATTCCTGATCACCAAAAAACAAAGTTGGTAAAATTCAGTTGCTTTATACTCTGTAACACAGTCACTTCTGATTGCAGCAATATTCCCTTTTTTGACACTCAGCTTCCTTTCAAGACATCTAAAAGATTCTGACTTCTACCAATTGTATTTGTATGCAACTCAAGACTTTTCTCACATCTTTTTTTTTTTTTTTTTTTTTTTTTGAGGAACCGGGGCAGGGGATTGAACCCAAGACCTTGTATGTGGGAAGCCAGCACATAGCCGCTGATCCACATTGGCTCCCCTGAGTTGGTGTTTTCCTTTGTTTGCTTGTTATTTGCTTTTTAAGAGGCTCTGGGGACCAAACCCAGAACCTTCTATGTGGGAAGCAGGCGCTCAACTGCTTGAGCCACGTCTGCTCCTCTCACATACTGTTTTTATTGCTTTTGTTATTGTTTGCACTTTTATTGAAGGATGTAAAAGTAATTTTTTTCCTATATTGTTTTCAAGTTAAATTGTTAAATGAGAGATAGATCCATGGAAAGAAGTTTGTTTATTAAAAGCAAGAAGAAGTCTACTGTAAAAATATTAACCAAGAATACATTCTATGGGACATACCTATAATGAGAATATTATGTTCTGAGTGTTGATCTAAACATGGGTCATAATGATCTGTATTATAAATGGGTCAGTAGAGAGATAAACAATTTCACATTAGAGGGAAAGAATGATTTCCAAGTGAACAGATGACCACTATGACCAGATTGTAAACTTTACCTCCACCAAAATGGATTTGTCAGTCTTTGAACCATAAAAAAATAAGGAGTCAATGGCCAACATTTGCAGAGTCCACCCAAGCACTGATCTGCCTTCCATTCAACCCAAATGACTAATTGTTTTTTGCTTTCCAAGAAAACTTCTTGGAAAGCTTCCCAAGTGTTTGTGCATAAAGAGACAGACAATTCTGACAGGTAAGATTAAGGCTCTCTTTCTTCTTAAAAAAATCAGCATTCTGCTTCTATACATCTGTCTCCAGTGACATAAGTAAGCAAATTTGGGACTCCAAATATTGAGTTTCTTATCATGGAAGATCATTTCTCTAAAATACATCTAGAATCTATCCAATTTACTTCATTTCTACTATGATAACTCAGGTCCAACCTACCATATTTTGCCTAAATTGTTTTAATAGTCTTCCAACCAGTCTCCCTCAATCCACTCTTGCCCCTCTGCTATCTACTTCCCACACAATGTAATCATTTTACAATGTAAAACAAATCATGTTGATTTATCAATTTCAAACCCTTTAATTTTGGAATAAAATACAAAATTTCACCATGACCCTCTCTGCATCTCTTACCACTCATTGTCCATCTCACTAAGTGCTAGACAGATTGGCCTTCTTTCTGTTAATCAAATATGCTGAGCTTATCCCCTCTTAAGAGTTAGCTATGTCCTGAGCTGGAATGTCATTCTCCAGATAGGCGAATGGCTACTTCACAGCATTAAGGGCTTAGCCGACTAGGAGACAGGTTTGCTGTGACTGTCTAATGTAAAACAGCTTCCCAACCCCAGTCACTTTCTACTCCTATTCTGCTTTATTTTCCTCCAAGGACTCTTCATCCTCACAAATGATTTTATTTATTTACTTGTTTCCAGTTTATCAGCAACATAAAAGCAGGTAAAGCTGTATCTATTAGGGCTGAAATAATTTGACTTACAACTTTGATTTTTAGAAGGGCATTCTCTCTGTCCTAATTTTAAACACCAACTCATTAGTGTGAATATACTGGTGGACAAAGACATTACTTAAGGATGAAGGAGAAGCACCCATGGTAGATAATGTGGATTCTCTCTGACAGTAAATCCTAAGGTGCGTTAACTTTGAAAGTCTGCTGAAATTTCTCCAGAGACTCCTGATACCAACTCAACAGGTACAACAAAAATGGGTTTCAGATGTATCCAAATATTGTTCCTTTTAATCCTGAGGGCTACTGGGAGGTGTCTAGGGAGACTAAAGGGGGTGCCTCTAGCCTTGTGTGTCCCATTGTGTCATATAAATAAAAATCATCATTTTCTATGTGCCATGATATTTAACGTATGTTGAGAAGTATTGCACTGACAGATCCTTATTCTGTTCTTTAGTAATAACCACTCTCCCTTCCTGGTTCAGAAGACTTGCTGCCAGTGTTCCCCTAACCACTCAACGTCCTGGATTTTTCCCTTCCATGTCAACATCCCACTGGTGCTAATCCAAAATCAGAATGTTTATCCTAATTTCCCAGATAGATTCCCATTCCACTTGGTGAATTTCCTTTCGTATATATTTAACTGATGCCTTGATTAATTGATCTAGATACAAAATCCTGTACTAAAGTCTTTCTAGTGCAGGGGTTCTTAACAAGGAGTCTGAGGAATTGAATTGAAATTTTTAAAAAAACATTATTCTTGTGGAACTGTGTTGGTGCGGGTGTGATATATTTTTAGATAAAATATAGTATAGTATGGACTTAGTAAGGGGTCCGTGGTTTTCACCTTACTGGCAAAGGGGCCCGTGGAACAAAAAAAAGGTTGAGAACTCCTGTTTTAGTGATTAGTGAAATGGAATAAGGTTTCATCCCTTCAGGGCTGGAGTGCTAGCAGCTAAGATCATCTTCCCCCAAAAGAAGAAATTACAGTGTTGCCTCCAGCCCCTGTACCTTGCAAATTTTCTACTATATAGACACAGGTAAGGAAAGACATCCATGGATGGGGAGGTGAAGTGTCTGGCCACCAGGGAGTCCTTGTGATGAACAGGTCCTAGAGAGGAAATAGATATCAAGATGCCAAAAAAACTAGTGAGAAGTTTTATTTTGAGGTTAATCACTGTGTTACTTTAATTTCTGGTCATGAGTTTCTGATAGAAAATTTATTTTATTGGGATACAAATTCCCTCTGAATGAAAATATTTCTATAGATGTCCCCTCTAATTTGCCATTTTGAGGAAACCAGGTAGAAGTAATTGTCATGTTTAATAAAATAATAATTGTACAGTGCTAATTGAAGTCTATCCTTTTTTTGAATTCTCATTATTGATATTAATAGCACATTTTTAGAATAGTAAAGATAAGTAGATTTTGTGGCTTGGAGTGGGCAATACCAAAAACAAACATCAATAAGCTCCACTGGATAGTAATAGAAAACACAGGAAATTTAAGAACAAATAAAACACAAATAAAAACAAAAACAAATGAAGATAGTTTGAAACAAATTGTACAGAGTTTCTATCTGGTGTGATGGAAAAGTCTTAGTAATGGATGTTGCTGATGTTTGTAAAATATTGTGAATGTAATTAATGGCACTGACATATATGTATATTTAAAAGTGGTTAAAAGGGCAAATTTTAGATTGTATATGTTTCACAAGAATAAAACTTTAAAAAATAGGACTGTACAACACAAACAGGGAACCCTAAGGTAAACTCTGGACCATAGTTAATAGTTCACTTATAATAATGCTCTTTCATCAACTGTAACAAATGTACCACACTAATTCAAGGTGATGGGTATATGGGAACTCTATTTTCTGCATGGTTTTTCTGTAAACCTACAACTTCTCTTACGGAAAAAAAAAAGTGGCTTTTTGTTGTTGTTTCATGTCAGGGACTTCTTTATCAGTGACCTGGATTCCCTTAAGTCCCCCAAGATGTTAAAGTCACCTCAGCCTTTATGATATATGTTGCAATTAGGTTGAAACACTATTTCACAATAGTGGGTTCCCAGCTTCTGCAAACATTCCCTGGGATTGGTGAGGGGCTTAAGCTTTGCCAGGTCATCTGTGGTTCTGATTTCTTTCTTCTCACAAAAATCTCCACCTCTAGCAAGACTTTCCACCTGTGGATGTTCCTCTCTCTCTCCCATGTCACCTAAAATAGAACACAGTACTTTTTCCCCTGGGCTATCATGTGGGAGACTTCTAATAAAACTGGGGCAGAAAGGAAGGAATGTCGGTACACTGAACAGCAGATAATTTAAAATGGTATGTTAGACAGCCTTTGTTGTTGTTGTTGTTAAAGAAATTAAAGTCAGTCCTGCTACCAAGAGACGTTCACCTTTCATTTTCTCCTGGGGCTTCAGAGTCATCTCCTTTGAATTCATAACATTCCAGATATGGGTATATTTCTATTAGAAAAATTACTATCCCTTTAATTTTTCATATTCAGGAAGTTACTCTAGTCTAGGCAAAAGCTTGAGAGCTGGCTTTTCACAAATTAAATAGCCCATCAAGGTAATTTGCTCGACAGAGATAGTATACTTTCTCAGAAGAATACTGCAAATAGTTCCTAAAATAATACTTTTTCTTTCCTGCAACTCTCTCTCTTCAAGTTTTGGAATTATTAAATACAGACATATGATGCTACATGAATTTTCATAATACAAAGTGAATGCATTTTTTTCCCCATTAGCCTAAATCAGTAGGGAAAAGCATTAGGTCAAATTTATTAACCAGATCCTAATTCACATTCTGAACCTAAAGGCCCTGCTTATCACTTGGCAGAAAGCAATTCAAACTATATGGGACCAGTTTCTTCTTTTCAGAGGTAAGAAAAGGCCTGTGGTAATTTGTCATCAAGAGCCAAATAGGAAGAATGCCTAAGATAACCTCAGCCCAGTTTGGCCAACACTTGAGTTAATAAATGTGCACTTCGAGCCAGGATGTCTTTAAAGAGCATGCACTGCCTAATGAAGATATTCCGGTGGTATACAATGGAGGATCTTAGCCTAAAAATGGGAAGCCCAAAAGATTGAATGTAGCATAAAATATCTAAGAAGGACCCTAAAAAATGTGGCTATTTATAGAGTGGCTTTCGAGGAGGAGGGATCCTTTAAATTCATTACCTTTTGTCTTCTTGAGCTTCTCAGTGCTCAAGCCTCCTCGTGTTCTGTTTCATATCTTAGTTTACTGATCTCAACTGGGTATATTAGAGAGGCCAGAACACAAGTGTAACTTTGGGTAAAACACTTATACATGGGGAAATTGGACCAATTCTGTGGTTCTCAGATTTTCAATTTCACAAGTCAATAAAATTCCAAAAAAATATTAAGCCATATATAGTTACTAACTTTTATATTCTGGATAAGTAAGAAAGTTTAAAAAAATAACAAAAACAATAACAATAGGATCGCTAAGTATAATCATTTCACAAAAGAAAAGTTATTCTAGCGCACACAGATACTCAAAAGGTAGAAAGGCCTCAGGTAAAGAATTAAGAAATCCGTTAAATGAAATAAGTTTAGTTTTATAAAATCTTTTAATGTAATATCCCTATTTTCTACTTCATCCACACCCCAAAACTTTCTCCACAGACTGACTTTAGAGTGTAGACAAGCAGTGGGAACACTGAAGTAGGCCTCCTCTACTGTTCTAGCATTTTTTCTCACCATTTTCCTCACTGTGATTACCTGGTAGAAACTCGTATCTTCAAACACATAGGTTCATGTAATTTCCAAGTCCCTTCTGGTTTTCATTTGCTTATAACCTTAAACCAGTACTGACTTTAAAATGTTCAGCATAAAACCCAATTTGTGCTTTTATTCATTTACAACAGATGGGGTCAGAGTGAAAAGGGAGGGCAGATTATAGCTTCCCGTTTTTGTAGCCTCTTTATTAAAATCACTTGCATCATTTTTATAAGGATCACAGGTTTTTCTAAGATGTGATTCTTCTAAAGGATACACACTTCATTTTAGAACAGTCTAGTAAGTAATAAACCTAGGCTCTCAAAATCTCTATAAAAAAGTTATGACCAAACTGACCTTCATCTTAATCACAATACGCAAACCTAATAGCGCTCCAAACCTGCAGAAGCCCTAAGGAGAATGGAATTCCAATGACATGTGCTGAAGTTGTAACTGTTGACTTTGAATGTAGCCGGTCCTAAAAAGAACCTAGTTGTTTACAAAGGGAGAAATGGGAAAAGAAGGAATTCTTATTCTTTTGGATTGAATGTATATTGTCAATCATCAAAAGTCTGGAACTTGAAATTCTTTTTAAAATTATACTTCTGAGGATATGAGTAACTATCACCTATCACTAATTTTATATATATATTTACTTTTTCAAATTAACTTTAATTTGAAGAAGAGACTTGGAAAAAGAGAAGGGTAAACATGATAGGAATGAAGAAGATTAGTAAACAATGTTAATAAAGGAAAAAAAAAACATATTGTAAGAGGGAAATTGTATGAAAGAAAAGCCCAGAGCTCTCCCACAGAAAAATGCCTTCTTTTCTTGGTACTTTTGTCACGGAATCATGTAGAATTCCTAGGAACTATCCTCATACTTTGTAACTTAGCTTATAATATCTAGAATAGAATACTTTGTGTTTTAGCTTGTAATATATAGAATATAACAGATTTTGCCGACCTAATATAATTGGATCACTGAATGCATCTTTGAAGTAACAATTGCATAAAAATACTTTTAAAAATCAATTAACCTGAGGGGCGGATGTGGCTCAAATGGTTGGGCGTCCGTCTCCCATATGGAGGGACGTGGGTTCAATCCCTGGGACCTCTCGGTAAAATTTTAAAAAATTTAAAAAAAAAATCAATTAACCAATAATGGAATTTTTTACACCACTTACATAAAAGATGAAAAATGTATTTTCTATTTTGTACAAAAAATTAAAAGGCAATAATAAAATCTCAGTTTTACCACCATTGTACCCTATGGGAACAATTACATGACTAAAAGCAGACATTGCTTTAAGTGGAAAGTGTAGAAAATAATCTAAATTCAAGAACGAAATCTTTAAAAACCCAATTTAGGTAAATTAAAGTCACATGGGGAGAGGAGGAGTGAGAAATGAAATGTGGATTAGAAATTTTAGACATTTAAAATTATAAAAGAATAAGTGATTAAAATTTTAGTTTTAATTTAATTAGATTGATTTTCTTGCTTTTAAATAATCCTTTTATAAGTGCTGAGTATTTACAGTTTCAGATACAATAAAAGAGAGGGAATAATTTTAAAGATTGTAACTGTGTTCTACACTAATGTGGAAGAGAAATAACATTGGCTGTAGGGGAGAAAAAATAGGAAAAAAATGAATTTATTTCTTAAATAAAATAACCTTCTATTATTACAGAGGCAATAAATGTCCACCACAGAAAATTAGAAAACAAATTCAACAAGAAAATTAATATTCCTTCAACCCAAAGCATAACTACTAGACCGACTTTTTCTATGCATAAATACATATATTTTCTTAATTTTTCTAAAATTAGATTGTGCTATAAATACTCTTTTAACATATGTTTTTACATGCAGTTATCTCCAATTCGCCATTTCTGTAATTTTTTATCTCTTTAATGCAGATTATAATTATTTTAATTGACCTCAGAAATGTTCAAATAAGACCTAATTCTAGACAATACTTAGCTTCTAATTTTAATGTCTCTTAAACCTTTTAATCTATCATATTTGCCTAACCCCAATAATTTTTAAAACTTTTTTCATCAAAAATTTTTAAAATTTACAAAACAGGAAATAGAATGATTCCGATGTACTCAACAGCTAACTTCGGCATTTATTTTATTTTATTTTATTTTTACCAGGAAGTCCCAGGGATTGAACCCAGGCCCCTCCATATGGGAGACAGATGCCCAACCATTTGAGCTACATCCGTCCCCAGCATTTATTAACTCTGGCAATTTCCCTTCATCTATATTACCAGATAATATATTTCCTCTCTCCACACAAAACAAAACTGCATTTTTTGAAGCAAATCCCAGTCTTATCATTTCATCATAAAAATGCAGTTCTTGGGAAGCGGCTGTGGCTCAATCAGTAGGGCTCCCGTTTACCATATGGGAGGCCCCGGGTTCAGTTCCCGGGGCCTCCTGGTGAAGGCAAGCCCGCCCGCACGGCGTGGTTAGCTGACCCAGCGAGCACAAGCAGCAAGGGGGGTGATAAATGAATAAATAAATAAAAATCTAAAAAAAAAAAAAAATGCAGTTCTTCTCTAAAAGTAAGTACTCTTTTTAAAAAAACATAATCACAATAACATCATATATAAGTATAGACATTTCTGTGTGTATATTACTGTAAATTTACACATACATGTCTTATATGTGTGTATGTGTACTTGGGTATGTCAGACTACCAATATTGTTATAATTACTAACAAAGTATCTACTGAAACAGTTTATTTTTTAATATAGTTTTATTAAAGAAGTTGTAAACTTACAAAACAATCATGCACACCAAGACACTACATTGTTGTGGAACATTTATTACAGATTATGAATTAATATCATCAGAGTATTACCACTAACTATGGTCAATAGCATACATTTGATATATTTTTTCCATACCCCTTTATTATTAACACTGTACATCTTTGGCATTGATGCAAGAATATTCTAGTATTGCTGTTAACCATAGTCCATTGATTATACTAATTATATTTTTCCCATGTTTCTCCACATTCTTACCATCTTACAATAGTGATGTACATTTATTCTAGTTCACAGAAGGACATTCTTGCACTTTTACTATTATCCACAATTCTCATCCACTTCTGGATTCACTATGTTATTCAGTCCCTAGATTATTCTCTAGCTTTCTTTCAATTGCCATTTATATCCCTAGACTACCCTTTTCAGCCACAATCCCATTTATAAACCAGCTGTGTTAGTTCTACTCACTATACAATGTTACCATCAACTCTATCCATTTCCACACTTTTACAGTCAAGTTAATTAGAAATTCTAAATACATTAAGCATCAGTACACCTTCTCAGGCCTCCTCCTATCTCCTAATAACTTATACTCTAGGTTTAACTCCATGTTTTTATTCTTAGTATTTATTTCATATTACTGAGGCCATGCATTATTTTCCTTTTGTGTCTGGTTTATTTCACTTAGCTTATTTCCTCAAGTTATGTTCATCCAAGTTATTACATATGACCCAATTTCATTTCCTCTTACAGCACCATAGGATTCCATTATATGTATATACCACTAGCAGTTTGATATTATTTATGAATTCCAAAAAAGAAGGTTTATGTTTATAAACTGGTCTGTTCCTCTGGGTGTAGATCCCCTTTGATTGTATTTGATTCAGCTGAAATGTCTTTGATTAAATTGTATTAAGATTAGGACTTTGAGATGATCACATCAGTAGAGCGTAACTCAGTTTTAAGTCCCTGCTCCCTTGGTGGGCTATATAAATGGACACTCACAGAGGAAGAAGACACAGGAAGAGAGAGAGAGAAAGAGAGCTCCATAGACATGGGAGAGGAGAGAACCTTGATCCTGTAGCCCCAGGAACAGAGATGAGCCATTTATCTCATAGTTTGCAGTTGAGCCCAGAAAGAAACAAGCCCTATGCGAGCCTGTAGCTGAGAGAGAGGACGGCTGCACCCTTGCAGACATGCAGATATTGCCCACCATCTTGTTTCAACACATGGCAACTGACTTGGGGGAAGGTATACCTCTTATGGTACCTTGAGTTGGACTCTTTAGGGCCTTGTAACTGCAGGCTTTTATCCCAAATAAATATCCTTTATAAAAGCCAACAGATTTCTGGTACTTTGCATCAGCACCCCTTTGGGAAACTAACACAATCACATTTTGTTTATCCATTCATCAGTTCATAGACACATGAGTTGCTTCCATCCTTTGACAATTATCAATGACACCACTATGAACATTGGTGTGCAAATGTCTGTTCCCGCCACAGTTATCAGTTCTTCTGAATATATTCCTAGTAGGGGAATTATGGATCATATGGCAGTTCTATATTTAGCTTGCTGAGGAACTGCCAAACTGTCTTCCACATAGGTTGCACCATTTTAATTTCCCACCAACAGTGAAGGAGTGCTCCTATTTCTCCACATCCTCTCCAGCATTTATTGCTTTCTGTTTTTTTTTTTTAATACTGGCCGTTTTGTGCATTGTGAGATGATATGCCATTGTCATTTTGATTTGCATTTCCCTAATAGCTAGTTATATTAAACATTTATGCATGTGCTTTTTGTCCATTTGTATTTCCTCTTTGGAGAAATGTCTATTTAAGTCTTTTGCCCATTTTTAAATTGCATTGCTTGGTCTTTTATTGTTGAGTTGTATGGTCTCTTTAAATAGAATGCAATTTAAACCATTATCAGATATGCGGCTTCCAAATAGTTTCTCCCATTTAGTGGGCTGCTTTTTCACCTTCTTGATGAAGTCATTTGAATGACAAAAGGGTTTAAATTTGAGGAGGTCCCATTTATCCATGTTTTCTTTCATTGCTTGTGCTTTCAAGCAAGGTTTAAGAATATTACCACCAGGTCTTGAAGATGTTCCCTACATTTTCTTTTAGGAGCTTTATGTTTTTACCTCTTATATTTAGGTTTTTGATCTATTTCTAGTTAATTTTTGTACAAGGCGTAAGATATGGGTCCGTTTTCTTTCTTTTGGATATGGATATCCCATTCTAGCAACATTTGTTGAATAAACTGTTCTGCTCCAGCTGGGTGGGTTTGACAGCCTTGTCAAAAATCACTTGGCCATAGATGTAAGGGCCTTACATAGTTTATGAACAATCAATTAAGTTCCATAGGTTTCTATGTCTATCTTTATGCCAGTACCATGCTGTTTTTACCACTGTAGGTAGGTAATATGATTTAAAGTCTGGTAGTGAGATTCCTCCAACTCTGTTCTTCCCTTTTAAGATGTTTCTGGCTATTAGGGGCTACTTACTCTTCCCAATAAATTTCATAATTGTGTTTTTCATTTCTTTAAAAAATGCTAGTGGGATTTTTACCAGGATTGCATTGAATCTGTATATCAATTTGGTTAGAATTGATATCTTAATGATATTTAGTCTTCCAATCCTTGCACGTGGAATGTTCTTCCATTATTTAGGTCTCTATTATTTCTTTTAGCAATGCATTGTAGTTTTCTGAATACAAGTGATTTATGTCCTCAGTTAAATGCATTCCTAAATATTTGATTCTTTTATTCGCTATTATAAATGGAATTTTTTCCTGACTTCCTTCTCAGATTATGCATTATTAGTGTATAGAAACACTACTGATTTTTGCATATTAATCTTGTAACATGCCACACTGCTGAACTCGTTTATTGGCTTTAGTAGCTTTGTTGTAGATATTTCAGGACTTTCTAGGTATAGGTTCATATTATCTGCAAACAGCAAAAGTTTTATTTTCCTTCCTTTCCAATTTGGATGCCTTTTATTTCTTTTTCTTACCTGATTGCTTTAGCTAAAATTTCTTGCACTATATTGAACAAAAGTGGTGACAGAGGACATCCTTGTCTTATTCCTGATATCAGTGGGAATGCTTCATTCTTTCACCATTGAGTACAGTGTTAGCTGTGGGTTTTTCATATATGGCCTTTGTCATGTTGAGAAAGTTTCCTTCAATTCCTATCTTTTGTATTATTTTTATCAATAAAAGGAATGTGGTATTTTGCCAAATGCCTTTTCTATGTCAATTGAAAGGATTATGTGATTTTTCTTCTTTGATTTATTAATGTGTCAAATGCCTTTTCTGTGTCAATTGAAAGGATCATGTGATTTTTCTTCTTTGATTTATTAATGTGGTGTGTTATGCTGATTGATTTTCTGGTGTTGAACCACCCTTGTATGCTTGGTATAAAACCCAATTAAGCATGATGAATAATTCTTTTAACGTGTCATTGGATTTGATTAGCAAGTATTTTGTTGAGTATTTTTGCATCTGTACTCATTAGGGAGATGAGTCTGTAATTTTCTTTTTTCATAATATCTTTATCTGGCTTTGGTATTAGGGTAATATTGACTTCATAGAATGAGTTTGGTAGCATTCCTTCTCGTTCAATTTATTGGAAGAGTTTGAGTAAGATTGGTATTAAATCTTCTTTGAATGCTTGGTAGAACTCACCTGGGAAACAACCTGGTCCTGGCATTTTCATTTTGGGGGAGTCGTTTGATGACTGTTTCAGTCTCTTTACTTGTGATTGGTTTGTTGAGGTTTTCTATTTCTTCTAGAGTCTGTGTACATTGTTCATACGTTCCTGGGAATTTTTCCATTTCATCTTCTTTGTCTAGTTTGTTGGCATATAATTGTTCAGGCTTCTACTTCCTCTTAAGGCTCCATGGTCCCAGCTTCTTCCAATATCAGCTGTAGACTGGAATAAGGCTCGTCTCTCTCCTGGGGCTCATTTCTCTCCTGGCTCAGTTGCTCTGCTCTCTCCACAAGGCCAGCTGTAGACTATCAGGCTAATGGCTTATCTATCTTCCTGGGGCTTCTGCCCTATTTAATGGAGCCTTCTCCCCTTCCTCACATATCTGCTTCTCTGTATGTTTACTTCCTGAGGCTCCAACATTAAAACACAACTTTCTCCTCTGCCATGTCATTTTCTCTGTGTGTCCCCACCCACCAAGAGGACTTAACATCCTACTGACATGGACCAATCAAAGCCTTAATCATTATTTAATCAAGTAATAATGAAACCTCTGAATCCAATCTAATCTAATATGCCCAGAGGAAAGGACCAGTTCAAAAACATAATCCAATACCTATTTTTGGAATTCATAAACAATATCAAGCTGCTGCAGTCCCCATTTTCATTTTTATTTTATTTGCATCTTCTTTCAGTTTTTCTTTATCATTGTCAGGATTTGTTGATTTTGTTAACCTTTTCAAAGAACCAACTTTTGGTTTTGCTAATTCTCTCAATTTGGTTTTTATTCTCAATTTCTTTGATTTCTGCTCTGATCTTTGTTATTTCTTTCCTTCTCCTTGCTTTAGGAATAGTTTGCTGTTCTTTTACTAGTTCCTCCAGCTGTGTAGTTAGGTCATTATTTTTAGCTCTTTCTTCTTTTTAAATGTAAGTATTGAAGGCTATAAATTTCCCTCTCAGCACTGCCTTTGCTGCATCCCACAGGTTCTGATATGTTATCATTTTCATTCATCTCCAGATATTTATTGATTTCTCTTGCAATTTTTTCTTTGACCCACTGATTATTTAAGAGTGTATTGTTTAATCTTCATATATTTGTGAATTTTCATTTTTACTACCTGTTGTTGATTTCCAACTTTATTCCATTATGATCAGATATAGTGCTTTGTATAATTTCAATCTTGTTGAATTTAATGAGATGTGCTTTGTGACCCAACATATGGGCTTTCCTGGAGAAAGATCCATGAGCACTTGAAAAGAATGTATATCCTGCTGTTTTGTTCTGTATATGTCTCTTAGGTTTAGTCCATTTATCATATTATTCAAGCTCTCTGTTTCTTTATTGATCTTCTGCCCAGATTCAATCCAAAGCTGAGAGTGCTGTATTGAAGTATCCAACAATTAGTGTAGAGACAGCTATTTCTCCCTTCAGTTTTGCCAGTGTTTGCCTCATGTATATTGGGGTATCCTGGTTAGGTGCATATATATTTATGATTGTTAGTTCTTCCTGGTGAACTGCCCCTTTTATTAATATATAATGTCCTTCCTTGTCTCTAATAACAGTTTTGCTTTTAAAGTCTATTTCATCTGCTTTAAGTATAGCTACTCCATGTTTTTTGTTTGTTTGTTTTGTTTTGTTTTGTTTTGTTTACTGCATGTGTGGAATATCTTTTCCCAGCTTTTCACTTTCAATCTATTGGTATCCTTGTGTCTAAGGTGATTCTCTTGTAGACAGCATATAGATGGCTCATATTTTCTCATCCATTCTGCCTGTTTGTTTCATTTGATTGGGGAGTTTAATCCATTAACATTCAATGTCATTACTGTAAAGGCAGTTCTTACTTCACCAATTTTGACCTTTGGGTTTTATCTGTCATATATTATTTTTACTATTCTATTTACACTTTTAGTTACTTTTACTGCTATAATCTTCATTTCTAGATTATTTTCCAAGCCTCTCTCTCCTGTCTTTTCATTTCAGGCTGTAACACTCCCTTTAGTGTTTCCTGAAAATCCAATCTCTTGGTTATAAACTCTCTCAGGTTCTGTTTTTATGTGAATATTCTAAATTTGCCCTCATTTTTGAATAGCAATCATGCTGGATATAAGATTCTTGGCTGGCTGTTTTTCTCTAGCATTATCAGAACACTGCCTTCTTGCCTCCATGGTTTCTGGTGAGAAATCAGCACTTAATCTTATTGTTTATCCCTTGTATGTGATGCATTGCTTTTCTCTTGCTGCTATCAGAATTCTCTATCTTTGTCACTTGACATTCTGAATAGTATGTGTCTTGGACTAGGTCTATTCGAATTTATTCAGATGGGAGTACATCGTGCTTCATGGACATGAATATCTGTATTAGTCAGCCAAAGGGGTGCTGATGCAAAGTACCAGAAATTGCTTGGTTTTTATAAAGGGTGCTTATTTGGAGTAGAGGCTTACATTCACAAGGCCCTAAAGAGTCCAGCTCAAAATACCATAAGAGATACTTTCCCACCCATAGTCCATTGCCATGTGTTGATGCAAGATAGAGGGTGATGTCTGCAAGGGTTCAGTCTTCCTCCTCCTCCTCCCAAGGCTCCATGGTCCCAGCTTCTTCCAATCTCAGCTGCAGGCTGGAACAAGTCTTGTCTTTCTTCCTGGGGCCTCTGTCTAATGGAGCCTTCTCTGTGTGCTTACTTCCTGGGCCCCAGTATCAAAACTCTAACTAACTCCTCTGCTGTGCAGTTTTCTCCATGAGTCCCCTCCCACCAAGGGGCCAGGGACTCAATGTCTTACTGATATGGCCCAATCAAAGCCTTAATCATAATTTAATCAAGTAAAAGTGAAACCTCTGAATCCAATACAATCTAATATGCCTTGAGGAACAGACTAGTTTACAAACATAATCCAATATCTATTTTTGGAATTCATATATAATACCAAACTGCTACAATATCCATGTCCTTTAACAGAGTTAGAAATTTTCTACCATTATTTTTCAATATTCCTTCTTACCCTTTTTCATTTTCTTCTCCTTCTGGGACACCCAAGATATATATGTTTGCATGTCACTTGCTGCCATTTAGTTCTCCAAGACCCTGTTTAATTCTTTCCATTTTTTAATTTATCTGTTCTTTTGTGTGTTTTCTTTTAGGGACCATGTCTTCAAGCTCAGTGACCTTCCTTCTGCATCCTTAAATCTGCTGTTATGTGCTTCCAGTGTATTTTTAATTTCATTTATTGTGTCTTTCTTTCCCATAAGATCTGCTATTTTTCTACATATGCTTCCTAATTCTTCTTTGTGCTCATCCATTGTCTTCTTAATATCCTTAATCTCTTTAGCTATATCATTGAATTCATTAAGGAGTTTTGTTTGAACATGTATGAATAGTTGTCTCAACTTCTTTATGTCATCTGGAGCCTTATCTTGTTCCTTTAACTGGGCTATATCTTCCTGTTTCTTGGCATGGATTATAACTTTTTGTTGGTGTCTTGGCATCTGGCTTACTAGATGTAGTTGGTACTGTAAGCTGTGGAGGCTGAAGCTGCCTGCCTTGCCCTAGAAACCAGTGAAGTTTCTCCCAACTCTCTCCTCTGCCAAGGGTGGGGATGGAGCTGCTGCTGTGTGTAGTAATCTAAATCATGCAGGCCAAGACCATCTGTAATTGCCCAGAATGACTGATGAAGCTTCACATTCTTTCCTCTCCTACCTGGGGCAGGGATGGAGCTGCAGGTATGTGCAACAAACTAAGCCATGCGTGTCAAAACTGACTGCAGCTACCCAGTTAGACTGATGTAGCACTAGCCCCCCTTCTCCCCTGACGTGGGTCGGGATGGACCCTCTGGAGTACCCAATAATCTAATTCGTGTGGACCGAAAGCACCTGCAGTTTCCCTGACAGGCTGAGGGAATACTGTCCCTTCTGCCCCTTAATGGAACTACAGGTGCCCATCAATCCAGTAGATGTGGGACAAAAGCACCTGCAGTTGCTCAGAGAGGACGAGAAATCACAACTTCTTTTCGTATTGGAGTGTGGGAGTGGATCCACAGGTGCCCAGCAGTGCAGTCCATGCAGGCCAAAAATGCCTGCCATTGCCCAGAGAGGCTGAGGAAACAGAACTCCCCTCCTATCCTATTGGGGGCTGGGGATGGAGTCCCAGGTGTCTGGCTATCCAGTATGTGTGGGCTGAATGTACCGCCCCCCTCTTGTCCTATTGGGGATGGTGGTGGAATCACAGGCACCCAACAGTCCAGTTCGTGCAGGCCAAAAGCACCTGCAGTTGTCCAGAGAGAATGAGAAAACACAGTTCCCCTCTATCCTACTGGGAGCGGGGGACAGGAATGGAGCCCCAGGTGTCCAGCTATCCAGTCTATGAGGGTTGAAAGCACCTGTAGTTGTGTAGAGAGGCTGAAGAAATACCAGCCCCCTCCTATCCTGTTGAGGGGTGGGGATGGAGCCATGCAGGCTGAAAGCAGTTGTCTCTCTACAGTTGCCCAGAGAGGCTGAAGAAACTCAGCTCCTCTTCTATCCTATTGGGGGATGGATATGGAGCCCCAGGTGTCCAACTATCCTGTCTGTGCTGGCTAAAGTCTCCTCCTGTTACCTGTAGAGGCTGGTGCAAGTCCCCCCAGCTTCCTCTCTGCTGGAAATGGGGCTGGAGCCTAGGCTAGGGCTGCAATCTGATCTGGGTGGAAAGAAGCCAGTCCATACCTTCACTGTGATTTTCATTTAGCCCTGCTTCCCCTCATGCTGGGGGTGGGGTTAAAATGGTGGCCACTGGTGTCTTTCTGACTTGGTCAGGTTCAAACTTTAGCTGTTCTTAGTATTATACTTTAACCAACCGAATTTAGTAATCAATAGCTGAAGTCTGTGCCTGACTGTCTACTCCTCCCCCATTTTTGGGAAATGGAGCTTCCAATTCCAGTCACAGAATAGCTCCTGAGGCAGCTTGTGCCTCCAGTGAAGGATGGGTATCGGCTCTACTCACGAATCTTCACTGCTGATGTACAGTCTCCTCCTTTCGTTCCTCCAAGGATGTTGCAGGATGCTCTTCTGGTTTCCTGGGCCCCAAAACAGGTGCTTTAGATAGCTCTGGGTGAGTACTAACTACCCTATAGCACAAGCTGACTCTTGGAGCTCCTTACTCTGCTGTCATCTTGCCTCTCCTCTCCTAAAACAGATTATTTTTTTAAATTGCTTTTGTCTTTGTGACATATCATGTAAGGATATATAAATCATTATTTTTGAAGGCACTTGAAATAATTCCTGTGAGGATATACCATCAGTTCAATACATACTTTCATTTGTTTTAATTTGTTTTCAGGCTTTATGAATTGTTATTTTTCACATTTTAAATTAATTTCATTCTACAATTATGCAAAAATTTATATGGTTCCAGACTAAGACCTATCAATCAAAATTTATTTCTCTCCCTCTTCTCTCCCACTCTCACCAATATCTATACACTTTCTAATTTTAAAATTTATTTTTTCTGTTTTTAAGATATGTGTGTAAATACATATTAACATAGTCAGTACATAACGCTTATATTTTAACATACTTCTTGTACTTAATATATTGCATATATTGCACCTTTCTTAGATAAACAATAGCATATTATACCCAGTTTTCTCATTTCTTCGTTTAACAATATAAACTGGAGAAAAATCCTTAGCAGTATGTGGAGATAATCCTTTTGCCAGTTTGGTATTGCATAGAGGGCCATTGTGTGAATTTACTGTATTCAGAAAGCTCCCATCCCATATTGATAGACATTTGTTTATTTCCCAGTCTTTACTATTCAGATATTGCTGCCATAAATAGCCTTGGTGTATATCATTTTATTTTTCATAAAACATAGCTTTAACATTTTAAATTTCCATCACCAATCTAGGATAGTGCCTGTAACTCCATTTTCTCATCCACAGAGGATGTTGGTAAACTTTTGGATTTTAGCCAAACTAATATGTGAGAAATGGTATCTCAGGGTAATTTTAATTGGCATTTTTCATTATGAACAAAGGAGAGCATCTTTTCATATTTTAAGGACATTTATATTTCTATTTTCTTAACCTATCTCATTATAACTTTTACCCATTTTTCTATAGAGAAGTGGGCTTTTCCTTTTTTATTTTTAGTAGATCATTTTCCATCTCTAGAATCTTCCTTTCCTGCAAGTGATCTGGCTTCCTTTGCTGCAGAAAAACTTTGGTGCCTGCAAACTCATCTCTGATTTGTCTTTTGACAAAATTAATCACCAAATTAGATGACATATATGATTTTTCTGTTTGTTTTTCCCTTGAGAATTTCTAATAACAAAATTTAGGTTTAGGCTTCTTTAAAACAGAAGCATGTATTTGTAAACATATTATACAGACTAAAAGGTAAAAATAATTGAAAATGTTTGTTAAGGTAGACAGGATTATAGATGTTTTTTTTAAAAAAAAAACAATATTTAATTTTGCATATTTAACTTCTCTCACTTTAAAAAATTTACTTGTAGCATTATCTCTCTAAATTAGACCAAATCATCATCTAATCAGTAGATATTTTCATATCATATTTATCAATCTTTTTTTTTCTTACTTGTTTCCTTCTTCCAGGCAAGCAACAGAAACAGAAGAATAGAATCATCTTCAACAAAAATATGCATAAAAATTGAAAAAAATTCTGAGGATTGTAAGGTCAGTGTTTAAAAAATGATTTTCTTTACTGAGTTTTATTAGATGAATAGTAATTGGCCAATATAATTGTAGTACACATTTTGATAATCACCAAACCTAAAATTTTATTCATCTTTCAATGAGATTTGTGGGTTTTCTATTTTGTATGTTCATGGATGAATATTACTGGTTTCTAGAATGATCCAGAGGTCAGGATCAATTTTATTTTCTTCTTTTTATGTCAGCATTAAGCAACATCTTTCATATTTCAAAAAAATAGATGTGAATAAAAGTAATTTCTAGCATAGATATATCACTTAATTCTTTAAACTCCCTTCTCAATTATATACCAAAGTTACATTGTGATCTTTTACCTGAAATTACTTGTAATGATTTATCAACTGACAACTCCTTTACGTTCTCCTTCAGTTTTACTGAAAACAAACATTGAAAATCACTTAATTGTAAGAGCATTTATTACCCAGTCTTCAAATTCTTGCACTTCCTCAACTTTTGAGAATTCTAAGGTAAGGCTTTACTAATATCTATCAAATTTCTTGGTTAAAGGAGGTTTCTCAGGTGATATTTTGTTTCATTGTTTCTTTTTTGGCACCCTGGGGATTTTTTCACATAGGGTAGAGTGTACCACTATTACTGAGGGTTAAAAATTAACAAATAATTACATTTTAAAATAGCAAAAGGTTAATACCTGATATTACTGAAGCTAGCTAGAGTGGTCTCACCCTGTTTATAATTACTCTAGACTTGACCTCACCCTTGTGTGTGCTTACCTTTGTGATGCTAATCCTTGGGCCATCTAAGGCAAGGGACCTCCTTTGCTTGTGCAACAAATAAACTCTCTTTCAAACCCTGGTACCTCGAGAATTAGCTTTAAAGATGCATCAGGACAAAAGAACACACTTATGCTCAGTTTGTGACTCTTGCGGGTCTAAGGACAAAGGGGTCACTAAAGGAGTCCAACTGCCCAAGGTTCTGGGTCCCCGGCAAGAGAAGTAAGCAGAGTAATTGAGCTTTCTATGGCCACTAGATCCCCTTGGTCTAAAAGCTCACCAGGTGGGTTTTTCTACCTTGCTGGCACTCCAGGCCCTAAAGGCACTTTAAATCATCAAAGAGAGATGATGATTAACAGTTCATAAGACCATGAATCAATATACCCCTATGACATAAATTGGAGAAAGGCAGCCTCCTGCCGTAACCCACCTGACCGATAGAGCAAGCCATTGCCTACAGACTAGGAGGCAGCCCATCCCCTCCCAAAAATGAACAAAGGAACCATATAGCAGTGGAACAGATAAGGGCCTTCACCCCCTCTGGGCCCAGGCACTATCAACCCCTCCCACATTCCAAGAGTAACCCACCTCCTAGCCCACTACCCTCTAGCCATATGACCCCAGGCTGTACTCGGTTTCCCTGCCTATTGATGTACTGTATAAAGTCATGTCCACCACCTTCCATGGATGGGCTGAAGTCTCTCTTCAGACCCCTGCCATACTGATGGGGGGCTGAAGTCTATTCTTCATACCCCTTTGTTGGGAGAGTTTCCCAATAAAATTTCTGCCTGTAGTCATCAGTCTGTGTGTCCCAGTGAGCACTGTTTTTCTCTAACACAGTTCTTCCAGCCCCAAGTCTGGACATCTGAATGGGTGAGTGGGTCACCAAGGCAGAAACAAAAGTTAGTTCACCAGAAAGTTAGTTCAATGGTTTGAATCCCCTTAAACTCCTTCCAGAATGATTCCCCTTGCTCTGATCCCCCCACCCTTTCCTATATTTTTGTTTTTGTGTTTTTTGGGTACTATTCTGTCTGGCATTCAAGTCCCTGGCTTTAGTATGTCTGTTAAGTGTACTTCTGAAAAGTAATCCGAAATATAGGAAGTGTTAAGTGTCTATTCATTAAATGATATGCGTTACTTAGGTATAGTAAATGATCAGCCTCTGTCTAAACTATTAAATTAGTGTTTAACTGCATTTATATTGCTAAAGTATTCCTAATTGATTACTGGTTACTGATATTCTTTAAAATGGAAATTCTCATTTTACTAGCATTCCTAAATGTAGCCCTTTGAAGGACTGGAAAATCTTAGCAACGAGTCTATAAAAAAGCAGGAAATAGTTTTTTTCCTTTAATATGTTTCACCTCAATATAACTTGGGACCAGGAAGAAAAGTGATCGAGTATGGTTCTTTACTATAGAATCTATAGGGAAGAACTCTGTATCTCTATTTGGCCACAATGGATCTTTAAGATCAGCAGCCAAGCCTGAAAAATTTCTAGTCCTCCAGGAAATGCCTCTAGGAATAGATGAAGAATTTGTGTACATGCTTACCCTATTCCCCCTGTCAGATTTACATAGGTGGGAAGATGGTGGCCCACTCTACAAAAGGACCGAGAGAAAATAAAAACATTAATTATTCCAACCCGTAATTGGACTGGTATTGAGGCCTCGCCGATGACAGATGAAGAGAAAATGGCAAATAAAGAAGCAAATAAGAAACAGAGAAAAAAATTGTAATAGCACAGGGTATGCTAGAAAGAATTGGTAGCACCAGTAAAAAATATTAAATGGAATGCTAATGGTGCTGAGGACTGAGCTAATTTAGAGCAGAAAGAGGTCCCTGAAGTTATAAACTTACAAAGGATAAGTGAAGTAATACATGAATCAGAAGAACCCCCCTCCTCTTTCTTAGAAAGAATTTATACTGCCTATTGGCTATACACTAATATAGATCCAGAAAGTCCAGAAAATACCAGACTTTTAAATATAACCTTAAATGCCCAAAGTTCTCCAGGTATAAGAAGAAAGCAACAGAAAATCGATGGTGGACTAGAATTACCTATCTCTAGTTTAGTTAGCATTGCTGATCAAATTTATTACAATAGGGACCAAGCTAAAGAAAACCTGCACATCAGAAGGCAAATGACCCTATCAAAACTCAAAAAATCCAAGACTGCCTCAAAAAGGTAAGACCTCTGGGCCCACACCCCTCCAGAGACTGGAGAAATTTTTAAACTAAGAACCTATCAATATGCACATTGAAAAACAGAAGGATACTGGAAAAAAGTATTGTCCTAGATGTCCCAGGGAAAAACACCCAAGAACATCTAGGTGAGAGCCACAGAAACCTGGAATGAAAAGGCCCACAGGGAGGAGAGCTTTACTACTGAATTAAAACCAAATATTTGAAGCATAGCTTCCTAAATGTACCTTCCTTGCTAAAAACATGCTAACCATGTAATGCCCAGAAAGCTTTTTCCCTGACTCTTTATACATATAAAAATGTTTTTCAAGAACAAGTTTGCATATTACAGGCAACACTTAAGCACTTAAATATATAAATGAATATTCCTGGAGTCCAAATTAGAAAAGCCAAACAGGATGAAAAAGGATATATAAAAATCTGACTAAACAACTATTTAAAGGGGAAAAAAAAAAAGAAAACATTAAAAAGGATGTCCTGAATTCCTCCAGAATCTTTCTATAGCCTATCCTATCCCCAGGGTCTTATCCTAACCTTGACTAATTTCCAATGACTCATTAAAATCTGTTTAGGAAACCATGGGGGATGGGCTAGATGTAGAAAGATGGGGAGATGTAAGTTTAGCTTAGGTGTAAGTTTAGCTTAGAATTATATTTACTAGGCCCGGAAATAAAAAATGATAGGGACACATGGAATATTACAGAATACCTTGATTTGCATAGTCTATCCTGTAATTCCCCAATTAAATTTTAACAGCCTTGAGATGAGAGTAATTAATAACCCAATGGCCAAATTTTAGTAAGTAAAGAAAAAGATCTGTGAAAGCTATGAAAAGGTTTTGCTAAATTATAATTAAAATAAATAAAACAGTTATAATGTATTCTCCGGAGAAAAAGATCCATGAAATCTATGACAAGGTTTTTCAAAATTATAATTAAAAAGAAATAAAACAATTATAATGTATTCTCCAGAGAAAAAGATCCATGACTATGACAAGGTTTTTCAAAATTATAATTAAAACAAATAAAACAATTATATTCTCCAGAGCCTAATACTGATCTGCATGGTGATATTATTGGTTATAGTTTTAGTTATTCTTAGAAAAATGTGATGTTATGAAAACAACCAAAATCTCTTTATCAGTTACACTATTTTGCTCTCATGCGTCTCTAAAAGAGCATGCAGTCACCTCAGCATCGATAAAAAGTGACTTAAAAGGAAAAAGAAGGCAAGAGCTTATGCTATGTTTTGCCTGTTGATTAACATAATCTTGGTAAAAGAGTAAAAGTAAAAAGAATCAAAACCTCTACTGTGGTCTGTAGTTAATGGTCTCTAGAAACAGCCTTATTCAAAATGCTCAAGGAAATTAGGGCCTAGATTGTAAGCTTTTGTAGCAGTCATATTTATTCCTGAGCTCTGTTTTCTAATTGTTATTTCTAAGTCGTAAAATGATTTACTCTTTATGTGTAACCTAATAGCTCCCTAGAATTTTAAAGGCCTGTATAAATAACCTAGAGCTAAAAAGTAAATGGGACCATTCTAAAGACTAAGGAGAATCAGAATTCAAGAAAAAAGTAATATTATTGGTATTTTAAAACTTGAAGTTTTGTGGGAACCAGAAAGAAGAAATTTATTTTGTCAAGAAATTTCTTTAATTTAAAATCTTTAAATTTCTGTAGAACACTTATTTAACCTGAGTAATCAGCTAATTTGAACAGCATAACTAACATGGAACCTAAAACACTGAATGAGATTGTAATATTCTGTACAGAATTCTTGTAATATCCTGATGCATTTCAAAGTGTTTTGGGCATTAAAAAAAAAAAAAAAAAAAAAAAAAAAAGGCATTTGCAAAGTCCCTTAAGGACTGGGGAAAATGTAGAAGTTTTAAACTTCTTCACCTAGCAAATTCCTATACTTTCTAACCATAGGAGCTCCCAGTTTACTGAAATGTAGAACTTTGCAAGGTAAACCTGTGAAAAAGAAACATGCTAGTAAGCTGAGCCCTTGATCTCAAGGCTTGCATTCATGAAACTTATTTCTGTGATGAGGAAGCTAAACCTAACTAATGCCTGAGTCACCTCAAGAGAACCTCTTTGTTTCTCAAATGTGGCCTGCCTCTCTAAGCCAAACTCTCATTACCTTCCCCCCTACTTGGGTAGGACTTCCAGGGATAAAATTTTCCCTGGCAATGTGGGACTTAAATTCCAGAGATTTTTCCTGGTAAATGCAGAATTTAACAACTCCCAAGGATGGGCCTCCCTGACAACCTGGGATTAGACCAAAAAGATGGTAAAGAAGGTTTCAGCCAGTGGGAAAAGTCCAAAGAATATTCAAGGCTCTATCTAAGAAAAGCTATAAAATTATTTCTAATGTAACATGGTTTTTAAACCTATAATTCTCAATTTTTGTATTATTTACTTTGCAAAAAGTCTCTGGCTTATTTCTATGCCAGAAAGCCTTGGAATCCAGAAGTCAAGGAGGACAAACAGCTGCATTCCTTCACCCCATAATGGTAATGCCCCTTTTCAGCATGAAGAAGCCAGAAAAATCCAGCATTCAGATCATCCCCATGATTGGAAATTTTACAAACAGAGATGGAGGAGTCATACCTAAGGGTTGAAAATGAACAAATAATTTTATATTATAAAATAGCATAAGTTTAATACCTGAAATTATTGAAACTGGCTAAAGTGGTCTCACCCCTGTTTATGGTTACTCTAGTCTTTACCTCACCCTTATGTATGCTTACCTTTATGATGGTAATTCTAGATTGACCTTACACATGTTTACTATTGTGATGGTAATTCTCAATTGAATTTACCCTTGTTAAGGTAAACTAGGTGCACCCTTGTGTATGCTTACTACTGGATGGTAACCACTCTACCCACCTCTGTTTAATATCCATATGAAAACTTTATAACTGACCTTTGTTCTGTGTTCCCATAACCAGAATCCTTGTGATTGACTCTGCTTTGCTACCATACCCTTGTGAGTCCTGCTCAGCCCCTTAATGTTTATTAATGAAGGTACCTGTGTCCAGCTCCACCTTAATTATTCAATAGCACCCTGATATTATAAAATATTAGAATTTCTGCAGATCAGGAAGGCAGTTTTGGGACAATCTGAGGTGACTGACCTTCTTTGTTTGTGCAACCAAATAAACTCTTTCTCTCTCTGAAACCCCGATGTCTCAGGAATTGGCTTTAAAGATGCATCAGGAGAAAAGAACCAACTTTTGCTTGGTATCACCACTGCAAGATTCAAAATGAGTGGGAATAAAGCAGAAGGAGACTGGTGTGGGGAGGTAGTGAGAAAAGGGAATTTGCAAAATTTCTTGACTGTGAATGTTCTCAGGCAAATAATGTTCTAGGAGAGAAGATTTATTGAAGTTGAGAATTGGATCTGGAAAGTGATTCCCTTAAAACTGTCCATGTCTGCTTCTTCCTTAGATAGTATTTATGTTTTCCCAGAGGAAAAGGTCTTTCAGTTTGAAGGCCACTGCCTTAAATCACAGCAGTCATAGTGAAACAGTTTGGTTTTGTGAAAGGGAGAAGGCAGCTGAAGCCTCACAGAAAATATGGCTGACAGTTAACATGGCCAGTGGACCACATGGCCATGAGACCCTGCCCAGAAAGCTTCTGAGGGATCCCATGAGACCCTGGCCATGAGACTCCAATTTGGAATGGGAATCCCATTCAGGGTCAAGAGAAAGCCCTGGCTACCCTCAAAAGGCCTCATTATTGGCCCCCTGAAAACTAACAAGGGGATAACTAGTCAGAACAGCAAACGTCTGGGGTCCCTACCCAACATTATGCAGGTGGAGTAGTAAAAGTCATAAAAGGCCCAACCTGGGGCCCCCACGTGTGGGTCTCACCCTGCAGCACACCTGCAGTCCATGCCTCAGACTGTGTACTTTTCTCGTTTTCTTGTTTCTTAATAAACTCTTCACTCCCTTGCTTACCCTGCAGCATGTTGTTAAATTCTTTTATGCAACATAAGCCAAGAACCTAGAAGCCCAGAACCCGGAGCCCTTCACCAACACATTTGGCGAGCCAAGCCAGGAGACAAAGAGGCAAGTAATGCTCCCCAACCCCCAGCAAGGACTGGTGAGTCTAAACTTTTGATTATAGATTGAAAGTTAGCCCTTGACACAAGGGTTTGTCCTGTCCACCTTTGTCCCTCTGCATACCGCGGTTGCAGCGGTGGAGGGCCAGAGTGGTGGCGGGTTTCATGCACATTTCCTCTCCCACCACTGGGTCTCCAACTCATTGTTCCCTCTGGAGATTTGGTGGGGGAACCACGCAATGGTTAGGATGTGCCCGTCCTGCCCCGGGGCTTCTTACGCAAGAGAAGCGCACACTTCCCTGGCACCCACACCTCGCCAGCCCACTTTCCTCCCCACCCCACCAGGGCTCCATCATCTGGAATGGAGTGGGGGAGCAGCGGTGTGCAGGGCCAAGGCAGGTGCTGTGCCGTGGCCCATGTCCCCTTTCCCAGGGGTTTAGCAGGCCAAGAGGCTGTGTCTGTGCTTCGGCTCCTGCCCACCTTTAATCTTCTGTCTACTGGTGCCCTCATTTTGGTTCTGTGAGATGCTTTGGAATGTCTTAGAAATAGAAAATGCATTTGCTAGTGAGGCTTGGTATTGCGGGGAAGCTCTGTTCCTTCTCAGCCCTCGAGAGGTCCTGACATACCTCAGGGCCCCCGAGTATGTTGGCTGACAAGCAGCAGAACAATTAATCTCTAATCTCTTAATAGACTTTTAAATGTCTCGTGTAACTTTGAAACTCTCTGGCAGTGGCCATAAAACAAGACTGCTTAATAGGCAAGTCAGCCCCTTTTCTAGGAAGAATCATGTGCATGGCTTGGTGGCTTTGATCCGGAACCTCGGTCCAAATATCTCTCAAGACCTAGTTTTGCCATGGGGATGCCTGATGACATGGCTCTGCACCCTCAGGATGCTGAGACCAGAGCAGCAGCTCCAAATATCTCCCAAAGCCTATGTAACCTCCAAGTGGTCAGCATCCTTAACTTATTAGAGGGACAAGTCTTTTGGGGGCTTCAGTTTGGAGAGTAAAAAATTAGTCAGACTGGGACTCTGAAAACCCCAAGAGCTGACAAACTCTTCTCCATTTTTCCTAGAATAATGGGCATGGTCTCTAGCATTCCATTAGACTCCCTATTGGGGTGTCTTCTCAGGAATCAGGACAGCCGGCCTACTGATGGTCTAAAAAGGAAGAGGCTTACCTTTTCTTGCTATGCTACATGGCACAGTATGGCCCAGAATGGTCTCTGCATGGGACCCTGAATTCCAATTAAACCTGTTAAGAGAGAAGGAGACGACAGGCAGATCTGAGGGCCAGAGACCATGTGGTCATGTCTCCTTAAAGAGAGGAGGAAATGCGTTACCAAATTGGTTAATTATAAGCTCAGAGAAATTATTCAGGGGTAGAACCTAGAAACCCAGCCAGTCTACCTCGGATATCCATAGAAAGCTTCAGAAACTTTCCCTGGGCCCCCAAACTTCCATTAACTCCGTTTTAGAAACAGCCCTCACAGCTTTCAACAATCAAGCCTGGGTTGCCAAGAAGCAGGTAAGGAGGGGCAGTCATAGGGCCCAGAAACAGGCTCACCTTTTAACTGCAAGCTTTCAAGGCATTTCACCTCAGGGCAGGAACCTGGCCCCAAGCTACCTCACCACCCAGACGAGATTTTGCCCCAGGGGAGGACTGAAGGGGCCTGAAGCCACACATGAATAATCAACCAGGAGGAGCCTTGGGTGACCCTTGGTGTGGGAGGTAAGATTATTAATTTCTTAATAAACATGGGAGCCAATTACTCAGTCCTAGCCTGCACTCTGTGACCTCTCCTAGCCTTGGTTGTGCCTAATAAGGGAGTGATTGGGATATCATGATCTAGGCCATTTACTAAACCTCTCCCCTGTAGAATAAAAAAACCTCCTCATACACCATCAATTAAGGTTTAAAAGTTCCTGGCTATTCCTAGCTCCCTGCCTGTTCCCTTGTAACACTCCAATCCTTCCAGTGAAAAAGCCTCACAGGGCTTTATCCATTGTGGGAGGTAACTAATGGGATGCAGCCCCAATTCATGTCTCATTAGGGCAGGACTTTTCTGGACCACTTAGTTCCATACCCAGCAGCTGCCCAGGGATTTTCCTGGAGGAACGAAGCTGTGGGTCGTGCATGAGGTTCCTGCCATGGATGGAAACTGGGAGCTTGGCATTAAGGTGATTCTAAAGTCAGGCCTTTCCCTATGCTAAGTGTGTAAAATACTCTCCTGTTCTAATCTGTGCTTCAAGTTCTGCTCCCTATTGTTCAGGGGAAGGTAAATTTGAGACACCCCTATCCCCTGTCCTTCCCCTGGTGTTAATAACCCTGTTTTCTCTCATGGTTATGCAGGTGTGGAATTGTTTGCTGCCTGGTGGAATTCTCAACCCTCGGGGTTGGACATCCATTCTTCCAGTCCAGTGGCTGCTGGAGTCCTGTTATCTCTGAGGACTGGGGATTAGGGGGCCTCCCATTCTGAGTGTTGATATTCCTAAAAGCAGCAACTCATGAGAAAAATCAGGTTTCTCCGACCTCAGTGAGTATATACTGGAATTAGTGTTGCTCATCCAAGGTCTGTCAAAGTCAAAATGGGAAATATGCAAAGCTCTGAAATAAAGGAAAACATTGTAAATTGTATAATAAAGCATTGGGAACAATTTGATTATAAGCCAATAATGAAAAGGAATGAAATTCTTGTGCAAAACTGCATGATCACAGTGCAGACTAATTAGAAGTAGACTTCAAAGAGATCTTTTGACTATAAGGTTATTTTAGAGTTAAACTTGTTTTGTAAGAGAATGAAAATTGTCAGTAACTTTAGTGAGTTGTGTTTTTGTATCTCTCTATTTGTGTCTTCCTATTTGCTATATTTTCATACATCAGGATGGTAATATCAAATTAACAAATGAAAATTCTTAAAAGAGCTCTATTCAAATTGTTAAAAATTAAATATGTGATTATATATGTGAATGAATATTCCTGGACCCCAAATTATGCTAAGCAGGACAGAAAGGTTATATAGAAATCCGAGTATAGAAACTATTGGGAAACAGAAAATGTTTTTCCTAAGGTCTTTGACCTACCCAGTCCCCAGGACCTTCTCTTTGCAAGAGCTATGAGGGAAGGGCTAGATGTGGCAGATTAAAACTTATCTTCTAGGCCGGGAAATTGAGAAATATAGTTTATCCTGTAGTCCCTCAATTTAAATCTTTTAACAGACTTAAAAGAAAGATGATTAATAATCCTATTACCAAATTTCAATAAGGAAAAGTCCTTGAAAGTTATGGAAAGATCTTTTAAAACCAATTAAACAATTATAATATATTCCAGAACCTAGCAGTCAGTATGCTTTATGATGAAAGTTGTAAGTTCCTGTCTAATGAAGTTAAGTCAAAGAAGGAAATGTAGATTTGTCCTCTCTTAAGTGTATAAAGTAACTTTCATTGGTTGCTAATTGTAATATAATAAGCATATTAAAAGGTAAAGTAACCAATCTATGTGGTCATGGTTAATTATAAGGAGTTTGTGAAAGCACCTTCTAAACTGAAGCATTTAAATGGCTAATTCCAGGAAGTCATTATTAATTAGAAACCTAAATTAATATTAATAACAAAAAGTAACTTCATAACAGGGAAACCTGTCAGATGCAACCTCAATCTGCATTTTAAAGTGGTAGTAAGGGAAAGATAACCTTAATTCCATTGGTAATCTTAGATTTTCTAAAATAATTGAGAAGGTAGTTCTTCCTGTACTGCTAAAGTAAAATACCTGTTAATTAACATAATCATGGTAAAGGTGTAAAAGTAAAAAGCAAAGTACTAAAATAGTTAAGTTCATTTGATATGTTATACATTGCACTGGAAGTATTTAGAAAATGTATGAAAATTAAAAGGGATAGATTTCAGTTTTGTCAAACTCTATTGTGCATTCAAACCAGGCCTTCACTACCCTGCATGGTGCCTCTCCATTTGAGTTATTGGCTAGGTTGGTCACTATGACCCCTAAAACAATGAAGGTATCTACCACATCTCTAGTTATGCTCCTGAAATGGAGAGTCCTTTGCAGTTTCAGACTCCTGCAACAGCTGGCAATGGCTCAACATGGCCAGATTTATAATGGGCATTGCCTCCAGAATGGCTATTTCTCATAGTGCTGAAGTGCACTATGCACCAGGCTGGTGAAATACCAGCCTATCTTCCTAGCTTCTCTCTAGGGCCAACAATGTTGCAGCAAGCTGGATGTGTGAAGGGCATACCAAGTGGAGTAATTATTACCAGAGTGATGTGAGTAGAACAAATACAACTGGCATCATGGCCTGCTCCCATGGAGAGACAATGTGTATAGTATTGCAAACCTGGAACTTAGATCTATTAACTGCATATCAAAGAGACACTTGTGCATTGATTTATATGAAGTGCTATACCTATGTACCTGATGAATATGATAACATCTCTTCTATTCTAGATTATATGCAAAAGGATATTGAACAAGTTAAAAGTCTTGGTAAACTTAATTCATTTTCTAAGTAGTTAATGAATGTGCCTATAAAATAAAGGAATGGATCTCTAAAGTACTGTCCTTATTTTCCTTGCCATATGCTTGTCATGTTGTTGCCTATACTGTCTTTGTGAGTTTATGTCTAGGGCAGTGCCTCTCTTCATAACTCTTCTAGCTGTCCTAGGCATAACCACCGCTGTAGGAAAACTGGGGTTGGCTATTTATACCAAACCCAGCTTGTCTAGCTCAATCTTTCCCTAGAATTAACCAACAGCATAAAAAAACTGAATGAAGAACGCTGTTTCCCATCAAATTTGGGAGGATGCAGCCTCTGAAGGTACCTGGACTTTCTCACTTTCATGGTCCAGTATGTCATGGCTGGCCCTTTTTTAGGCCTGCCTATCACTATCTTCTTTATTCTTTTAATAGGACCATGTATCTTAAATTCTAACTAAGCTTATTTCTTCCAGAATCAATGCATTTTCAGTCATGCGGGGATTTCATCCAGTTCCAACCAGGGTGCCAGACCCATCTTTTCTCAATTCAAAGCATAGCCAGAGGGTTTCACACCTTGTCAGGTAGGGCTTACTCCCCCTAACCAGCAGAAAGTAGCTACAGAAGAATGACCATCACCCTTAAACACCCCCTTAAGAATTAGGGTGTAAATCCTCTGAGGAGGGGAATTGAGGCAGGTTAGTATAGTGAAAGGGGGAAGGCAGCTGAGTTCCGACAGACAACATGGCCAACAGACAACATGGCTGCCGGATAACATGGCTGGTGGACCAAATTGCTGTGAGACCCCACCTGGAAACCTCCTGAGGTATCCCATGAGACCCTGACCATAAGAATCCCATTTGGAATGAGATCTCTTTTGGGATCATGGGACAGCCCCCAATATCCTCAAAAGGCCTCACCACAGGCCCTCTGAGAACTAACAGGTGAGGTAACCAATCAGAACAGCAAACAACTGGAGCCCTTCCCCAACATTATGCAGGGGAAGTAGTAAAAGTCTTAAAAGGTCTAACCTGGGACTCCTACATGCATATCTTACTCTGCAGCACACCCACAATCCATGCCTTGGACTGTGTACTTTTCTCATTTTCTTGTTTCTTAATAAACTCTTTACTACTTTACCTACCCTCTAGCATGTCCTTAAATTCTTTTATACGACATAAGTCAAGAACCTAGAAGCCCATAATCCAGAGCCCTCTGCCAACAATAGAGAGTGCCCCTCAAAGTCAAAGAAATGATAGAAGAGATGATGAAAAATGTCAAGAAATGAATTTAGTAGCCTATATTTCAAAATTGTCCATATCATTGCTTATTGCTTTCCTTCATCTTCTATAAGCCTGTATCTTCTATTTCCCCCAAAAAACTTGAAGTATTAGTTGGAATCTGTTACTACTTAGATGAATATGGGCTGATGTAAATTGCTGGCACTACACATGAAAAAATTCTCAAGTTTAAAGAATCAGAGCCTTCACTGAAACACCTGGCTCTTAGCTTCTTATGATAATGGCAAATAGACTCATGAAGTGTAAGAGAGATGGGATTAATGTTAATAAATATTGGTTTCAATATTAATATACTTGGCACTAGTGCTTTAATATATGGTATTAGTGTCTCAATATATGGCTTAAAATACCATATTATATTTATACATACAAATTTGTATGCATTATATTTGATATACTACTTAATGAAGCAGGCTAGTAAAATAAGGAATCAACAGATGGATCTGGAACCTGGCAAAAAGTCCATGTGGAATTGATACCCCCAAGATGGCTGTCGGAAGACCCTTGCAAATGAGATTTACTTCGGAATCCAGGAGAAGCCCCAGATATTCTCCAGGGCCTTATAATTGGGCCCTCCTGGGGGCTTGATGGGTGGGGTAATCAATCAAAACAGCAAACAGTGGGGACTCATCCCATGCATTAGCAAAGGGGTGGAAAATTTAATAGTTTATAAAGCAAGCGCAAAGGTCAAACCACTCTCTCGATCCTCTTGGCTTCTGCGCCCTGTTCTCGACATGTTCCCCCCAGCATGGATCAACATGCAAGTAAAACCTGGGCATTTATAATCTATAATGGAAAATTGTAGTATATAAATCAACCCTCTTTATCACTCTTCAGCCCGTACTCTCTACCTGGTACCCATAATCTGTTATTTTCTCCCATTTCTCTTCCATCCCTACCTTAATAAATTACTGGCCTAACTAACCCGATGTGCTCTTGAAATTCATTTCTGCAGCATAATGAAGAACCTAGACAGAATCCGGTAACATTAACATATTATGGATTAGCACCTGGGGGAAGTTCTTACCCAATTCAATCCAATTTATAGTATGTTTTTTGGCAAATTGAATTGTAGTCTTCTCTGTGAGTAATTACTACCAACTTAAATTACTTAAAATAGAAGGCAACCAGAAAACATAGGTAGTAAAATGACATATACATGTCAAAGCATTTAAATGTTGTGGTGTTAGATGAGATATGATAAGTTAGACAGATATGGTGAAATGAACAGAAAAGCACATGGATGCTCTGCATTTACTCAACAGCAGGATTTAATAATATTTATTTTGTCTAAGGTTTAGACAAAATCAAGTTGTTGAAATCTTGGGCCTATTGGCAAATGAGAATTCTTTTGATCTGTCATTTTTCTCCCTTCAGAAAAAAATTATTTAAGTGAATTACTACGGTATATTCAACGGGCCATTTGTACATTTAATAGCTTTATTTAATCAGAGACATTCAGACTGTTTCCTTGAAAGTGCATGAGTGTAAATACTAGTGGAAAGTGTTCTTGGCAAGGTAAATTTTGGGCTTGCCAAACCTCAGACATCTTAGGAATGCCCGAAGATGTTATATACTGAACCTTGGAATTATGTATCAGGAAAGTAGACAAAATACCAAATATATTATCATGCTTTCACTTAATCAAAGCCATACTCAAGTGTTTGAACTTAAGCTGAAGGTATTATCCATTTTCAGTTTAACTGTGTGATGAATTAGTACATTTAAACCTATGGCAGATTCCAGTAGGATTTATCAGTTGCTTATAGTCACTTCTGAAATGTAGTTTTACATACATTTTTGAGGCAGTTCACAAAAGGACACTATAGCACTTTAATGAGTTGTCTAAAATTTATATTGGGGGTGTGTATTTCCTCATTAGTGTTACATGGAAGTTTTTACATTTAAAAGAAATTAGTAAGAATGCAGATCATATGCTTTTTTTGCAGACTTTCAGAACTTTATTGTTATGTCCTTTTCAATAGGCTACATGGTAGTACAACTCTCCTTTTCACATACTATCCTCCTAGTTCATGCTGTCTCTTAAGTGAGAGCAAAATAAGTAATAATAGTTCTTCTACCACCTGACCAAAGACTGTTCATTTTCTCCTTCAATTTCTTACCTGAAACTTATTCCTAGATAATCATTATTTTAGATGAATGAAGGCTAGATGCTTATTTAATACGGTGCACCAAACCCAGTATAGTTTTTACATGTATATATGATGAGTCTTAATTTCCAACTTGAGAACAATCCACACTCTATTATACATTCAATATTATGAAAAGATGATTGATAGAGAGGGGACTCCAGAATATATGAAAAATTCTAGGAGAATATTCTGTTTTTAGTTCACTTGAACTTGGACGCCTGTAAACTGAGATAAACTCTTTCTTGGCTTCCATTCTGAGGAATTACTAAAAGAATTCCAGAATTCCGGCATCCAGGTGAGATGGTAGAAAGAATCAAGATGCAAATAAAGCAAGCGGCATGCAATGCATTCTGACTTAGAAATATCCAAAAGGCTAAGCTACAAGTGGAAAAACCATTGGAATGCCAAAAGTGCAAATGTTGTAAGAAGACAAGAATTCTAATTAGCTGGGATGGGAAACTCAGCATGAGGCTAAAAAGTTGGTTTGATGTTTAAAGTCATTATTACCAGACTGTGTCAGTAAGATTGCACAATACCATTGTGATAACACAAATGTTAAACAAATCACCCATCTCAGAGTTTCCTAAACAGAATTTTACAGCTTTTGGAGAGAACTTTTTTTTTTTTTTTTTTTTAAATATTGTAGTGCTTTTCTTTGTTGGATTCCCTAATGAATTTAGCAGTCTTTATGCTTAGCAGGAAATCTGGACTGATCATTTGAGGCCTGTTTTCTTTATAAATTGTGGAATAGAGGTTTACTTTGGGACACCTAATAAATCATGATCTAACATCTAAGAAACAGACTTATTGCCACATTGCTAAATTAAGGGAAGAACAAACAGTATAAATGATTGGACTATCTTGCTTTATCCTTTGAACTGTTTAGGACAGTAATGAACCAAGAGGGGATATTCTCTATTAATGATATACTTTACTCTATTAGTTAGTGTTGCAGTCTTATTATCTGGGGTTAGTAAAGATTTTGTGTTTGAAAATGTTAAGCCCTGCCTTGTTTGTAGCTCACCAAGGAATAGGACCATATGCGAGGCTTTTCTATTTCAGGCAATGCCCCCATTGCTGGATAGATTGCTGTTGACAGCTTTTGACCTGAGGGAGCCATTAGATTTTGCTGGCTAACAAACAATTACAGCTTTGATATGAGCTACAAGGTAAAGATTAAAAGGAATACCAATGCAGAAAAATATGCTGCTCTGTGTGGTCTCTGGACCCTTCTTGTGCAAATGAAAATATATTTACATGTAAAAACTAAAAAAAGAAAAAAATCTCAACCATTTCAAGAGAAATGCTTTTAAATTGAACACTGAGAAGAGTCTTTGAAGAATAATGAAAGGCCATACCACTAAAAGACAAAAAAGGATTCATTTAAAAGATAAGATATAGCATAGTGTTCAACTGATGCTATTAGTAGGGGAGGTTTAAAAATAATTTTTGTATTTGGAAATGCATTGCTTTTATTCCTAGCAGTGTAGTCTTAGGACAGCAGTCATGAGCAATAACACATTTAACCTGACCCAGCATATGGGTCAATGAATGTTGTCAAACAAAAATATACAAGAATAGTTTGTATTATTTGAACAGTGCTGAGCATAAGCTAAACCAGTGGTTTGTTAGTTTGAAACCATTATTTGCACTAGAACAAGAGACATGAACTATGACAAATTTAGGACTCCATGGTTGCTGAAATTATTAGAAAAATCAAACTTGAATGTTTATTACAAAATAAACCACACCTTCTTTTGGCAGAAGATATTGGAGTGAATCGTATCATAGAAAAGAGAAAAATGGGAGCCTCTCTGTGTACAGTGTTTGTTAATGAGATTTTTGTGAATTGAAAGTAAATAACCAACAATTTATGGATTAAATGTTTAAATAAAAAAGTTTTGATTTCATAAAACAAATAAAATCCTAGACTTACTGTAGTGAAGTGAAATATATTATTACTCTTTTATAAAAGGTCTATGGAAGTACATTTGGTAATTTGCCAAAGTACTAGCACCCCATTTTATTTGGTTTTGTTTTTTGAGTGCATGCATATTAGAATTACCATTTTTCTCTCTTGATATTTCTGACAATATCCATAAATTATGGATAGAGTAGAAAATGATTTATTAATCATAATATATTTAGTATGGTTTTGGTATATTAGCTATACATGTATAGTTTTACTGTTACATACTGCTTTCTTCTATAAATATAAGCCTAACTTGCTTTAGAAAAATTACAAATATTAACTATTTACCCTCACATTTTATGTTGCAAGATTTCTAAAACAACCTTAGGCTGCTTTACTAGGCTTGGTACCCTCTTCAATTGAGATCAACACTCTGATTTTTGGAAGTAAAAATATAATTATGGTACAGTTGCCATGATGACACTTAAAGTAGACTTTTTTGGAGATTCCTTGGACCTAAAGACATTATTTAACAGATATTAATACCTTTCTTACTCATCTCTTGAAGAAGACTTCAACTGACTCTTTTCCTCCAAATTTGAGGTTTATGAAAATGTCAGGCTGTATGGCATGTAGAACTAGAAGCAGATAATTGCATTCTGATAGGAATACTTGTGGTTTATTTTTTAAAGTACATTATTTTTATCTACTTTACTTCCATTTCTCCATCTGCTAAAAGGGAATCATAACAATACTTAGCACATGGGTTGTTACGAGGATTATAAATTGCTTTGTAGTGTCTAGCACATGGTAAGAACTCAAGAAATGCTAGCTATCTTTAGGGCTCAGAGTCCTTGTTGTCATGTCACTAAAATAACAAATTATTGACTTTAAAATCAATCAAACCTCAGTGGAACACTTATGAAAAACATGATGACTAGGTGTCTCAAATTACCGACTGTTTTCCTCTGGGCCTCCATCTAAGTGCAAGTCATTCTCTTTTCCCTATATTAAAATACCTTAAAACTTTCAAAGCTTTATGTAAATGTTATTATTATAAGCAATAAATTATTAATATCCTCCAACAGAATCAAGTTCACAATAGCTTATAGGATATCCAATCAGTGAGATGCAGAATCTTAGAGTTTTGACAAGTGGATAAAAATAATTTATAATTAAAGAAAAATAAAAATTATTTGAAACTCAATGCACAAAAGCACAAACACAAAACTATAAGAGAATTATTGATTTTGAAAAGTAAGAGAAGTATTACACATGATTAAACATTACCATTTTAAAGGACTGAAAGAGGAAGTAAGCAATACATTAAAGTGAAATGGCAAATATGCACTGATAACTGCTTGGGTTTTTTTTTGTTTTTTTTTTTTTTTTTTTTTTTTTTTCTCTTTTTTGGTTATTTGGTTTTGCATCTGCTTTGCTCTCTGAAAAAAAAGTCCTTACATTTTGATATCTATATTCTTGATCTCTATTTTTCTACCCTCTATCCCCTACACTTATCCAGTTTTTCCTCTCTCTCTGATCTAACCAGTAATTGACCAAATCAGAAGTCTGAGATTCCTCCCTTAAAACTTCCTCCCCTACTCTACCAGGTCCATTCTTCATGAAGTCCTGGTGATTCTACTTCAAACTATTTCTTAAATTGGTCCAATTTTCTGTCTATATTACCGTCACTTTTTGCCTGGACCATTGCCAGAATTCTCTATTTGTTCTCTCCCTCCCTCTTCTTACCCCTTTTATTTAATCTAGTCCTTCCTCACAAAAGCACAAAATTATAAACCACAAACCTGACTTCAACATTTCCTCCTTAAAACCATTTGATCATTTCCTACTGCTCATAAATAAAATGAACGTTCCTTTGCCATGGTTATCTCCTCTCAGGCCCATTTGATCGTTTACTCTATTTAAGCCAAATTGACTCTTTTCCTAGAACTGTCCAAAGGCTTTCCTTTCTCAGATCTTTAATATCTGCTCTTCTCTTTGCCAGGAAGGATTTTCTCCCAACCATGCCTCAGGAAATAGCTATTTAAATAATTAAAATTTCAGTCAGAACAAACAATATAAATTTTATCCTTTTTGTTATTCTGTTTTATAGCATCCAGTTTATTTATATTTCTTTCTTAGCACTTAGTTATACTGCTTTTCCTATTTTTTTTTAATGAAATTGGTCAAATGAATAGAAATGTACAGAGACTAGTAAAGTATACAATGGGGTACACACCAGAGAGATTTAATGAATCTTGTATATTCTGCCTAATATTATACAAGTATGCTGTGATATAAATAAAATATTAACAATATCAAAATATTAGCAAAATATTCTTAGATAGTGGTGGTGTACTTTCTTTCAGCCCTTCCAGCAATATATGAATATATTCCTTTTCTCTTAATTCTCGTTAACATTGCCTGCCAGATGAGTACCAGTTTGGCAGGGTGCCAGTTTGGTAGGGTGCCTTTCCCTATGTTTACTGGCTATTCAAATTTCTTTATATTTCTTTTGGACTTGCTTTCATAACATTCATCCCTCTGCTATTTGAATTGTAACTTTTAAAAAAATTGATTTGTAGAAGCTTTTTATATGTTGAGGATATTAATCTTTGTAATATATATTGAAAATAATTTCTCCTATTTTTCTGTGTCTTTTGTTTTACAAAATGTTTAGCTCTAGTATAATGAATGATCATTTTCAAAAATTTTTATGAATTATATTTTGGTGTTTTTTAAAAATAATCCTTCCTTACATGATGTCATTAAAAGTCTTATGCTTTAAAAATGAATTTGATATCTTGGCCCTTTAGTCTTCTATATAAAATTTGTCACTTCTTGGCAAAATCCATGACAACTCTGAAAGGATTGTGGTAGGATTTATACTATATTTATAGAAAAATTAGGGAGAATGTTGTCAAGTATTTCCATCTGCAAATATACCTTATTTCTCCATTTCTTTAGTTTACTTTTTGGATATAACTTTTTCTCTTTGTCTTATACAATCTGACCTTCGTTGTTTTTTTTTTTTTTTTTTTTTTCATTTAAAAAATTTATTGTAAGTATATCACTCATACTTAAACATATATAAATAAAAAGTGTGTAGTAAAAGTTGTGAAAATTTTAGCAAATGAAAGAGCATCCTCAAAATATTACTGCTAACCCAAAGAGCTTACATTTAGTGTATTTTTCCCCCAACGCACCCTATTTTTAAAAAATATCATTCATACATGGACATACATTATAAGTATGTAGTAAAAGTTGTGAACTTACAAAACAAACATGCATAACATCATACAGGAGTCCCATATATCAACCCACCACCACCACCTTGCACTGTTGTGAGACATTTGTTACAAATTATGAAAGAATACTGTCAAAATCTTATAATTAACTATCGTCCATATCTTACATTTGGTGTATTTTCCACAGAAACCACCCTATTATTATTTTTTTAAATATATTTTTATAACAGAATTTGTGAACCTACAAAACAATCATGCACATGCGTAGAACTCCCGTACAACACCCCGACATCAACACACCATGCAGTAGGTGGAACATTTGTTACAGATCATGAGATAATATCATCAGGCTATTACCACCAACCATGGTCCATAGCATACATTTGGCACACTTTTTCCATACTCCCCTGTGGCCGTTGGGGAATTTGATGTAATTATGAATTCCAAAAATATAATTGGATCATGCTTGTAAACTGATCTGTTAATCTGGGCATGATTAGGTGAGGATTAGGGTGTTGAGCCCCACCCCTTGGTGGGTGGGGAATCGAATATAAAAGGCAAGGCAAAGGACAGTTGAAGCAGTCTTTTGAGAAGCAGTGGTGATGTTAGAAAGAAGGCCACAGGAGAAGAGAAGCAAGCCATTTACCTAATCTTCTACAGCTGACCTTGTGGAGGAAACAGGCGCTAAGCTGGAGAAAAACGCAGCCCCGGGAAGAGAGGAACCCCAGACACCTGAACCCTGGCAAACACCAGCAGCTGTCTTGCTCTAACACGTGACAATGGAATGGTGAGAGAAGAAACTTAACGCTTTATGGCCTGGTATCTGTGGACTTCCACCCCAAATAAATACCCTTTATAAAAACCAACTCATTTTTGGTATTTCACATTAGCATCCCTTTGGCTGACTACTAGATCCCCCATTATCAACACAGTACATCTTTGGCATAGATGCGTGAATATTACAGCATTTTGCTGATAACTACAGTCCATAGGTCACTCCAGTTGTATTTTTCCCATTCTTCTCCACATTCCCACCACCCTGCAATAGTGATGTACATCTTATCTAGCTCATAGAAAGAAACTCTTGCATTTGTTCCATAAACCACAATTCACATCCACTTCTGGGTTCACTGTTATTCAGTCCCTAGATTATTCTCTAGCTTTCTTTCAACTGACATTTAAATCCCTAGACTATCCTTTCCAGCCACATTACCATTTATAAACCAACTGTTACTCACTATAATATGTTACCATCAAGTCTATACATTGCCATATTTCTACAGTAAAGTTAATTAAAGCTTCTACATATATTAAGCATCAGTAGCCCTTCTCATTCTCCTTCTTATCTCCTTTAAGAATCCACCACCTACCACCAGGTCTTCAAGATGTTTTCCTACATTTCCTTCTAGAAGATTAATGGTTCTTGCTTTTATATTTAGGTCTTTGTTCCATTTTGAGTTAAATTTTGTATAAGGTATGAGATAGGGGTCCTCTTTCTTTCTTTTGGCTATGGATATCCAGTTCTCCCAGCATCATTTGTTGAATGAACTGTTCTGCCTGAGCTCAATCACTTGACCATAGATATGAGAGTCCTTTTCTGAACCATCAATTTGGTTCCATTGGTCTATGTGCCAATCTTTATGCCAGTACCATGCTGCTTTTACCACCATACTAGGTAATATGATTTAAAGGTTGGAAGTGAGAGTCCTCCAACTGCACTTTTGTTTTTAAGATATTTCTGGCTATTTGGGACCTCGTATCCCTCCAAATAAATTTGATAATTGTGTTTTCTATTTGTTTAAAAATGCTGGTGAAATTTTTATTGGGGTTGCATTGAATCTGTATATCAATTTGGGTAGAACTGACATCTTAATGATATTTAGTTTTCCAATCCATGAATAGGGAATGTTCTTCCAATTATTTAGATCTTTTTTGATTTCTTTTTAACAATGCATTCAAGTTTTTTCAATATAAGTGCTCTACATCTTGGTTATGTTTATTCCTAAATATGTGATTCTTTTAGTCACTATTGTAAATGGATTTTTCCCCCTGAATTCCTCCTCAGATTGCACATTGCTAGTTTCTTGTAAAGCCTGTTTCATCTGATATAAGCATAGCAACTCCAGCTTTTTGTTGTTGTTGTTACTGCATGTGTGGAATATCTTTTTCCAGCTTTTCACGTTCAATCTATTGGTAACCTTGGGTCTAAGGTTAGTCTCTTGCAGACAGCATATAGATGGCTCATATTTTCTTATCCATTCCACAATTCTGTGTCTTTTGATTGGGGAGTTCAATCCATTAACACTCAATGTTATTACTGTAAAGGCAGTTCTTATTTCACCCATTTTGAACTTTGGATTTTATCTGTCATATTTTATTTTCACCACTCTTTTGAGACTTCTAGTTACTTTTACTGATATAATCTTATCTAGACTCTCTTCCAAGACTCACTCTCCTGTATTTTCTTTTCAGACTGTATCACAACCTTTAGTGTTTCCTGCAAGGCTGGTCTCTTTGTTATAAACTCTCTCAGGTTCTGTTTATCTGTGAATATTCTAAACTCACCCTCATTTTTGAAAGACAATCTTGCCAGATATAAGATTCATGGCTGGAAGTTTTTCTCTTGCAGTATCTTAAATATATCATACCACTGCCTTCTTGGCTCCAGGGTTTCTGATGAGAAATTGGCACTTAATCTTATTAAGTATCCCTTATATATTCTGCATTGCTTTTCTCACACTGATCTCAGAATTCTCTGTCTTTGGTATTTGACATTCTGATTAATATATGTTTCAGAGTTGGTCTATTCAGATTTATTTGGATGGGAACATGTTGTGCTTCTTGGACATGACTATCAATGTCCTTCAATAAGGTTTGGAAATTTTCTGCCATTATTTCTTCAAATATCCCTTCTGCCCCTTTTTCCTTCTCTTCTCCCACTGGGACACACATGACACATATGTTTGCATGTCTCTTGCTGTTGTTTCGTTCCCTGGGACCCTATTTAATTTTTTCCATTCTTTTCTTCATCTGTTCTTTTTTATGTTTGCTTTTAGAGGCCATGTCTTCAAGCTCACCAATCCTTTCTTCTGCCTCCTCAAATCTGCTGTTACGTGCCTCCAATGTATTTTCAATTTCACTTATTTGTGACTTTCAGCCCTGTAAGATCTGCTATTTTTCTATGTATGCTTTCAAATTCTTCTTTGTGCTCATCCAGTGTCTTCTTAATATCCTTAAACTCTTTAGCCATCTCATTGAATTTATTAAAGAGATATTTTTTAACATCCATGATTAGTTGTCTCAACTCCTTTATATCATCTGGATGCTTATCTTGTTCCTTTAGCTGGGCCATATCTTCATGGTTCTTAGTATGGATTATAGTTTTTTGTTGTTGTCCTGGCATCTGGCTTCTGTGTACAGTTTCTCTCTTTAGGGCTTTCATGCCCTTTCTCCCTGTGTGGTAGTAACCGAGGATGTAGATGGTGCTGTAAGCTCTGGAGGCTGAAGCTGTCTACATTGCTTCAGGGAACAATGAAGCTTCTTCCAACGTTCTCCTTTGCTAGGGGTAGGGACAGAGCCACAGCTGTGTGTAATTATGCAACATGTGCAGGTCAAGACCATCTGTAGTTGCCCAGAGAGACTGGTGAAGCTTCATGCCCTGTCCTCCCCTGCCTTGGTCGGGCATTGAGCTGTAGGTGTGGGCAGCAATCTATGCTGTGCTGGTCTAAAATGACCACAGTTGCCCAGGTAGAGTTCTGATCAATCAGTCTGTGCTGGCCAAATGTACCTGCAGTTACCCAGAGAGGCTGGTGAAGGTCCCACCAGCTTCCTCACTGCCAGAGTTGGGGCTAGGCTAGGGCTGCAGTCCAATCTGGGTGGAAAGAAGCCGGACCCTACCTCACTGTGATTTTCAATCAACCCTGCTTCCCTTCATGTAGGAGATGGAGTCTATTTGGCAGCTACAAGCCTCTTTCTGACTTGAACATGTTCAAACTTTAGCCCTTTTTAGGGTTATACTTGAATCAACCAAATTTACTAATCAGTAGCTGAAGATAGTGTCCAAACATCTTCCTCCCCCATTTTTGGGAAGTGGAGCTTCCTATTCCAGCCACAGAATATCTCCCTGAGGCTGCTTGTACCACCAGTGGAGTATGGGCACCAGCCTTAGTGGTGTGTAGTGCTCTACTCATTAATCTTCACTGCAGATGTGCAGTCTCCTCCTTTTGTTCTTCCAAGCATGTTGTAGGTTGATCTTCTGGTCTCCTGGAGCCTCCAAGCAGGTGCTTTAGTTACTAACAGATTACCCAGTTAGTAATCTGGGTGATTACTAACTGCCCTGTAGCATGAGGTGACTCTTGGAGCTCCTTATTCTGCCACCATTTTACTGGTTTAATTGATGAATTTCATTTTAATTGATGAATTTCATACACCTATTTTTGAGATTACTGATATCTTTAAACTTATTTATTCCATTTTATTTGTTGTTCTTCACTTAACATTTTCTTTTTTTTGCATAGTTTCCTCTTTCTTGACTTTTTAAAGTGATAAACATGTCTATGCTTCCTTGCCCTTGTTTTCAACTATGTTTATTTGCAGTGTATAAATTACATGTCTATTCTTTTAATGATTATCTTTAATGGTTTAGCATGCTTATTTAACTATTGGGGAAATAAATGACGCAAACCCAAATGAGAACAAAGCAAGGCTATTTATACGAAGCTTTCTATAGTCAGTCACTATCACTTGTAAAAAAAAAGATGAAGGCTTCAGGTATGCTCCAAATAGAGGTTGCTGTCATGGGAAATTTAGAAGCAAGTCCAACCTGAAACAGGGAATTTCATATGATTGGATTGAAGAACATTTTTGGCTTTGCTGATTGTTGGTCCTAAGCTGGAAATGGGGCAAAAAAGAGGGAAACTGGTAGTTGTTGAACAAGTCCTGATCATTCTGGGTTAATAGCTACAGAAGTTGTGGTTTACATTCCCCACCTGATTGCTACATAGGATGTGGGACAGAATTCTATGATTTAAGGTTTGACCATTGTCTGTTTTTATATTCAGTCTCTCACTGTAACTTTTTCTTATACTCTCTTAAGTCGTTCAGTATCTCTATCAAACTAACCAAACCAAACAGTGTCTTATCAGATTTTAATTGTCCAGCAAACTACCTTCCTTCCATTGTACTTTATGTTATTCATTAGAATATTAGTTCTACCTTTTTTTTTTAAAAAAAAAAAAAGGTATTTATTTTATACAGACAATAGTTGAAGTAGGCTAACACATAGTAACTATTTCTAGATTTACCATTTTTGCTTGTATCTTATTGACTTCTTATTTCATTTTTTACCCTGAATTACAACCATTGATGTGCCAGGAGTAAAAACTCTTACTTCTTATTCCTAGAAATGTATTTATTTTGCCCTTGTATTTGGATAAATTTCAGGCTAGATAAAAAAAATCTTCATTGATTCTTATCATTCTCTTAGGGTTTTAAATATATTACTCACTGTCTCTGGCATCTATTGCTGTTGATAAGAAATCTGCTGTAGGCCTTTGAAGAAATTTTGTCTCTTATGTATGGGACAACTGAAGTTTTCATAATTAGCTTTTATCCTTTATGTTATTTAGTCTTACTAGGTATAGATATGATTTTATTTATCCTGAGAAGACTTGGTTTTCATTTTTTAATTGGATAGTTAATATTTCTTTCAGTTTTGAAAAATCCCAGTCATTATTCATTAAATATTCATTCCCTGTCATTTCCCATATATGGTTTTTGCTTCAGTTTCATAGACTGCTCAAAACAGATACTGTGAAATGGTTTGGTTTAACAATGGGAATTTATTAGCTTACAAGCTTACAGTTTTGAGGCCATGAAACTATCCAAATGAAGGCATTATAAAGGTAATGCTTTCTTCCCCAAGACCAGTTGCCAGCATTCCTTCCCTCCTCTGCCACATGACAAGGGACATGGAGGCATCTTCTGGTCTCTCCCTTCTCTTCTAGATTTTGTTGCCTTCAGTTTCTTGCTTCTGTGGCTTTCTCTCTCTACTCTGTATTCATTCCATTTATACAGCACTACATTAATAGGATTAAGACCCATCCTGAATGAGGTGGGTTACATTTTAACTGAAGTAGTCTCCTCAAAAGTTTCTAATTACAATGGGTTTACAGCCACAGGAATGGATTAAATTTAAGAACATGTGTTTCTTTTTTTGAGGTGGCCAGCATACAGCTTCAAACCACAACAGTCCTTGTGATGGTTAGGTTAATGTGTCAACTCGGCCAGGTAATTTTTTCCAGGTATTTGTTCTAGCAAGCACCGGGCTAATTGTAATATAAGAGCATTTAAGGACTTCAATCACCGGTGAGTTTACTGCATGGATGGCTGATTACATCTGCATCAATCAGGGAGATTACATCATCAATGGGTGGCGCTTTTATCCAATCAGTTGAATGCCTTAAAAGGGGAAGTGATTTCAACATTCAGAGAGAATTTCCCAGCTGGTCGTTGGACAGGTAACTTCTCCCAGAAACTCATCAAGGACCTTTCATTGAACTTTCATCGGAGACCCTGGTTTGCAGCCTCCCTGCGGAACCTGGACTTGTGCATCCCCACGGTCATGTGAGAGATTCTTTTAAAATCTCATATTATTGACAGATGTCTCCTGCTGATTCTGTTTCCCGAGAGAACCCTGGCTAATATAGCCTGGTACCAGGAGTGGTTCTTGAGGAACAGAGTCTTAAACATGGGATGTCTGACGTGGTTCTGGGAGTTTGGTAATTGGCTTTCTACTCTAATTGGACTCAGGGGTACTAGTGACTCCCTTTCCAATAATGAGGTTGCTAACAGCCCATGGCATGAGCTGGCAATAGAGATACACAAAATAGCATCATTGGATTCCCCTACTTCCACGCTTATAAGAAGCAAGGATCTAGGTGAGAGTGTTTTCAACACCTTATCAGAATTTTGTGGAGTCAAAAAGTATAATGATGTTGGCTGGCTCATCCTAGATACTCTGGATACAGTTACAAAAGAAAGAGATGAGCTAAAGTCTTCAAATTTGAAGCTTAAATGCCACATGAATGATATGAAAGTTTCTACATGTGCCTTGAAAGAAAATCTTGTCTCCTATAGCCACAGACTGGAGATATCTGAGAAAAAAAACCTGGACTCTCATTGTACGAGTAGCAAAATTACAGAGGAAACTAAAATCTCAACCTTGCAGGGTTTCTGCAATTAAAGTGAAGGCATTGATTGGAAAGGAGTGGAACCCTGAGGATTGGGACAGAGACATATGGGATGTTGATAATATTGGTGGGGACATTGGAAACCTAAATTCTGCTGAGACTTTACCAGATAAACCTGCAATGGCCTGCCCTGTGGAGACTACACCTTGTCAACCTTGTATCATCCAGCCTCCAGCCTGCCCCAGGGAGTCTGGAGCTCCTCCCAGCCCTGAGGCAGGTACCAACCAATCACCAGCATGCACTGCCCAACTTCCAGTCTGCCCTGAGGAATCTGTCTTCCAACCCCTGCCTGAAGAGATTAATCCTGTCTCACCAGAAGAAAATGCAAAGGAATGCCCTCAGGTCAGTAGCCTATAAGACATCTCTAATTCTTCTCTTTACCCACACCCCTCACCCCTTTTGTCTTCGAGACACATTACTAGACTAAAATCACAAGCCCCCAAAGGTGAAATACAAAGTATGACCCATGAGGAAGTATGCTATACTCTGAAAGAACTGCATGTGTTTTCCAACTTATATAGACAGAAATCAGGGGAATATGTGTGGGAATGGATACTAAGGGTGTGGGATAATGGTGGAAGGAATATAAAGTTGGATCAGGCTGAATTTATTGATATGGACCCACTAAGCAGAAATTCTGGGTTCAGTGCTGTAGCTCGAGGGGTTAGAAAGGGCTCTAACAATTTGTTTGGGTGGCTGACTGAAGGATGGACCAAACGATGGCCTAGCATGTCTGATGTTGAGATGCCTGATTTGCCATAGTATACAGTAGATGAGGGAATTCAAAGGCTTAGAGAGATTGGAATGCTAGAATGGATTTACCATTTGAGACCTGCCCACCCACCCCAGGAATGTTCAGAGGACGCACCTTTAACCAGGACTGCGAGGAATAAATTTGTAAGACTAACTCCATCTTCTCTGAAGAGCTCTGTGGTTGCTCTTCTCTGCAGTCCAGATATTACTGTAGGGAGTTGCTGTAATGGAACTGGAATCCCTAAACATTATGGGGATGATCAGATCTTCATCCGGTAAAAGTCATGTATCTCAAGTATCGTCAGTTAATCGCCAAAGGCAAGGTGGGGACAGCTACCGCAATGAAAGACAGATTCAAAACAGCACACAGACTAGTCTGAGTCACATGGAGTTATGGCGTTGGCTAATAGATCATGGGGTACCTAGAAGTGAAATATATGGGCAGTCTACTAAATTTCTTCAGGATCTGTATAAGAAGAAGAGTTCTAGGTCTAGTGAACAAAACCCTAACTCAAATTACAGATGCAAAGAATCATGGCCCCTTAATCAATTCCCAGACTTGAGACAGTTTACAGACCCAGAGCCCCTTGAATGGGGAGAAGGCCATGTCCCCTTGGGGAAGGATCCTGTTAAACTGCCAAAAATTTATACTGTTCATCTTCCTCCCACCTTTCCCCAGGGAGACCTACGGCCTTTTGCCAGAGTAACTGTGCATTGGGGAAAAGGAAATGATCAGACATTTCGGGGATTATTAGACACTGGCTCAGAAGTCACATTAATTCCAGGAGACCCAAAATATCACTGTGGCCCATCAGTCAGAGTAGGGGCTTATGGAGTTCAGGTGATTAATGGAGTTTTAGCTCAGGTCCATCTCACAGTGGGTCCAGTGGGCCCCTGGACCCATTCTGTGGTTATTTCTCCAGTTCCAGAATGCATAATTGGAATAGATATACTCAGTAACTGGCAGAATGCCCACATTGGATCCCTGACTTGTGGAGTGAGGGCTATTATGGTTGGAAAGGCCAAGTGGAAGCCTCTAGAACTGCCCCTGCCTAGCAAAATAGTAAATCAAAGGCAATACCAGATTCCTGGAGGTATTGCAGAGATTAGTGCCACCATCAAGGATTTGAAGGATGCAGGGGTGGTGATTCCCACCACATCCCCATTCAACTCTCCTATTTGGCCTGTGCAGAAAACAGATGGATCTTGGAGAATGACAGTAGATTATCGTAAACTTAACCAGGTGGTGACTCCAATTGCAGCTGCTGTCCCAGATGCGGTATCTTTGCTTGAGCAAATCAACACTTCCCCTGGTACCTGGTATGCAGCTGTTGATCTGGCAAATGTTTTTTTCTCAATTGCCACTAGTAAGAACCACCAGAAACAGTTTGCTTTCAGCTGGCAAGGCCAGCAGTATACCTTCACTGTCCTGCCTCAGGTGTATATCAACTCTCCAGCCCTATGTCATAATATTGTCCGCAGGGACCTTGATCGTCTCTTCCTCCCACGAGACATCACACTGGTCCATTATATTGATGATATCATGTTGATAGGACCTACTGAGCAAGAAGTAGCAAAGACTCTAGATTTATTGGTAAGGCATTTGTGTGAGAGAGGATGGGAGATAAATCCAGCAAAAATACAGGGTCCTTCCACCTCAGTGAAATTTCTAGGTGTCCAGTGGTGTGGGGCCTGTCGAGATATCCCTTCTAAAGTAAAGGATAAGCTGTTCCACCTGGACCCTCCTATAACCGAAAAAGAGGCACAACACTTAGTTGGCCTCTTTGGATTTTGGAGACAACATATTCCTCATTTGGGTGTCCTACTCTGGCCCATTTACTGAGTGACCAGAAAAGCTGCTGGTTTTGATAGGGGACTGGAAGAAGAAGAAACCCTGCAACAGGTCCAGGCTGCTGTGCAAACTGCACTACCACTTGGACCATATGATCCAGCAGATCCAATGTTGCTGGAAGTTTCAGTGGCAAATAGAGATGCTGTCTGGAGTCTTTGGCAGGCCCCTATAGGGGAATCTCAATGCAGACCCTTAGGATTTTGGAGCAAAGCCTTGCCATCCTCTGCAGATAACGACTCCCCTTTTGAGAAGTAGCTTTTGGCTTGCTACTGGGCCTTAGTAGAGACTGAACACTTAACGATGGGCCATCAAGTTACCATGAGACCTGAGTTGCCTATCATGATCTGGGTATTGTCTGACCCACCAAACCATAAAGTTGGGATGCACAGCAGCACTCTATAATAAAGTGGAAGTGGTATATACGAGATAGGGCTCGAGCAGATCCTGAAGGCACAAGTAAGTTACATGAGGAAGTAGCCCAAATGCCCATGGTCACCACCCCTGCCACGGTACCTTCCCTTTCCCAGCCCACAGCTTTGGCCTCTTTGGGAGTCCCTTACAATCAGTTGACTGAGGATGAGAAAACTCAGGCCTGGTTTAAAGATGGTTCTGCACGATATACAGGTACCACCTGAAAGTGGACAGCTGCAGTACTGCAGCCCATTTCTGGGGTATCCTTGAAGGATAGTGGTGAGGGTAAATCTTCCCCGTGGGCAGAGCTTCAAGCAGTGCATCTAGTTGTTCATTTTGCTTGGAAGAAGAAATGGCCAGAGGTGCATTTGTACACTGATTCATGGGCTGTTGCCAATGGTTTGGCTGGATGGTCAGGGACTTGGAAGGAACATGATTGGAAAATTGGTGACAAGGAGGTCTGGGGAACAGCTATGTGGATAGACCTTTCTGAGTGGGCAAAAAACATGAACATATTTGTGTCCCATGTGAATGCTCACCAGAGGGTGACTTCAGCAGAGGAAGAGTTTAATAATCAAGTGGATGAGATGACCTGCTCTGTAGCTAATGCTCAGCTTCTTTCCCCCGCCACTCCTGTCATTGCCCGATGGGCTCATGAACAAAGTGGCAATGGAGGTAGGGATGGAGGTTATGCATGGGCTCAGCAACATGGACTTCCCCTCACTAAGGCTGACTTGGCTACAGCCCAATCTGCCAGCAGCAGAGACCCACACTCAGCCCCAGATGTGGCATTATTCCTCCTCGAGGTGACCAGCCTGCTACCTGGTGGCAGGTTGACTACATTGGGTCACTTCCACCATGGAAGGGGCAGTGATTTGTTTTAAATGGAATAGACACATACTCTGGCTATGAGTTTGCATTTCCGGCACGCAATGCTTCTTCAAAAACTACCATCTGTGGTAACGAATATCTTATCTACTGCCATGGCATTCCACACAGCATTGCTTCTGATCAAGGAACCCATTTCACAGCAAATGATGTGCGGGAATGGGCACATGTCCATGGAATTCACTGGTTTTACCATGTTCCCCATCACCCTGAAGCAGCTGGATTAATAGAATGGTGGAATGGCCTTTTGAATACTCAATTACGGCACCAACTAGGTGGCAATACCTTGCAGGGCTGGGGCAATGTTCTCCAGGAGCCTGTATATGCTCTGAATCAGCATCCTCTCTATGGTGCTGTTTCTCCCATAACCAGGACTCATGGGTCCAGGAATCAAGGGATGGAAATGGGAGTGGCACCTCTCACTATTACCCCTAGTGACCCACTAGGAAAATTTTTGCTTCCTGTCCCTGCAACCTTAAGCTCTGCTGATCTACAGGTTTTAGTCCCAAAAGTAGGAGTGCTGCCACCAGGGAACATAATAATGATTCCATTGAACTGGAAGTTAAGACTGCCACCTGGCCACTTTGGGCTCCTCTTACCTGTGAATCAACAGGCAAAGAAGGGAATTACTGTACTGGCTGGAGTGATAGATCCTGACTATCATGGGCAAATAGGACTTCATCTACATAATGGGGGTAAAGAAGAGTTTGCCTGGAAGGCAGGAGATCCTCTAGGGCATCTCCTAGTACTGCCATGCCCTGTGATTAATGTCAATGGAAGATTGCAACAAACCAAATTCAAGAAGGACTAACAATGGCCCAGAATCTTTGGGAATGAAAGTTTGGGTCACCCCACCTGGCAAAGAACCACGGCCAGCTGAAGTGCTTGCTGAAGGTAAAGGGAACATGGAATGGGTAGTGGAAGAAGGTAGTGATAAATATGAACTTAGACCATGTGACCAGTTACAGAAATGAGGACTGTAATAGTCATGAACCCTTCTTCCTTGTTTCATTATGAGTATGATTGTATATGTACACAAAACGAATTTCTTGTTTTCTTCCCCAACCTTTTCCCCTATTATATGAAAAGTTGTATTAATTCCACATCATAATATTTAAGGATGTCAAGTTTAAGAGTGAATATTACCCACTTATTCTGTGGGGAATTAATGCACCCTATTCTGTGGGGAATTAATGCGTTTCCGGTTGTACACAGGGGAGTTGAACATTGTTAGGTGGAAATATATATGTATGCTTGTCTGTTATTGTTTTTACTTAGAGATTAAGTATGGTTTAGGGTAATGTGTATGACTGCCAAGGTGACAAGGGGTGGACTGTGATGGTTAGGTTAATGTGTCAATTCGGCCAGGTAATTGTTTCCAGGTATTTGTTCCAGCAAGCACTGGGCTAATTGTAATTCAAGAGCATTTACGGACTTCGATCATCAGTGAGTTTACTGCGTGGATGGCTGATTACATCTGCATCAATCAGGGAGATTACATCATCAATAGGTGGCACTTTTATCCAATCAGTTGAATACCTTAAAAGGGGAAGTGATTTCAACATTCAGAGAGAATTTCCCAGCTGGTCGTTGGACAGGCAACTTCTCCCAGAAACTCATCAAGGACCTTTCATCAGACTTTCATCAGAGCCCCTGGTTTGCAGCCTCCCTGCGGAACCTGGACTTGTGCATCCCCACAGTCATGTCAGAGACTCTTTTAAAATCTCATATTATTGACAGATAGCTCCTGTTGATTCTGTTTCCCAAGAGAACCTTGACTGATACAGTCCTCCTTGCCACTAAACTTACAGTGAGTCATCTTAATGTTCCAGGCTCATTCTGAATGGGAATTCTTTGATTATCTCTGTCTGTCTGTCTCTTTCCCTGTCTCTCCCTTCTTTCTCTACCTCTGACTCTCTAGTGGTATTGTGGCTTCTTCTTTCTGATCTCTATGCCCCATTCCAAAATCAGGTCATATTTTAGAAATTTGAGGCATTATCCAATGGGGGTATTTTACAGACCCAGGAATCCAGCCATGGGTAGTTTGTCTCAGTTTCTAATTGACTGAGTCCTCCTATCCTCCCCCAGCAAATTGATTCATACTGAGAAAGGTCAAGCACCAGGATTTTTTTTTTCTTTTTTCATTTTATGTTCAGGGTAGACATATCCATTCCATTCACTCATTTCAAGCAGTGAGATTAGCTCTTTTCACAGTTGTTTTAGTTTTACTTCAAAGCTGCTGGGAGCAATATACCAGAAATGAGTTGGTGTTTCCATAGGGATTTATTAGATTAAAAACTTACAGTTCTGAGGCCATAAAAGTGTCCAAATCAAGGTATCAGATGAAGCTTTCTTCTCAAAGGTCAACTGCTGGCAATACTGGACTCCTGCCATGTGGCAAGGCACAATGGTGGCTATGCTGGTCTCTAGTTTCTCCTCCAGGCTCCCATTCTCCCCGAGCTCAGCTGTGGGTGATCAGGCACATAGCAGGGCATAATGGCAGGATCAGCTTGTTTCTCCCTTCTCCTCCAGGAATCGTTGCCAGTTCTGCTTCAGGCTCCTGTGACTTTTCTCTCTCCCCATTTCATCTACTTCAGCTTCTGGAATTTTTTCTCTGTCATTGTTGCTTTTTTTCTTTGTCTGCTGCTTTTATTCCTCCATTTATAAAGGGCTCCAGTAAGAGGATTAAGATCTGCCCTTGGCTAAGCTGTAGTGAAGCAATCTAATCAAATGGCCCTTAACTGATCTAATCTAATCAAAGGTTCACAATGGGTGCAATATAAGAACATAATTTTCTGGAGTCCACATAAAAGACTCAAACTAACACATTCTACCCTCTGGACCCCCAAAATACATGTTCTTCCATATGCAAAATGCGTTCATTCCATCACAATATTTCAAAAGCCTTAAATCATTTCAGTAACAATGCTAAGTACTAAATCTCATCAAAATCGTTTATAGGCATGCAGTCTTGGAGCAAAATTCCCCTCAGGCCGTGGACCTATGAAACATACAAAACAAGTTATCTGCTTCCAATATACAAAGGAGGGACAGTCACAGAATAAATGTTCCCATTGTCATAGGGAAAAATTGGAAGGAAAACAGGGGTCATGGGTCCTAAACAGTTCCGAAAAAAGTCTGAGAGTCATCTAGAGAATGATGTTTTCTTTTCTTCTGGTGTTGGAGCCTCAGCCCCACCCTTTCCAAGGGCTTGCCCAACTGCCATGTTCTCAACTTCACCCTCGGGGTGGCTTAGGAAGAATGATGCATCCTGGATTATGGTGTGCAATTATTGCAAAGAATAAACTTTAACCTGACACTTCAGCTAAACCAAGGGTTCTTAAGCTTTTTTGTTCCATGGACCCTTTTGCCAGTCAGGTGAAAACCATGGACCCTACACTAAGTCCACACTATATTGTGTATTATTTAATAAATAAATCACATCTGCACCAGCATGTCCCTACAAGAATAATGTTTTTTGAATTTCAATTGAAGCTCACAGACCCCTTGTTAAGAATCCCTGAGCTAAACTTTCAAAAGGCTATTCCATTACTTTACCAGGCTAGCAGCTTCTGGGTAATATGATCAGTGGGTCCCATGAACACATAGCCAATGGTTTACCTTCTTTGCTATAAACTGTGTCCCTTAGTCTTATGTGGTATTATTTGGGATAATATTCTGGTGAATCAAATGCTCTGTAAGCCCTTGAACAGGGGTGTTGCATGAGGCCTTACAGGCAGAAAAGGCAAAATTGTACCCATAATATGTATCAACCTAAGACAAGATAAATCATTGCATTTTATAGGGTTAAAGCGGCCAAATGTAGCCAACTTGCCATCAAGTGGCTGACTGGTCTCCTCAGGTGATGGTGATGTATCAGAAGCTCAGCTTGATCTTTGTTGCTGGGAGATTGACATTCCATAGCAGCAAGAACTAAATCACTTTTGGTGGAAGGAAGCCAACATTTTTGGGCCCATGTATAGCCTCCAACTCTGCCACCTTGGCTACTTTGTCCATGGGCCCATTTTGCCAGCATGCAGTTGGCTGATAGAGAAAAACTAGCAAAACTCCTGCCTTCTGTAGGAGTGAGAGCTTCAGTCCTTTAAAGGGAGCCCTATGGTGCACCACAACATTCACTATTTAAAGACTGCTGGAAAAACTTTTTTGTGAAGCAGTAGTGGCTTCAGGCAATGGTAGATGATGAGTTCCACTCCTAGATCTGTCCCTGGTTATTTTTAACTATGTAAACATGTGCAATTGGTTGTACATCTCAGCATCTCACTTTTCTCATATACCATAGTTCCCTTTAAAAAAAAAAAATCTCCAGAACATCATATTCATAACATATTTTCAATTATAATTATTTTTAATTAATATAAAAGATCAAAGGTTATAAATTTAGTACATGGAGAAGGAGAACAGAGAAGCAGATACATGAGGAAGGAGAGAAAGCTCCATTAGACATGGCAGAGGGCCGGGAAGAGAGGCGAGCTGTCTGCCTCATGGTCTACAGCTGGCCTTGTGGAGAGAGTGGAGCAGCTGAGCCTAGAGAGAAATGAGCCCTGGGAAGAGAGGAATCCAGGAAGCCTGAACCCTTGCTGATGTTGGCAGCCATCTTACTCCAACATATGGCACAGACTTCGGTGAGGGAAGTAACTTACACTATATGGACTGGTAACTGTAAGCTTCTATCCCAAATAAATACACTTTATAAAACTGAATAGATTTCTGGAATTTTGTATCAGCACCCCTTTGGCTGACTAATATACATGTTGAATGAAATGCTCTATTCTCCTGGGACAGCAATTAAAACTATGATAAAATAGGCATATCATGGTGTATTAGTTAGCCAAAAGGGTGCTAATGTGAAATACCAAAAATGGGTTGGTCTTTATAAAGGGTATTTATTTGGGGTAGAAGTCCACAGATACCAGGCCATAAAGCGTAAGTTTCTTCTCACCAAAATTCATTGCCACGTGTTGGAGCAAGACAGCTGCCGACGTTTGCCAGGGCTCAGGTTTCTTGGGTTTCTCTCTTCCCAGGGCTGCATTTCTCTCCAGGCTTAGCTTTTCTGGTTCCTCCACAAGGTCAGCTGTAGACTATCAGGTGAACAGCTCACTTCTCTTCTTCTGGGGCCTTTTCTCCAACATCAAAACTGCTTCTCAAAAACTGCTTCAACTCTGTTCTTTGCCTTGCCTTTTATATTTGATTCCCCACCCACCAAGGGGTGGGGCTCAATACCCTACTGACGTGGCCCAGTCAACGCCCTAATCATAACTTAATCATGCTCAGATTAACAGATCAGTTTACAAGCATGATCCAATTATATTTTTGGAATTCATAATTACATCAAACTGCCCAACTGCAACACACAGTAATAATAATAAATGTTAATCATTTCCAAAGAAATAAAAAAATTAAAATTACTGCTTTAGTATTAAGTATCTGTGGCAGTTTGAAATTATTTTATGAATCCCAAAAAGAGAAAGAATTATGTTTGTAAACTAATCTATTCTTCTGTGTGTGATATCCTTTGATTACATTCAATTCAGTTGAGGGGCCTTTGATTAGACTACTTGATAAATTGCTGTAGGGTTTTTTCATTGGACTACATCAGTGATGAGTGACTCAGGTTGAGTCCCCACCCCCTGCTGGGTCTGATATAAATGGACAGTCACTCAGACAGATATAGGAAGAAAGAGCACTGTCATTTTTTATCCTTCCTTGTGACAGAAAGGAGAAGGCTCAAACAGCTGAGACTCTGGGGAGAAGTGAGCCATTTGCCTGACAACTTACAGCTGAACTTGGGAAGAGAGTAGACCAGCTAAGAGTGATATAGGAAAGAGACAAGCTGATGCCAGCTTGCAGCTGAAATTGGGAAGAAAGTAGAGCAGCTGAGCCTGAGAGAGGAAGCCCAGAGGGGAAAGAGATACTAGGCAGAGATCACCTGCCATTTGCTTCAACATGTGGCAGTTGACTGGTGAGAAAGCACCTCTTACCATGGACTTGGAACTGTAAGCTTTTACCCCAAATAAATTCCCATCTTAAAAGCCAACAGATTTTTGGTACTTTGCTTTGGCAGCCCTTTGGTAAACTAATATAGCATCTATAAAATGCTCCTCCCTTTTGAAGCTCTTAGGAGGGCTATGATAATATTAGCAATAGGTATCTGGTACAAAGGAGGCTGCTTCAAAAAGAAATCTCTTGGAAGAGGCAAACAATAAAATTTTTTTTAGAAGAACACAAGATAAATCTAACAGACCTATTATTAGCTGATAAAGACCAGAAATTCCATAGCAGGGCAGTGAAATATAGATTTGGGCTTGGTGCTCTAGATTCCAGGAGTCTGTGAACAAGAATGACGGAGGGACCTGGAGTATCTTTCATCCTGCCTGAAAGAAAGAGCCATTATCAGAGGTACAAAGGGATAAAAAAAAATAGGAGTTAAGACATCTGAGATAAACTGTGAATAGAAGAATGAGGGATTGTGGAAGGGTTAAGTGCAGGATTGTCAGAGCTGATCCAGAGCTGGGAACTAGGGATGGGTTGGAGTAGCAGCCTTGCAGTGTGATCTAAAGACCCCCTATTCATCCAAGAGAAAGGACAAATGGGCAGAGAAAGGCATTAGCATGGATGAGTTCCCATAAGATTTGTTTGTTGTGCATGTTGTTTTCTGAGACTACAAGGTCAATACAGTGGTTCCAGTTAGAGTCCAGTGAGTGTGATATAGATGTGCAGTCCCTGTCAGACCAAAGTTATTTTTCACATTGTGGGTAAGACATGTTACATACCCTGCGAAAGATTTGCCTAGGAAGTAAAGACACACCCACACCCACACACACACACTCAAGTGCACTCATACATATACCTCCCAAACACAAACACTCATTCTCAGAGAGAGTACAATCTAAACCTATAAAGAGTAAGAGAAATATTTTCTTGACTGCCTCACAATTTGCAAAGCCCCACTCTCCAGGGGCAGAACTTTATTTTCGTAGTCAGAACTGAAGAGTGTCAGTTCCTTTTCTTTATCAATGAGTTCAGAGTGAAATCTTCAGACCAGCCCAAAATAGGAAAGGAGGTGAAAACTGAGGAGTTTATAGTCCACTCTTTCCATTAAAAAGACAGGACCAGAACCTTGTGATTGCTCTTTGTACATGTCAAATTGAATCCTGGCTCAAGACACTCATCTTCCTGTCTGAGGGAAGATAAGAGAAGAGAGGAAGGAGAGATTTAAATTCTACTTATTATTTTAGTTATATTAGATTAGAGCAAGAATTCAAGGACCTGTTACATTACTATGATAGCTTAAGCAAGTGTATATGATATACCTGATAGTTCCTTTCTGATTTACATGTGTTAAATAACTGCCAAAATGTTCTATAATCTTCTGCACATAAATTGCTTCACCCAGTCCATTCATTTTTTTCCCCCTACAGCACTGATTGAATGTACTACATTCCAGGAATGTGCTAGAGGGTTAAGGTTACAAAAACATGTCAGATGTATGTTTGCCCTCAAGGAATATTCTAATAAGTGATATAGACATGTAACTAATGATGATAATGTCAAAAGTGTTATGATTAGAGAATGATGTGGAGAGTATCAAATTACAGAAAAGAGGTATCTAAATAAGATCAGAGATTTAAGGAAACTTTCCTGAACAGATGAAATAATTCAGCTATACATAATAAATGAAGGGAATAATGGGAAATATATAATACAAATGTTCACAAAATTATTAAGTAATTAGAGGTTAAGGAAAGTTGGGGAAATGAAGGACTTCTCTTCCACATATCACTAAGTCATGAATAACACTATTTTATTTTATATAGATTATTCAAACTTGATTATTAAAAATTGATCTATTTAAGGTTAGTTGAAGGATTGCTAATCATCCCTAGTATAGTTTATATTTTTCCTTATAAAGGGAACCCCAATTTTTAGTTGTGCACAGATCACATAGCTTAAATTTTGAGGCTAGGACTGGCCTATGATTAAGTCTTGGCCCAGAGGGTATAAGCAGGAGACATGTCCTTAAAGAAAAACAAGGTGCTTTTCTTGATCTCTTCTTCCTTCAAGCTGGCAGGAATGTGGACATGGTAGATATCTTGGACAAGGCAGTGAAAATTGCAAGCTGAGGATGGCAGAGAAAGACATAGGAGGAACCAGGTCCCTGGCACTATGGAGCATCATCAATCCATCACTGGATTAAGTGTCCTCACTTCCTTTACCAGAGAGAAATAAATGTGTATCTTTGGGTTTTTCTATCAGTTGGAGAAAAACAATAGTAATGGATGCAGTTTTATTCTTATCTCCTTCACTTAAAAGAAATCTTTTATAAATAAATGAAAGAAAGAGAGAGAAATAAAGGAAAGGAAGGAAGGGAGGGAGGGAGAGAAGGAAGGATGGGAGGGAAGGAAGGGAGGAAGGAGGGAAGGAAGGAAAATAGTTAACATTTATAGACTTCCCTGGGGGCTAACACTTTATCTGGTTGTATATCTCATCAAAACCTCCCAACATCCTATGAAGTTGATACTGTGATTATCTGTTCCATATTACGGGGAGAAGACTCAAGGCACTAGAGGTTGTGAAGGACAGAGTCAGTTTAAATAGAGTGTCTGGCTCTTCCTGCCTAGGATGTTCCATATCTCTAAGTAGATACAAACTTAGAAGAAGGATATTAGTTTTTCCATACAAATCATAAAAAGTGAATTATAAAATTTAATAACCCACTCAGAGTTTCCAAGATATATTCTCTACATTTTTCCGTAATTATGAGAAAGGTAATACATTTCAAAAACTATGCATTAAGAAAACAATGAATTTTTGTTTGTATGTTATAGTAATTATGTTCACGAAATAAGTAAAAGTGAACAGAGTTCATGTCTAACAGCAGACATAAACAGAGACATAAACCTGTGAACATATAAATTAAAGAACGATTTTTTAAATTGCTTTTTAAATGGCCACATGTCCAATTTTACATAATTCTACCATTTCTATATAGCTTTTTTTAAAAAATATATTTTTTTAAGGTGGTACCAGAGATTGAACCCAGGACCTCGTACATGGGAAGCAGGCACTCAACCACCAAACTACATCCTTTCCCCAATGAGTTTTTTGCTTGTTTGTTTGTTTGTTTGCTTTTAGGAGGTACCAGGGATCAAACCCAGGACCTTGTCCATGGGAAGCAGGTGCTCAACCACTTAAGCTACACCCACTTCCCACATTTCTGTATGTTTTTCAACTTATAGAAGATTTTTAAAAAATTATTAAATCAGCAGGTGGTCATATAATTTCAAAGTTGGAATGGACTCTAGAGAAAACCTAATAAATGTCTATAGCAGTTTGGCATTGTTTATGAATTCCAAAAATAGATATTATATTATGTTTGTAAACTGGTCTGTTCCTCTGATTAAATTATGATTAGGGCTTTGACTGGATGACATCAGTAGGATGTTGAGTACCTGCCCCCTTGATGGGTGGGGACTCACAGAGAAAACTACACAGCAGAGAAGAGAGTTGGAGTTTTTGAGCTGGAGCCCATGAAGTAAATGTACGGGAGAGAGCACAGCAGCTGAGCCCAGAGAGAAACAAAGCCCGGGAGAGAGACAAGACTTGTCCCAGTCTACAGCTGATATTGGAAGAAGCTGGGACAATGGAGCCTTAAGAGGAAGAGGAAGGCTGAATGTCAGCAGCCATCTTGTTCCAACACATGGCAACAGACTTTGGTGAGGGAGGTAACTTATGCTTTATGGCTTGGTAAATGTAAGTTTCTATCCCAAATAAATACCCTTTATAAAAGTCAACGGATTTCTGGTTTTTGCATCAGCACGCCTTTGGCTGACTAAAACAATGTCTTTAATTTATTGATAAGGAAGCTATTGCTCCATATGGGAGCACTGTATGATGATATGCATGTTTGTTTTGTAAGTTCACAACTTTTACTATATACTTTTTGTTTATGTATGTTCATGTATGAATAACATACTTCAGTAAAATTTTATATAAAAAAGAAGCTATTGCTTAGAGAATTAAGAAAACTAGTACACATTGTAACTAGTTAATTACAGGGAGAATTGGAGTTAAATTTAGTTCTCCTAATCATCAATCTAGTAACAGTTTCACGAAAACTCACACATGAAGATCATCTTCCTATTCCATTTGATGGAAAATAAGCAGCAGTTTTAAGTGGGGCTAGGTAACACTCCTAAAACTGAATAAAGAATTAACGATCAGTATACAGATTGAGGGACCCAAGATGGCTATTATCTGATGCACTTTACAAGCAGTAATAGGTTTTCTTTGTTTTGTTTTGTTTTTTTTACTCAGTGTATCAACCAGTCAAACATTCTTAATCTAGAAATGATTATTGATAGGTTTAGGACCACCTGAAATTGCATGTCTAAATGTTTACATGAGCATTTTTCTGATCAACCTAACTCTATTTGATTTAGATTTTCAAAGTGGTCAATGATGTAAACAGATTGAGAGCCAGTGCCCAATTCTGAGACAATGTCCTGGCTCTCCTTGGAAGCAGTTTCCCTTCTCACCTTCTAATGCAGTCTTCTGCTCATACTAAGATTTTTTGTCTATAGGTCAGATGTGTATTTTAAGTAGTGATTCTAAATTTGGAAAGAGAAAGCCTGATCTAGGAGAAGGGAAAAAAGAAAGTTCTAGTTGCCCTGATATAATTGCCCCATTCAGTAAAACCATAGACAATGCTATTTGTGAGTGGCTTGGATGAAGTAGTTGGGATGGGGAAGCTGTAGCTTTGAAGATGCAATGAAGTCCCAATTCATATTGGAAATCCCAAGAATAGGGCAGTGCAAACACTGCGCCTTGGATCCCTGCCCTCTTTAACCTTTAGTAAAACAAAATGAACTGGCTTTTAAATATCACAACCTTTATGATAAAACCATTTTGAAAAACACGTGATTTTATAGGTATTTCACATGAAATTATTCTTAAGGTATGGTAATGATTTTGAAGCTGTTTGAAAGTCACAATTGAAATAATTTTTCCTGAGACTGTCAAATACACTAGTCACGCCACACATCTCAAACACACTCTTAACTAACAACAATTCAACACGGTTAGGAGCCTTAGTCTAAAAAGACTTTTTGTATAAAATAAACATGGCGAATGAATTACACTCCTTCCCTTGGAGAGGTCACGTTTGAGGTTCACTGCCAATGCAAGATGGGAAGGCATGGCCTGTGCCCACCTGCTAAGAATTAAACAGAGAGCTGCAGTCTCTTATGTAATCAATGCCTTGTCTTTAATGGGCTGCCCTAAATTCATCACCACAAACTCTGACATGCTCATAAGTCATTTCTTAATTTGTGTTAATTTGGACTCATGGAATTGATGTAACTTAAAAACAACAACCCTCCAAAAAAAGGTGAGAAAATTCTCCGGCAAAATAAATGCATGCATTGCTTCAGGAAATCAAGTTCGCTAAGCAGGTTTTATTGTGCTCTTCTCAGCATGGGTCTTAGTGTCTAAAGCCCCACCACATGTTGTAACAATAAAGATATTGCTTATCGACCAAACCAAATTGACAACCAACAAATGCTGCCATGAGTTATTTCAGGCTGGGTTACAATCCTCTCCTTGGTAACCCATCAATGTTTATCTATGAAGTAGTGCTCAATAATGTTCAAGGTAGAAAACACATGGAGAAACACACTCAGGAATAAAGAAATAAAAAACCCAAAAACAAATGAGCAAACAAATCAGAACATAACCAAAACAGAATAAAACTGAAACAGTAAAGAGTGCTTACATGTGGAGAAATATCCTCCAGAAACGATAAAGTAGTTGTAAAAGTACACATCTTCCTCGAGTGGGAAAAAATAAATAATGATACTTTTTTTTTAAAGACATGAATAATTCTAGGCAACACCATGTTCTTATTAAAACCTAACCTTACAAGTTAGATTGGACCATTCTTAAGGATGGATGGCATTCATCACCCTCTTCTTTGATGGAAGGTGTTGATACATTTTTGGTGGTAGCTTAGCTACATCATTCTTTAACTTCTTCAGAAGTATTATATGAAGACCATTTGAACTTAGTGATTTATGGCCACTTAATTTCTCATATTTTTTCAATCAGGTCTTTGTTTTGATTTCTCTGACAGTTATTCACCTTTCTCTCTGTACAAAGTAACTCCAGGGTAGATACTTTTCTATCATCTTGAGAGAAAGCCAGAGTCAAAGCCCCACTCAATGCCTTTGCATTCTTTGCAATCTCTTTGGATTGCTTCATTTGCAACATAGTAGTATAACAGACCAAATCAATCTCCAGTGGATTTTGCATTTCTGATACACTTATCTCAAGTAGATTGTTTTATTATACATTTGAGGAGACTTTGATTTTTAAAAATTTATCTGTGGTCAGTAATACAGATTGATCACTCCTCTTCCATACTTCCCAATCCCCAATATCTTACATTCCTTTTATTTTACTTTTCTCAGTGTTCCCAAGTCTCTGATATCTCCTTAAACAGCTTCCATACTGTTTCTATGAATTTTAATTTCCTACATTTTTCTTTTGGGGCTTTTCTGTCTAATCTCATTTTTTTTCTTAAACTTTACTTTTGAAAATTTGAGTGTCCAAGTATGTTCCTGTGATATAATATTCCCCATGAAAATGTTAAACTTGATTATGTCATAGCTACTGCTAATTTTAATTTATCTGTTTTTACTTTCAGATCTATGAGCAGGAATGACAGAGACTACACCTACATTTTCTACGTACTCAAATACAGTGCCTGTAAAAAAAATCTCTATTATCCAACAGTGAGATAAACTTCATGACTTAAGTTTTTAATAATGTACAAATCTCAGCATTGGTTGTACCATCTCTTAAAATGCGCCACTACAGTAAAGTCGCCAGAAATAACAAGTTCCCCTGTCCACCATCCCTGCCCCCTCACTGGCACTGCTGACCTATACTCTATATAACAGGTCTCTGCTGTAATGCAAAGCGTATGCCCTATATTTCAATATGATAAATCAATCACAATGAAACATAGGTTTCTTATTAACATATGTCAATCACCTTTTGGTAATCTACCAACAGTTATGTACAGTAACCATAGTTTATCCCTCTTTATATAAATAAAACAATATGTTTCTCTCACTTTTCTAACCATTTCATTATAACACCTAGTGTCAGACAAACCAAACTGAACAGTGGTGAACTTATTTTTACTCCTTCCATATTGAATAAATCTAACTGAATAGTTTTGTATTACTGCACATTCTCTTTTGCAAGAAACCATGAAAGAACCACTGAATTCCTAATATAACTGAAAAACATACAAATCTTACAGCAAAACCTTAAAGTAACTTTGTTTAAAAAAATCATAAATTTAGCACATACTTTTCTGTTACTAGGGAAATTTTCTCTGAACTTGGATCTCAGAACACCTTATAATTAGCTCTTTCTACACGGATCTTTCATATCTCCAGATCACTTGCAGACCTCATTATCAATATTTCTCAAGCATCTGTAGAATACAGATAGCACACCTGGCTTTGTATCCATCTGGTTACATTTTCTCCTAAATTCAGATTCAGAGTATACCATACTTGGAAGGAACTCAGCCTGTTTACACATTCACAGAATTAGACAAAATTCAGTAAAGTATGTCAATTTCAAATAATGAATCAGGCAAATATGGTTGGTGGGCAGAGAAGAGAGAAATTTATATTAAGGATTTGAAGGATTATTATTTTTAAATTGAAGTGTGAAACCTTCCCTAATTGTTAGGCACATATCAGTTTATTCCTAGTTCTCCCACAGAATCTGTTAGATATCTAAGTTAATGGTACTTTATCCCACTGTTGTGATCATTTGTCTCTGGGCCTCTTTCTCCCATAAACTAAACTCTGAGAGGGTTAGGACCATGTGTAGCTTCTTCATCTTAGAATTCTATAATAGTACATGATACATAAGACATGTTCTTAAAATGCCTTCAAAGATTGAGGAAACTAGATTTACCATAATATTTTAGCATTTTAATTAGACTGTTCTATCAAGTACATTTTTTACTCAAAATTGGTAGTGTTGCCTAAGCAAGACACATAGAACAGTCCAACAGACTGGAATCTAACCATATCTTTTCTCAGTGTCATAACTAACAAGGAGATATATTGTCTTTTTTTAATTGATCCTCGGAAGACCAAATATACTGATGATAAAGTAGACTGAAAAATGCAAGTGAAGAGACAGAAAGCAGCCCTTGGCTGCTCTGAACTAGATCTCTGTTTGTAGATTTTATCTGTTATCTGTTCCTCAGAACTTAGTGTTAAGAGAAGGTATAAAAACAATGCCATTTGTTAACCTCTACTCTAGGTCCAGAGAGCCCAGCCTGGCCAGGGATGGAAGTAACCAGGCTGAAAACATACATCTTAATGTGAAACAGACTTGGTGGGAGATATACCACTGTATCTTGCCAGGCATTCAAGCCTTCCAGATACTCTGCTGTCTTTTGATGATCTGGCTATAAATTCTTTCAGTCTCTGAGTCTGAGCCCAGTGCTTCTCTTATTCCTCCTGCCGCTGACCTCCAGCATGTCTCATCCGCATGGCACAATCTGACATAAGCTACCATGGTTCAGCCTCACTTTCATTTTGCTGCATCTGTTTCATTATAGAACCCTGATCTCTGGGTTTCCAAGCACAGCCTGGTAATTTGACACCTGTTACTGATACATAATTCAGTTGTATTTTTCCGACTCTGGATCTTAACCCACCTATAATTATCCAAGACATAACTGCTCACCATCAGTGTGGAAGGACATATTCCTGATCTCAGTCTCCAGATGTTTATGGAGGCCCTGCATTTCATCTAGGACAATGTTCTCCCCCAGGCAACTGTGTATTGACATGAATTGCTATTGACAAGGTCTTGTGTATCAACTAAGTGGGAAGAAATAAAGCATTCACAAAGACATTATTTCTCGATCTCATTAGCTTATACCAAATTTTCATTATATTCATATAGTAGAGTTGAATAAGGTTGCTTCATACAGAAACTATTCCTTGTAGATTCTTAGCAATTATCAGCAATTTTTCATGGGATTTGCTTAAGTTATTTTTTAAAAACTCTGCATGTTTTGTTTTCACTGTCATTATTTTCCATAAACTGAAAATTATTTGATATATCTAAAACAGTGATTGCAAAGTGAAATACTCCAGATTTAATGTAGCTTATGGTTGTGTTTTGTTGTGCCTAAAACATGTTTTTAAAATGTTTTCATTTGCTGTCAAGATTTTAAAAGCAGAATTTCTCTATGCCACCTTGCTCCTTACACACACACACACACACACACACTCTGCATTTCCAGCTTCTCTTGGATAAAACAGAAAATCTGGCATTTTTACTTTTTCACATACCTGGAATCGAGTTCTAGCTGTTACTTTAGACAAAGCATAGCATTTTTAGCCACAGTCCCACCACTCCCTAATACCCTACCAATTTTTTCACTTATTAGAGTGTTGGGCTCTGGTATGAATTTAAACAAGCTGTAATAAGCTCAGTGCTTCATGCAAATTGTTTTATGCTTTAAATTCTAAGTCCTACTAAAAACTTTTTTTCATGGTAGAAATGTGTTTATTGCCAGGTGTAATTTCCACATGACCTGACTTGTTGGATACAGTTACATGTGTCCCAAATTTTAAGCTTTCCAAAAGTGCATAACTTTGACCCTGTGCATATAGGCTTTTTGTTCAATAAGGAAAACCATCAATTAAATTATGTTGTTTGGTACCCAAAGTGCTTTGATCTTTTTAAGAGTATTTATTACAAAGGAAAACAGAGTGAGAGCCCTCTGACAGACATGAGGCTTTATATGAAAACCTCAAGCGTCTGTGACTTGAAACCATTGGCATAAAATGTTTCAGAACGTATCCACTTCATCTTTCTGGATTTAATTTTCAGTTTTTGCACCTACAGCTCTGTATGTGTGGATGAACCTCAGCCTCTGTTGTTCTCAAATTTTTAATCGTATTATCTCTGACGTCCCATATATGATCTTTACAGTGCCTCTGACTACCTTTTAAAAAGTTCAGTAAAGCTCCATAATTTTAGCACATTTGAAATTCATGGCCACAGCCCAATGTTTTATAGCAAAACAATTTTGTAAAATAAATTTAAATTTTTGAACCCATTGTTGTTTGGTAGCTGAAAAATTAGTTATTCTTTAAAAGAACCTCACATATATATCAGAATATATTAAATTTCATTTGTAATTTCACCTTGGAATTTTTATTCCAATTACTTAAAACTTTAATGTTTTTAAAAATGCAATATAGTTCTCTGACATCTCCCCACTTTCCGTTTTATCTTGAAAATGTTTTTTCTTTTCCTCCCCTGAGGAAATCTTAGGTTGTGGAAGCAGAAGAAAAAGTTGTCATTTTCAAGACTGGCAACCTATTCTTCTTCCTGTGCCCCTTCCATACCTAATTACACCACAATCTTCTCCATATGATAAACTAGAAGTCTTGGGGTCAGTTTAGCATCCTCTCCTCCCCCAATTCCCAAATACCCACCCAGTAAATCATTCATAACATCCTCTGCCCAGCCTACTGCAGTCACCTAACAAGATCCCTGTCCAAGCTTTGTCCCCTTAAAATGCTGCCCCAGTGTCTTCAGAGTGGTATTTCAGCAACATGAGTTTAATTTTTTCTTTCTTCATAAAACCATTCATTGCCCTCTTCTTAGCAGTGGGAAGACAGTACATCGTGATTAAGGGCTCAGGGCTTGGGAAAGGTGGCAAGGCAGGCTCATACTGTGGCTCTAACAATTGTTAGCTATGTAGTCTCAGGCAAGTAGCTGAGTATGTCTGAAAGGCAGGGTCCATTTGAAATATTGCTTTGAGGAAAAGATAATATAATTTTTAGATGTCACTGCAAAAGGTAAAACTAGAACCTACTGATGGATATGATAGGGATATATATTTTAAATGCAATGCACTAAAGAACTGCCACTGAAGCTATCTCAAAATGAAATTTAACGTTTAATGAAAAACAATTTCTCCATCCCTAACTGTATTGAAGTAGAGACAAAATGACCACAAATTGAAGGAAAATCAAGCATTAGATAGGAGAGATTAGGAGATTGCATGAGGAAATAGTGAAGAATGTTTTCAGATTCTCTGGTTTGAGTTTGATTGGCCTAAAATAACTTCTAGTTAGAGTACAGGAGTACTTTATTATTCTTATTATTAGATAACTTGTGGGTTTACAGAACAATCATGAATAAAATACAGCATTCCCATATACCCTCCTATTATTAACACCTCACATTAGTGTGGTACAATTGTTACAATTGATGAAAGCACATTTTTATAATTGTACTATTAACCATAGTCCAGGGTTTATCTTAGGGTTCACCGTTTGTATAGTGCAGTTTCATGGATTTTTTTAAAAAAATTATTCTATTACCATATATATAACCTAATATGTCCCTTTTTATCCACATTCAGATACACAATTCAGTGCTGTTAATTACATTCACAATGAACTACTTTTACTTATAAAACCAAAGTGCATTTACTGAATACTAAATTTTTGTAACACACAAGTATACCCTATAAAATAGTTCTCTTGAATTTCAAAGAATTATATTTAGAGACATATAAGCCAGCATTATCAAGTGGGTATTTTAAGTTATCTTAAGTGTATTTTGTGAGAATATATATTAGCAAGTTTTATGATAATTCTGTTCTGTTTTCCTCATTTCTAAATCCTAACAAATTCAAGTAATCATTTTCTGCTTTGAAATGAATAGATTATTTTTCAAAGGGATTACACTGTTAATCTCAGAGTTTCTATAATGGTTCAGATATCAATTACAAAAATGTTTCATTTTGAAATAATATTACTTTTTTCTGATTCTATTTTAACAAATGTCATTTTTACCCTTGAAAGCTTATTATTATTATTTTTAACAAGTAATTCCTTTTTTTTTTTTCATATAAGCCTGTAAGCAAAGATGTAAATTACTGCAAATTCTGATGGCCTTTTTAAATGATGTGAATATTTGTCCATGGGATTAAGTTGAGACCACCAACCAATTTCCTATAAGGCATCAAACAACATCATATGTTAACAATTTTCGGTCACTTCTAATCTGTTTTAGATTCAAAATGGTAACCTTTAGGTGAAAGGTCTGATTTCCAAAAACCAATTTCACTGGGTCAACCAACCTTTTTAATTTTCTGAATTTAATTTAATTACATCCTTAGAGTTTAATAGAACTATCAACATGTTCACCTCCATTTCAAATATCTCTTCCCTAGTTCAGATTAGAATCATTTTAAAAATATTTATCTAGGTGTTTATAAAGAAGATTAAAGAGAACCTAGTGTTGTGTGTAATGTACTTCATTATTCAGATTAAAATTAAGCTACATCACACGATTTAATGGGGGGTGATAATTCTGGGAACATAACCATTTTGTTATTTTTTTCTTGGAGTTTCTATATGAAATGCTCACTAGTTAAATATTTATTTCATTGCAGCATTACTTTTTGAGTTTTATTATATTTGTATTGCAATAACTCTCTCAAAATTCAGGAAATATTTAGCACTAAATAGTTGTATATATTCACTATTCCTTCTTCTAATTCTTACAAATATAAAATTAGCCCAAAATGAACACTTCTTTATTCTAGACCTTCATAAATTGATAGTCTTTTGAACTGAGATTCTAAAATGTGAAGAAAATTTTGTGACAACATTACAGATTTCATGCTTTAAATATTAGTGTTTTCAGATTATTTTAAGTTATAAAAACATAATTTTGTGAAGATTTAAAGGCTCCAGCTTAATTTTGTGACTTTCAGTCTCTTTTTGTCCATCTTGTCTGGGGGGAATATTTCACAATGTTTTATTGTCATTATTGTAGTTAATAAATTATTACACATACTTATTTTTTCTCATTTGATTTAGTATGAAGTGATGATGAAAAGCCAGAAATGATGAATACTGGGAATAAAAATTGGTAATATGGGCTAATGTGTGTTAATTATGTCTTCTACTTACTCAATTAAAATATATATTAATAGATTTTTTATTTGATATATAATACCATACAGTGGAACCAAATGGCTACCAAAAGTTTAGACTCAAAACTGAGCTATTTACATGATACTCATTTCTACTTTTGAAATGGTATCTTATACATGTTGAGAATAATTCACTCAAAGTAGCTCAATTAAATAAAACTGGATTCTAATATTACATATATATGAGTATATAAGTGGCTCTTACACATGAAAATATGCACTTATAATTTTATTGATTATCTATAAAGACATGTATTCAATAATAGCCATTATTTTAAGTACCAAGTACCATGTACTTGACAAGTGCTTTTTATTATAAGTACCAAGAACTTGAGTAGAATATGTTTACTGGGTTTATGTATTATTTTTTCCAACCCCTAAACCTCAAGTTCCCCTAGGATTTGAATGATGGAAGCATAACAACACTCTTGAAGAATGGCTGATGAATGGAATGTCCACACAGTGTAAACTGCTGTGTGTTTTGACTGCCTTTTTCCAGTTAATCTCCTTTAATGTGGTTAGCCAATAATTGGAAATTATCCTGCTCAAGTCTAGTCACTATACAGTTTCCTTTGATGGCCTTAAGGGTGCACAATTTTCTAAATTCTAAATGTAGTGTTTTAATAGTATATCATGTATCATGAGGCTCTCACAACTAATGAAATGCTTTCCTCATGCTCTTTGATCCTAACTAAGAAAATAATCTAGTAAGGAAATACAAAAAATCAATGTATCAAAATTAGGTTTATAAAAAATAATATGAATAACTAAAGAAAGAATACTTAGTCAATGAATTGCGGAACGAATTGGCAAATGAGCCTGAAATTTTAGGTAAAAGCAAAGAAAACAAAATGGAAAAGCTAAAGGCAAAATGACTATCATGTTTATATTAAATGGCTTTAATGACATATTTGTCAGCCAAAGGGGTGCTGATGCAAAATACCAGAAATCAGTTGTTTTTTATAAAGGGTTTTTATTTGGGGTAGAAGCTTAGTTACCAGCCATAAAGCATAAGTTATTTCCTTCACCAAAGTTTGTCACCACATGTTGGAGAAAGATGGCTGCCAATGTCTGCAAGGATTTGGCTTCCTGGGTTCCTCTCTTCCCGGAGCTTACTTCTCTCTGCGCTCAGCTCCTCTGCTTTCTCCACAAAGCCAGCTGTAGACTGTCAGGTGAGCGGATCCTCTCTCTTCCAGGGGTCTCTGCCATGTCTAATTGAGCCTTCTCTCTGCTTCTCTGTACCCTTACTTCCCGGCCTCCCACATCTAAAACTCCAACTCTCTTCTTCGACATGTAGTTTTCTCTGTCAGTCTCCACCCCCTTCAGGGACTCAACGTCCTACTGATGTGGCCTAATCAAAGCCCTAATCATAATTTAATCATACCCAGGTACAGACCAGTTTACAAACATAATCCAATATCTATTTTTGGAATTCATAAACAATGCCAAGCTGCTACAAATGATATAGCTGAAATTGAGATGAGATATTAAGTTTTATGATTAATTGTACAAAGCATAAAGCATACAACATCTCCATGAATAATAGAGAGTGGGCAAAGAAAAGTAATATCACTTTATGCACCAATTGTTCATTATTCAAAAACCACTTATTGTAGGACAGCTGTATTCCACATATTGTTTTAGATTCTGGGAATAAAATGGTGAATAAAACAAAGTCCATACTTTCAGGAGTTTATATTTTATTAGTGAGAAAAGCAATAAGCAAATAAAAAGAAAATCAGATGATGTCAGTTAAAGACTAGTACTTTAAGGAAAATTAAATAGAGTAAGAAGACATGGAGTTATTGTCAGAATGGCAGGGAGTGTTGGCAGCTATTTGACAATTATGGCTAGGGAATGTCTTTCCGAAGATGTGATATCTGAGCACAGACAAAAAATGATGACACTGAGCTAGTCACATGAAGATCTCAGGAAACAATGTTCCAGTCAGAGGTAAATGTCTTGACATGTACCTAGGTTCTGAAAGTTGAAAATAGATAAGGCTCAATATGAACTTCATTTAGATTTATTATAGTTCTCATAATCCAGAGGATTAAACATTACTTTGAGCATGTTACAAAGGAACAGAATCAGAGGAATAATGTCACATAACCATCAGTTTAAGAACACACATATAACAAGCTGGAGATCATGAAGTAAATTCTTAGCCCTAGATATTATGCTGGAATGCATAGAAGACTGATAACTTAGATAAGTTTCCTAGAATTTTCTTTTGTCAGATGCCAAGCAGTGATAACCCTTAAAACAAAATAGAAATAAAACCTGATAAATGCCATTCACCATATGTAGAAAGGACCAAGTTTCCTCCCAAAGAATCCTACCTTTTCCATGTTGAATAATAATAGTAATGGTAATAGTAATAGTAATAGTAATAGTAATAGTAATAGTAATAGTAATAGTAATAGTAATAGTAATAGTAATAGTAATAGTAATAGTAATA